>VZQC01001733.1:2397539-2584967 GCA_009823505.1 Rhizomys pruinosus | reverse complement strand
ATCTTAAGGGATGGCACAACTGGTAGAGGGAAAAGACTGAGGTAGCCAAGCGTTTCCTCCTAAGGTCCTAAAAGTAACCCCTAAAGATCCTTAGAAGACCTTGACCTTATGCCCTAGGAAAGGAAAAGCTGGTGGCGGCTGACAAGATGGCTCAGCAGGTAAAAACTCCTGCTGTGCAAGCCAGGCAACCCGAGTTTTATCCCTGCGAACCCACACTGGAAGCGGAGAGACATCGACCCCCCCCAAAATTATGCATCTGACCACACACTACATGCTATTGGCCGCACAAATGTGCGTGCAGCACACCACACTCCACACACACCACCCAAAACCGATAAATTTTCAATAAATTAAGAAAGAGAGGGGCTGAAGGAGATGGAGCCAGTTGGTTAAGGGCATCTGGCTGCGCTGGATTCTCGCACCCCACACGGCTCATCAGCTTGGTCAGTACCCTAGTTCCAGGGGATTCTACACCCTCTCCAACCTCCATGGGCATTGAATGAACTGGTGCACTTACATACACAAAAAAATAAAAAAAAAAAAAAAAAAAATTAAAAACATAAAATAAAAAAATAGTAAATAAATAAACAAAAGCAAAAAGGAAGGAGGGTCGCAGAGGTGGAGAGAGGCAGCTCAGGAGGCAGAGGCAGGGGGATTCTTGTGAGTTCAAGTCCAAGCCTGGTCCCTCAGAGCAAGTTCCAGGTACAGCTGGGGCTTACAGGGAACCCTGTTCTCGACAAAAAATACCAAAAAGAAAAAGAAAAAAAAAAAAAGAAAGGGAAAAGAATACCTACCTGGCAGGGGAGATACCATGATCACGAAGGTGGTTTTCCCAGGGCAAGGCTCATCCATTGCAATCTGGATGTGCTGACCCAGGCCTGCAATTTCCCCAAATGCGGGAAACTCGACTGCTTAGTTTGTGGTAGTGGGAGACTGCGTTCGCGCTCTCCCCTTAAGAAAAAAAAAAGGGGGGGGGGAAGAGCTGGGTACACGCCTTTAATCCCAGCACTTGGGAGGCAGAGGCAGAGGCAGGCAGATCTCTGTAAGTTCAAGGCCAGCCTGGTCAACATAGTGAGTTTCAGGACAGGTGGAGCTACAGGGAGACCCCGTCTCAAAAAGACAAAGACAAAAAAAAAAAAAAGATTGATTTTGGGCTGAAATGGGTCTAGCCACTTGGTCTGGAACATCCTGTGAACTATAACCAAAAACAAACGTGATATTATAAGGAGAAAAGATCATCCATGGACCACCAAAAAGGAACAGTGATCCCTTTCAATGAACCCAAATCTGACAGGGTATTGCAGGAAGTCAAGACTCAACTAAATAAAAATAACGTCACTTGTGTTAACCCCACACAAGTGACAAGAGTCAGAGATTCTAAAGGAATGGTTCTTACCATGATTGTTTTATACTATGGGTCAAAGTAGACTGTGCCAGAACAAAGCCTTGCAGAGAAGTTATCATACCCTCACAAAGTATGTCTACAAGGACATCTGCCTGGCACCATCTACTCAACCTTGATCTGGCACACTTTGTGTGTTTGTGTGTGTGTGTGTGTGTGTATGTCATACGATATATATTATATAACATATGTTATATTTATATATATATATATATATAGTTTGTTTTGTCTTTGAGACAGAGTCTCCCTGTAGCCCCAGTTAGCCTGGAACTCGCCATGTAGACCAAGCTGGCCTGAACTCACAGAGATCCAACTGCCTCTGCCTCCCAAGTGCTGGGATAAAAGACATGAGTCACCAAGCCTGGTGATTATTGTTATTTTGATAGCTTAGCAGGTATGGACATTTTGATTGTCCTGTCTGCAATAGTTACTTGTCTTAATGCTGTTACAAAATACCTGGCAGTTCCAGGCAGCTGGTCATATTCGATCAACTGGCTTTCTTTTTTTTTTTGGTCTTTTCAAGACAGGGTCTCCCTGTAGTCCCAGCTGTCCTGGATTTACTCTGTAGACCAAGATGGCCTTGAACTCACAAAGATCCGCCTGCCTCTGCCTCCCAAGTGCTAGGATTAAAGGCGTGCGCCACCACACCCAGTCGATCAACTGGCTTTCTTATTTTTGTGTAGTCCTGGTCCCAAACCATGGAATATTTGGCTCACATTCAGGGTGAGTCTTCCCAGCTCATTTCACCCAATCTAGATAGTCCAACACAGGCATCGAACTCAGGTTGGGCTAGCCTGCTACCATCTTTTTTTTTTTTTTGGTCTTTTTGAGACAGGGTCTCTCTATAGCCCCAGCTGTCCTGGAACTCACTATGTAGACCACGCTGGCCTTGAACTCACAGAGATCCACCTGCCTCTGCCCTCCAGAGTGGTGGAATTAAAGGTATGTGCCACCACACCCAACTTCCCCTGAGTCACCTTACTGCTCCTTTGGGAGATTCTTCTTTGTCCCCACAAGGAGGTATGGCATGGAAAAGGCTGGAGGAACTAAAGTACACATATGGCCCATTAACTGAGATGATTAAATAATAGTGACTGCCAGGATGATGTGACAGACTCTGGAATTGCCTAGGGGCCAAGCCTCTGGCCTGCTATTTTCATTTTATGGACTGACTTTCTGTTGTCTACCTCAAGGTTAGCAGATTTGGGTTATTGAGGCAGTTACTGCAATGGTATTTAGATGCTGGAGCTGGAGAGATGGCTCAGCAGTTAAGAACACTGGCTGTTCCTGCTAAAGACCAGGGTTCAATTCTCAGTACCCACATGGCAGCTAACAGCCATCTAAAACTCCAGTTCCAGGGCTGGAGAGATGGCCTAGCGGTTAAGAGCGCCGACCGCTCTTACAGAGGACCCGGGTTCGATCCCCAGCACCCACATGGCGGCCGAGAACCGTCTAAAACTCCAATTCCAGGAGAACTCCAGTTCCAGGGGAATCCGAGACCCTCTTCTGACCTCCGCGGCGTTGCACGACACGGGTGCACAGACTTGCATGCAGACAGTACATTCATACACATACAATAAATATAATAAAATTAATAAATAAAAAAAAAAAAAAAAAAATTTAAAAAAAAAAAAATAAAATAAAATAAAATAAAACTCCAGTTCCAGAGGACTGGCCGCCCTTTTCTCTCCTCTGTGGGCACTGCGTGACACAGGTGCACTTAAATCCACGCAGGCAGAACACTCGTACATATAAAACAAAAATTTTATTTTATTTTATTTTGGTCTTTTCAAAAGCCCCACCTGTCCTGGAACTCCCTATGTAGAACAGGCTGGCCTTGAACTCACAGAAATCTTCCTGCCTCTGCCTCCTGAGTGCTGGGATTAAAGGCGTGTGCCACCATGCGTGGCTTAAAAAAATTTTTTTTTAAGTTTTTTTTTAACAGTTTTTTTTTTTTGTCTTTTGAGACAGGGTCTCCCTATAGCCCCAGCTGGCCTGGAACTTGCTCTGTAGACCAGGCTGGCCTTAAACTCACAGAGATCCGCCTGCCTCTGCCTCCCAAGTGCTAGGATTAAAGGTGTGTGCCACCACGCCCAGCTAACAGTTTGTTTGTTTTTTTAAACAAAAATTTTAGGTCTTTTTTTTTTTTTTGAGACAGGGTCTCCCTGTAGCCCCAGCTGTCCTGGAACTCACTCTGTAGACCAGGCTGGCCTTGAACACACAAAGATCCGCCTGCCTCTGCCTCCCAAGTGCTAGGATTAAAGGTGTGCACCACCACGCCCAGCTAAACAAAAATTTTAAACAAAGGTATTTTGATGCCAAGACATGGACTCTGTAATAGGAGTTGTACTAAAATGCCTGTGGTATTAATGATATCATGGGAATATAAACATCTCTTATTGGCTTCCTGCCAGTCTGGGGTCCTTCCTATTCATTAGCCTATGATTGACTGATAATTAATTATGGTTCTGGGGCCTACTACATGCTAGACAAGGGCTCTACTGCTAAGCCATATTCCCAGGCTTCTTTTTGCTTTTTGCTTTGAGATAGGGTCTCACTAAGTTGCTCAGGCTGGCTTTGAATTCTCTCTGTAGTCCAGCCTGCCCCTGGGCATGCAGTCCTCCTGCCTCAGCCCCTGAAGTTGCTAGGATTACAAGCCTAAATCTCCAGGAATGTCTGTCCTGAGTTTTAGTAATTCTTAGTACTCTAGGATTAGATGTCTGGCTTCTTTTTAAGGCAATATTGCCCAGAGACAATGACAAACCCCTAATATAATCTGTTGTTTTTATGTAAACCCCAGTGGAGCCATAAAAGGACCTCACAGGCTTTTAGAAAATGTGTCTTGGGGGCTGGAGAGATAGCCTAGCGGTTAAGAGCACCGACTGCTCTTGCAGAGGACCCGGGTTCGATCCCCAACACCCACATGGCGGCTGAGAACCGTCTGTAACTCCAATTCCAGGAGAACTCCAGTTCCAGGGGAATCCGACACCCTCTTCTGACCTCCGCGGCATTGCACGACACGGGTGCACAAACCTACACGCAGACAGTACATTCATACAAAAATAAATAAAATTAAAAAAAAAGAAAGAAAATGTGTCTTGGGGCTGGAGAGATGGCTAAGTGGTTAAGATCACTAACTGCTCTTGCAAAGGACCCAGGTTTGACTCCCAGAACCAACCATCTGTAGCTCTAGTTCCAGGGGATCCAACACCTTCTTCTGACCTCCATGGGCACTGCATGACACAGATGCACTTACAAATGTACATGCAGGCAATACACTCATACACATAAAAAATAAAATGTTTTTTTAAAAAAGAAAAATGTCTTAGCTCCATAATCAAATTTCAGCTGTCTTTGTTGATGTTGTACCAACCATCATCTGTTTTTTTTGGACCTCTAATAGCTGGCTACGCTTCTCCTGACTCTTTGGGCAACAAACTATCTGGTCTTATCTAGGAAAAAGCTGGAGGGTCATAAAGTTATAAATGACAGCCAACCAGGGATATAAATAGTTGGGCCTTAGGCCAGGCAATTTTATTTTTTAATTTTTTATTTATTTATTTTTGTATGTGTATGAATGTACTGTCTGCATGTAGGTTTAAAAATTTATTTTTATTAATTTTATTTATTTTTGTATGTGTATGAATGTACTGTCTGCATGTAGGTTTGTGCACCCGTGTCGTGCAACGCCGCCGGAGGTCAGAAGAGGGTCTCAGATTCCCCTGGAACTGGAGTTCTCCTGGAATTGGAGTTACAGACGGTTCTTAGCCGCCATGTGGTTGCTGGGTATCGAACCTGTGTCCTCTGCAAGAGCAGTTGGTGCTCTTAACTGCTAGGCCATCTCTCCAGCCCCAGGCCAGGCAATTTTAACCAAACCTATTAAAGATTAGCTAGGGAAATTTTCACTCCTCTCAGAAGCCCCTAATGACGATAAGTTCAATTGAATAAGTTATACAAGATAGATGCTCAGGATTCAGCACCCCTCCAGAATGAGAGGAAATAAGAACTAAGAGAGGTGAGACTGTGCGCCCTCATCCCAGTACTGCCTAGCTGAATTTCTTCTTCCTTACCTTGTTTGTCCTTGATACTTGCCTGAAGGACAAAAGTTGCTCTACTGGTGGGCTAGCAAAAAACAGATTGGATTTAAGATGGCTACTAGCGTAACCCCTCAGACAACCTCTTATCTCATTATCATATCATCTGAAGTCAATGACATATCCAAGGTCATGGCACAGACAACTGCCATCAGGATAACTGGAATGAAGAAGAGAGGATTGGTGACTTGGCTCAGAGGGCACTAGCTGCAAAAGCCTGAGGACTCAAGTTCGAACCCCAGAACCCACTTAAAACGTTAGACGCAGCAGAAAGGTTAGATAGGCGCAACGGGCACATGTCATCCCCATCACTGCTGTGCTGAGCTGCAAGGAAGAAATAGATTTGCTGCGCTGGAGAGATGGCCTAGCGGTTGGACCTGGGTTCGATCCCCAGCACCCACATGGCGCCTGAGAACTGTCTGTAACTCCAATTCCAGGGGAATCCAATGCCTTCTTCTGACCTCCGCCAAGTTGCACGACACGGGTGCACAGACCTACATGCAGACAGTACATTCATATAAATAAATAAATAAATAAATAAATAAATAAATAAATAAATAAATAAATAAATAAATAAGAAATAGATTTGCCTTGGAAGCTCCTGGGCTGAGTAGCTTGGAGTTCACTGCAGAGCACAAAAGCAAGAGGGACTGTGCCTCAGCAAGGTAAAAGGTGAGAAATGACTCTCTAAAGTCAGCCTCTGATCTCACACATATGCTATGACTTGTGCACAAAATGTATGTGCATGCACACAAATACATTTTTATTTTGGGGGGGTCTTTTTGAGACAGGGTCTCCCGTAGCCCCAGCTGTCCTGGAACTCACTCTGTAGATCAGGCTGGCCTTGAACTCACAAATATCCACCTGCATCTGCCTCCCAAGTGCTAGGATTAAAGGTGTGTGCCACCAGGCCGGCCTTTTTTTTTTTTTTGAGGACTTTATTTTTAATTTTTTTTAATTTTTTTTATTTCTGTATGTGTATGAATGTACTGTCTGCATGCAAGTTTGTGCACCCGTGTCATACAACGACGCATGGAGTTCAGAAGAGGGTGTCGGATTCCCCTGGAACTGGAGTTCTCCTGGAATTGGAGTTCCGGATGGTTCTCGGCCACCATGTGGGTGCTGGGGTTGGCGCTCTTAACCGCTAGGCCATCTCTCCAGCCCTATTTTTAATTTTTAATTATGTGCCTGTGTGTGAGTATGTGCATAGGGAGGCAGGTACCGATGGAGGCCAGAAGAGGGTGTTGGACCACTGGAGCACCTGACATGGGTGCTGGTAACTGAACTCAGGTACTTTGTAAGAGCAGTAAGTGCTCTTGACCACTGAGCCATCTTTCCGAGTTGAGTTCCAGGCCGACTACGGCTACAGGGAGATCCTGTCTCAAAAAGATGAAAAAGAAGAAGAAAAAAAAAAAGCTGGACGTGGTAGCACATGCCTTTAATCCTAGCACTTGGGAGGCAGAGGCAGGCAGATCTTTGTGAGTTCAAAGCCAGCCTGGTCTACAGAGCGAATTCCAGGACAGCTGGGGTTACAGGGAGACCCTGTCTCGAAAAGACCAAAAAAGAAAAAAAGAAAAGAAAGGAAACTTTGGGATTATAGGCATGTACCACAAAGCCCAGCTCCCAGAAGTCTTTAGAACTGGTTTGTGGGAGAAATTTGGAAAAGTTTGGAGATGCAGTAGACTACAGAAATTCCAGAATAATTGTAAGCAGAGCTCAGTGAGCAACTGTGGCAGAGTTCAAACCAAACCCCAACAGGAATGTACACAGTAATTGTTGTGTACATGTGGTGTCACATGGTAGTGAAGGTTCTGCTGGGACTTGACTAGAGGCCATTCATGCAATGGCAAATAACTAGTCTATGTTTTATCCATGACCGAGACTCCACTGGAAGATGAGTTTAAAGGTAGAGGAGGGGCTGGAGAGATGTTCCATGGCTAAGAGTACTTGCTGCCCTTGCAGAAGACCAGAGTTCAACTCCCAGCACCATCAGACAGCTCACAACCAGTAACTCCAGCTCCAGGGGGATGTGATGCCTCTGGCCTCCTTGGGTACCTGTAGTCACATGCATATACCCAATAAAGATACATACACATAATTAAAAACAATAAACATAAATAAGTCTTTCTAAAGGTAGAGGAAATTTCAAGGAGTCCTCACATTCAGGCTGTAGCACAGATATTGTTGGCTGCTTTTAGCCATGTTTATGTTGAGAATCAGGAATAAAAACAGCATAAAGATATGAAAAGTTTGCTGGGAGCAGTGGCAAGTTACAGGCCAGCCAGAGTTATATAGTGAGACCCTGCCTCAAAAAAAAAACAAAATGGGGGCTGGAGAGATGGCTCAGCACATAAGAGTACTGACCGGTCTTGCAGAGGACCCAGGTTCAATTCCCAATACCCATATGGTGGCTAACATCTATAACTCCAGTTCCAGAGGACTAACACCCTCTTTTGACATCTGTGGGCACTGCAGGACACCAGAGCACTTACATACATGCAGGCAATACACTCATACACATAAAAAATAAAATAAGTAACTTTGAAAATGATACTTAATTTTTAAAATTTATTTATTATGTGTATGAGTGTACTGTCTGCACGTAGGTTGATGCACCCATGTCGTGCAATGCCTCAGAGGTCAGAAGAGGGCGTCAGATTCCCCTGGAACTGGAGTTAAAGACAGTTCTTAGCTGCCATGTGGGTGTTGGGAATCGAACCCGGGTCCTCTGCAAGAGCAGTCGGTGCTCTTAATCGCTGAGCCATCTCTCCAGCCCCGATACTTAATTCTTTGTACACTAGGAATTCAAGTGCCACATTTTGCTTAATGCATCCCAGGGGTTTTCTAAGCCTAGCATTTGGATGGGGCAACCTAAAGAAGGGCCCAGCCAAGTGGAAGTTGCATAGCTAGGCTTATGCTTTCTCACTAGCCTGGGCAGGGACTATGGGATGCCAAGGCCAATGACAGGAAGCTGGAAAGAGTAAGCACGAAGATGAACAGGGGAAAGGGGGGCAAAGAATAAGTGCAGGAGGCTGGAGAGATGGCCCAGTAGTTAAGAGAGCTGACTGCTCTTGCAGAGGACCTGGGTTCGATCCCCAGCACCCACATGGCGGCTGAGAACTGTTCCAGGGGAATCCAAGACCCTCTTCTGACCTCCGCAGCATTGCACAACACGGGTGCGCAAACCTACATGCAGACGGTACAGGTACATTCACATACATAAAAAAATAAAAGGGTTAAAAAAAAAAAAGAATAAGTGCCAAGGGCAGATTCTCTCACCCTGCGGCCTGTAGGCCAATTCTGACTCCTGACCTCACCAGAGACATAATATGGGTGAAGTGAGCCAGTTTCCAAGTAGGAAAAATGCCAGCCATGATTTTCGCTGCCCAAGGAATCAACAATAATTCTTATGATTCATGTTCATCCTGTTTTATTCCAAAGCACTTTACCAAAAATCCCCTTGGCCCAGCCAAGAAGTTCAAGGCAAGGAGCCAGAATACCTGGACTCCAGATCTGCCAATGGAACATGTGGAACTTTCTTGGGGTGTAACTGTGGTCAGTGACATGTGTAGAAAGATACAGCTTTACATACATCATCTCATGTGACCCTTCAATCCCTGAAGAGGAAGCAGAGTAAACAGGATTCTAATTTTGTAGATAGGGAAGTGGGATCAGGTTCTGGTAGGATACATCTAAACTCACACACTATTAAGGTGAGATAGAAGTGGGAAATGTAGCTTTTTAAAATTCTAAACCCTTTACTTTTCCCTTGTTAAAAAATAAAAGTCCATTCAATGCCATGTGCTATTTCTGGTCTGCTGTGGCTCAAACATGTAATGTGGGGGTAGGTTAAGAATCCTCTTAACAGAAAAAAAAAATAAAAAATAAAAACCAAGCCTTCCATAGGCCCTGCAAGTGGGCCTTGAAGCTTAAATTTCTGCCCCTGCTACATGCCAGGACTTAAAAACAAAACAAAACAAAAAAAAGACTATACTTTCAGGGATCATTTCTATAGTTTGTAACTAGAGAAGTTTCTCTGACTGTGTAGAGTACCAGAAACCACGAGGAAGAGACGTAGTGCTCCCTCCTGAGCGTGAAGCCGGCTCTTAGTGTTGCTCTTTTGCAACTGCTATTTGCCGTTGATGATCGTTCTGCTCTTCTTTTGGGAGAGTCAGAGGGAGGCAGCACAGTCTGACTGGTAGGAGAGATGGCCTAGCGGTTGAGAGCGCCGACCGCTCTTGCAGAGGACCAGGGTTCGATCCCCAGCACCCACATGGCCGAGAACCGTCTGGAACTCCAATTCCAGGAGAACTCCAGTTCCAGGGGAATCTGACACCCTCTTCTGACCTCCGCGGCATTGCACGACACGGGTACACAAGCTTGCATGCAGACAGTACATATATACATATACAAAAATAAATAAAATTAAAAAAATATTTATTTAAAAAAAATAAAATAAAATAAAAAATAAAAATAAATAAAAAACAAAAACACAAAAACCCGCACGCCTTTAATCCTAGCACTTGGGAGGCAGAGACAGGTGGATCTTTGTGAGTTCAAGGCCGGCCTGGTCTACAGAGTGAGTTCCAGGACAGCTGGGGATACAGGGAGACCCTGCTCGAAAAGACCAAAAAAACAAAAAAAAAAAAAAAAAAAAAAACAACCAAAAAACCCCCAAAACCGACACACCAGATCTGGAAAGCGTTTCCTCCCTGTTTGTGCAACGTGGCAACCAAGTGGGATATGAACGTCGTGGGAAAGGATTCTCATTTCTCCCAGGAGACAAGAGGAATTACACCAGCAACCAGCGAGACTGTGTGAGGATGGAGAAGGCGGCATGCCAGGAAATAGTCCAAAGAGACTATACGACCCAGCGGGCTGAGATGCGAGCAGCTGCAGCGTTGCGGTGGAAGCCTGGCCACTGGAGTCAATGGCGTGGGCCCGCATGGTAGAAGCAGGCGTCCTTCCTCCAAATCGCCTTCTGCCTTCCCACGTCCTGTCCAGATGTCCCTTCCGCTGAGTCCAGGAGGCAAAGACAGCTAGAGCCGAGGGCAGGGCCGTGGGAGGCCGGAGGGGGGTGATCGCCCGGGCCTTTCCTTCCTTCCCAGGCTTGGCTGTCTCGTGGGCCCGGGAGGTCCAGGCATGGGATGCCGGGCTGCAGCTCCCGCTGCTAGACTGGGGCGCCGGGCTCCCCTCCGCCGCCGGGAAGGTGGGGGGCAGCGCCCGCGGCCTGCTTTCTCCGGGCTGGCTGAGCCTTTTTGACAGGCTGATTGCGAGGCGGGGATTGGCTGGTCCCGGCATGACGCCGGTAACAACAAAGGTGGAGTTGGAAGAAATTAGATTACAAGAGGCCGGAGGATGAAAGGGGGAGCGGGGGGAGGGGGGGCAGAGACTTGGGGGAGATGCACGCAGCTACGGCTACACATTCTGACTTCTCCCCGTGAAACTCCTCCGCGCACACACACCCACCGGGATTTTGGTCTACACCCCTCCCCGGCCTAGTTACCGAAGCCGGGGTAAGAGGGCTGGCGGCTGCTGCTGCTGCTTGAAAAATCTGCCCCCCTTCCACCCTCTATTACGACCCGGGGGGAGAACTTTTTGCTCGGACTCCTTGGATTCTAAGCCTGGCGATGGTGGAGGCGGGGGTGGGGGTGGGGGTGGGGTGGCGCACCGAGACTAAAAAAACCCGGAAGGCCCTCGCGGGGCACAAAGATCTCTGACGAGGCGGAGTGTTCCCTACATCCGATGCACATCTAGGAGCTTTCTTTATTATTTTTCATTTTTAGAGCACTCCCCTTCACCTCCACCTCGCTTTGGCTTCTGGGTTGCTAAAAGCAAAGCCCATAAAAAAAAAAAAAAAAGCCGCGCACACAATCGACACACCAGAAAAAAAAAAAATCGGCAAACAGGGAAGCGTTGGAAAAACACAGACACACACAAAAAAAAAAAAAAAAAAAAAAAAAAAACCCCCCACACAAAAAAAAAAAAACAAAAAAAAAACAAAAAAAAAAAAACGTAGGAGAAGCAGGAGGTCAGGAGACAGCGGGGACAGAGCCATGGGAGCGGGGCGCAGGCAGGTTCCCTCGCCAGGCTCGGCAGGGGAGCGAGGAGCCGGGCTAGCAGATGGAATGGAGCTCGCTCTAGGCAGCTGGCTGGGCCGGAGCATGGAGGAGCCGCCAAGCGACCGGCTGATTGGAAGAGAAACGCAGAGCGATGGAGGCGGGGGTAGGAGGACGATTTCTCTGCGGGGACTGGCGGCGGCGTCCACGCCCGGGTCGGGCGCTGCAGAGCTTGGCTAGCTTTCAACCCGCGCTCGGCCGCTCCAGCCTCGCACGCCCCCACCCCAGCCCCGCCGGCGGCTCCGCAGGTGAGTGCGAGCTGCTGGCCAGGAGACCCGAACGTCCGCCTTGAAAAAAAAAAAAAATAGAAAAGGAAAAAAAAAAAGCATTTTCCCTTTTTATTTTCGTGCAGCCCCCAGAGCAGTGGGAGGGAAGGGGCGAGGCTGAGCCGCCCGGAGGAGGCGGAGGGGCCAGGCGAGGCCGAGGTGGCCCGGGAGGCGGCGGTGGCGCCGAGGCGGCTCTGACGGGCGAGCGCTCGGAGCGGCGCTGCGCTGCGCCGAGGCGGGCGGGCGGGCGGGCGGAGCGGGGCGGGCGGAGCGCGGCGCGTGGGGCTCGCCATTAGCCGTCGCTCCGCTTCGCCATCTCGGGCTTTGTCTGGAGACTCGCTGCCCCGGCGCCCGCTGCAGCCAAGCTGCATTTCGGCTCTTCGGCCCGCCGCGCTCCCAGGGGCCCCCGGCGTCCGCTCGCATCCCCACGCGCGGTAAGTAAGCCTCGGTGGCGCGGATTTCGGGGGAAAGGGGTTGCTACCAGCTGCGGCGCCTCAGATCTCCATGCGCCCCGGGCAGGCCCGAGGAGCCATGCCGGGCTGGATTGAACCGGCTCCCAGAGCCAGTCCTCCCTCAGCCAGGGCCGGCGGTTCCTCGCGCTTTCCCGGGTGAGGAACAAGGGACATATATATTTCTTTTTAATCTAGAGAACCAAGTGGTCTGGGAGGATTTTTTTTTTTTTTAAGTTTCGTGGGTGCTGTTCTTTTTAAGGGGATCGCAAGGTAGGTAGGCGCCGAAACCTGGCACCGCGGTCGGCGTGCGTGCGCCCCGAGCCAGCGGCTACGTTCCGGGGAACAGGGTGGGCACGGATCGCCCGCTCCTGGAGGCGGGAGAGGGGAGCGGAGGACCGCTGGCCAGGAAGACCGAGCCTCCGGCTGAGGACCTGGAAGGGAGCTGCGGAGCAGGGCTGCCCGCACCCCCGAGCTCGCCGGCCGCCGGGGGGCCCTCCCTCCCGCGCCAGCCCAGCCTGCTAGTTCCCCAGCGGGGCTGGCGAGGTCGCTCGCGGCGCCTGCTCGCGCGCCCGCCCGTCTCGGCTCGGAGCCTCGTCGCCATCCGGGCGGCTGCATGTCTCCCTGCCCCGGCGCCCCCCCTCCCCGGCGGCAGCAACAGCAGCAGTCGCCGCCGCCACTACCACCACCCCCCTCCCCTCCTTCCTTCCCTCCGCCTCGGCCGCCCGGGTCCCCCCAGCTCCCGCCCCTCCTCTCAGCTGCCCCCCGCGGAGCCCGCCCGGGCAGGCTGTGGGAGGGAGCGGAGCCGGCGAGGCGGGCGGGCTGGCGCTCGCTCCCCGGGGGTCGGTGTGCGCTCTACGGGGAAGGACGCGCTCGCTGCCCCGCTTCTCCCGCCCCCCCTCCCGCTCCTCCTCCTCCCTTCTCCCTCCTCCTCCCCGCTCCGGCGGCGGAGGCTGCTGCGGCGGCGGGGGGTGTGCGAGCTGAGGCCGGGGCCGGCGGGCGGGCGGGCGGCGGGCGGGCTGCCTGCAGGCGGAGGGCGCTGTGCTTTGTGCTTTCGCCGCGAGGAGCAGCAGGCAGCAGCCGCCGCCGCCGCCACAGCAGCAGCAGCAGCAGCAGCCGCCGCCCCAGCGCAGCCGCCGCGCCCGGAGGAGGAGCCGCTGCCGCCGCGGGAGGGAGCTGCGGCTGTGCCCGGCCGAGCGGGGGAGGGCGCCGGCGCGCAGAGCCGGGAAGGGAGCTGCCGGAGCGGGAAGCCCAGAGGCCGCGCTGCGCCGGGTAACCGAGGCGAGGCGGCGGAGGACGCGCGCCGGGGTCGGGTCGGGGCCGGGGCCTGGCGGCGGCGTGCGACCAAACCCAGGGCAGATCTGCGATCGGGGTTCTCGGCTAACGCTGACCGGGGCACGGGGAAGGACGCCGAGAGCCGAGGGAGGGAGGGGAGGGCAGGAAGCAAGGCCCGGGCCCGGGCGCGGGCGGAGGAGCCCGCGCTGTTCCGAGCCGGCAGGCGCAGTTCTCGCCGGCCGCCGGAGGGGGCGGCGGGGCCGGTGAGCGCAGGGCCCCCGCCTCGCGGCCGCCGTCCTCCCGCCCTCTGCTTGGCTCGGCTCCCCGGAGGCCGGGGCGGGGGCGCCGGCAGGGCTGGGCCGCAGGCTCGGGGGAGGAGGCGGCTGTTCCCGCCGCGGTCGCGCTTCTGCGCGGGGCTCCTCAGTGAGCGTCGAGGCGGCGGCGGCGTCTCTGGCCCGGGTGGGTGGCTCGGGGGCGGGGGACAGGCTAGGCCGCTTCTCTCAGGCTGCTCGCCTGCCCTGTCGGGCGGGAACGGCGTAAGGAAGTCGGGAGGGGGTAGCGGCGGGAATCCGGATCTGGTCCCCGGGGGCGGTGCGGCCGCTGCGCTCCGGGGCTGGCGGCGGCTGCGCTGCGTCCGGGTCCCCGCCGGGTTGCGGAGGCGGGGGGAACGGGCCGGGGGGAGGCGAGAGGAGGAGACTGGGGCGCGCGCCCGCTTCCGTGGCCGCGCGCGCCCTTTACCCGCCCTTCCTCCTCCCCCGCCCTCCAGCCTGGGTCCTCCCCGGGGCGGGCGCTCGTGGAGCTGGAAGAGGAGGAGGAAATTTTTTTTTTTTTGGCTGGGGTTGGGGAAGGAGGGCGGGCGCTCGCTGCACGCGGGAGCTGAAGCAGTCTCGCGTGGGCAGGGGAGGGCGCACGCCAAGCAGCTAGGCTGCATGGGGCTCGGGGCACGGGTAGGGAAGAAGAGGGGCTCACTCCTACATCCTCCTGAGCGATGAAGTCTCGGAGCCTCGTGGTTGGGTCTCGCTGAGTTGTGTCCCCTCTCCTGCGTGAGGGGATGGAATAGAAAGCCCTTCTCTCAGCCGGTCTAAGTGGGTCTGCTATCTATCTCTTTGAAAGGGTGAGGTGGCGTTGATCCCGGGTTGCCCGGCCTGTGTGACTGAGGAGGTGGCTGGACAGCTGGAGGATGAACGGAGAAGCCGACTGCCCCACAGACCTGGAAATGGCCACCCCCAAAGGCCAAGGTAGGGACCCCTTCCTGCCCCCGCCTCAGCTCTCTTTTACTTAAGTGCCCCCCCGTGAACTAACCACTCTTCTGAAGGGTTCCTCCACGGTGCATTTTCTGAATCGGGGAAAGCTCTTAAGTCTTACCAGAGTCAAACATCTGTCAACGGGGGGTTTGGCCAAATCCGAATTATTTGGCCTTGAGCCTATATATTGTTTTTCACACTCCCCTCTGCTGTGATTGAGAGCCAGGAAAGACTTGTGCAAGCCTTCCTTCTGGGGTTCCCAGTTAACCAGAAATATGCCCTCACCTTGGAGGAAGAGAAGAGTGGAGAGAAGGGAGAAGTGGGGCTGGGCAAACTTTTTCAAGTTAGAAAGAAATCAGTAGTAATACTGTATAAGTTTTTGTCAGATGCAGGTGCAGAGGGGATTGTTTTAGTGGTTAAGACCCCAGGCCCTCCTGCCTTATCCAGCAGTATCTATGAGGTGAAGGGTAGAATGAAGCAGAGCATCTGGCAATGCTTGTGGGACATTGGCCAGAGGGGATTATGGATCCTTGTGACCCTCTGCTGAAACCCTGGCTGGGGTTATCATATGCAAATGAAAGTGAATAGTCCTGCCTGTGTGGAGCTCGCCTTTAATCCCTGCACTTGGAAGGCAGAGGCAGGCTGATCTCTGAGTTCAAGGCTGGCCTGGTCTACATAGTGAGTTCTAGGACAGCTGAGGCTACAGGGAGACCCTGTCTCAAAAAGACAAAAACAAAAAAATTCTGCCTGGTGTGGTGGCGCACCCCTTTAATCCTAGCACTTGGGAGGCAGAGGCAGGTGGATCTTTGTGAGTTCAAGGCCACCCTGGTCTACAGAGTGAGTTCCAGGACAGCTGGGGCTACAGGGAGACCCTGTCTTGAAAAGACAACAACAACAAAAAAGAAAGTGAAAAGTCCTTTTGCATCCTGGTGGTAGATGGCTGTTCCCACAGTTTACCTTCAGGGCAGTGACCTTCTAGAGGCTCTGAGCTTTCTCTCTAGGGTGCAGCTGGAAACAACTGGCCCAGACGCCCTTTTGCCTTCCTGAGGGGTTGGACTGAGGAGGCCACTTGGAATTCTACTTCTGAGAGCAGGACCCTGCCGGCTTGCCACGGCCCGGTTTCTCCTCTTTCATTCCATTTCTTCTAATTGCCAGAAATTCTCCTTTGCTCTTTAAAGTGACTATGAGGGAAGCAGGTCATGGAATGAATATGTCTTTAATGTTAGTTTCCAGCTGTGTTGAACATACATTCATGGGGTGCCCCACCCTCAGGCCTTGCTTGTTTGGCCTAGAACTTGACCACATTTAAATCTGTTGCCTTTCTGATAAGCTGTTTTCCCTTGGGGCCCCAAATCACTGTAGCTTCATTCCATCCCATACAATAAATAGATGTTAGAAATGACAGCTTTGTGAAGTAAACCATCATAGTTTCTAGTGTGGTTAAGTATGATAGTATGTGGTCCAGAGTCCCTTCCCTAATCTAATATGGCCAGTTTTCTTACCGCTGCACCATGTCTAAGGAAACATCCAGTAATTCAGATGGGAAGCAACCAGGGACTCTGGGAGGAGGGATTGAACTCAAAGATTGGGGAGCAGATCGAGACTGTGGAATGAGACCGTTACAACAGCTTCTTGTACCTTACTAGACCGATGGTCCCAGGAAGACATGCTAACTTTGCTGGAATGCATGAAGAACAACCTTCCGTCCAATGACAGCTCCAAGTTCAAAACCACAGAGTCACATATGGACTGGGAAAAAGTTGCATTTAAGGATTTTTCAGGCGATATGTGCAAGCTCAAATGGGTGGAGATTTCTAATGAGGTAATTGATTCCTGCTTTCTCCTTTCCCTCCCTCCCTCCCTCCCTCCCTCCCTCCCTCCCTCCCTCCTTTCCTTTCTTCCTTCCAAGACAGGGTCTGGCTCTGGCTGACCTGAAACTTGCTATTATAGGACTGACCTCAAACTCATAGAAATCTATCTGCCTCTGCCTCCCAAGCACCTGGGATTAAAGGAGTAGAATGTACCACCACACCCAGTTTTGACACAAATGAATACACTTCTACATATGCCCTTACCTTTCCTGATGGGGAAAATGAAACCTGTCGCTTTGAAGGATGGCAGAGAGTTGTTCATCTGCTAGCTCTGAATTATATCTTATGGGAAGAGGTGGCCCAGATGACAGCAACAGCCCAAGCTTGCAGTTCTGCCAGCCTAAATAGGTAGCCTTGAATACTTACTGTCTTGGGGCTTCTACTGCCCCAAGTCATTCTGAGAATTGAATGAGGTGCTGGTACGGAAGATACAGTGAAGTCCGGCAATCCCCTTGTGGCTGTCCTTAAGTGTATCTTCCTGCCCTGGCCTCTGTAGTAGTCGTTGAGGATGAGAGGTTGCCTGTATTACATATAGGCTGCTGGCTTCTGCTTTCCTCAGTAAGTTCAGTTTGGTCAAGAATAGCAATAACATTGGGAAAGGAGGCGGTGCTATGGGGTAGCTTTTCCCAACTTCCCTTTCTCCCACTTCCTTCCTCCAGGTGAGGAAGTTCCGCACTTTGACAGAATTGATCCTCGATGCTCAGGAACACGTTAAAAATCCTTACAAAGGCAAAAAACTCAAGGTGAGTCACCGGGAAGAGAAGCATAGGAGGTACGGGAGGAATGGTTCGAAGAGTGGATGGTGTCTAAGCTCAGTTGTCCTTGTTGCAGAAACATCCAGATTTTCCAAAGAAGCCCTTGACCCCCTATTTCCGCTTCTTCATGGAGAAGCGCGCCAAGTATGCAAAGCTCCACCCTGAGATGAGCAACCTGGACCTGACCAAGATTTTGTCTAAGAAATACAAGGAGCTTCCAGAGAAGAAGAAGGTGGGGGGAGGGGGTCTCAGGTTGGGGGAGGGCAGAGCTGCCCTCAGTTGGGAGCAGCTGGTTTGGGTAGATCAATGGGGTGGGATAGGCCTTAGACAAAGGGACTTGACATCAGGGCATGGATGAGTCTGCACAGCAGTTCGTAGGGTGTGGGGTGGCCACCTCGGATTACTCCCTCCTAGGCCCACACATGGTCAGACAGGCACCACTGCAGAACCCTGGAAGGCACCAGCCTGACCCTGCACTCTGTAGCCATTGGTACTCTGTTGTGAACAGGGCTTTTCTCTCACACATGAGCACCCTTCCGGTAGGTCTTCAAAGTGGTTTTCCACCCATTGCAGTAATCTTTTGCTTATGTATTCATTCAAGAGACCCCACGAAAGGGGATTATCCTGATGTTTGTGGACAAGGAACTGAGGTACAGGAAGAGCTGAGTGTCCTGGGTCGTACAACTCATGATGCTAGAACAGGCCTTGGAGCTAGTGCTCAGCCCACTGCCATCTCCACATAATTAGTGAGCTTTTATGCACATGGGTGTACATCCTTCCTCTTGGCCTCAGGATGTTCTCTGAAGAAATGGAACACTTGTTTAGATTGTCCTGGGTGTTTCACCTGGGCAGAAGTTATTTAAACCTCTGCACAGGGATGAATATAGTCAAAGAGATATCTCAGAGGTCCCTTGAAGACAGACAGAAAACCACTGATAGAGCCCATAAAACACTAAATAGGATGAGGAGAGAGCTGGACATAAAGAGGAGATGCTAGATGAAGAGAGCAGCCAGGGAGGGAAGCTGGTGAGAGGCCGCGAGAGACAAAGGGCACATGGGCCAGAAGAGGGGGGAAAGCTGCACATAGCAAGCCCTTAGATAGCTGCCACACGGAGTAACTCTTCTAATCCACATATTCTGCCTATAGACTAATACGCCCTTGTTGCAGAACCCTAAATAGAACCAGCCTGGTTGGGTAAAGCCAGCCATGTATGGCCTGTACCTAACCCAAGCAGGAACATGAACTGCAGGAGCTGCAGTTGCCTCCATGGATGAGGACTTGGGACAGTGACTGTACACACCACCAAACATGGGATCAGGGGTGGGGGGGAGAGGCTAAGACAGAACCAGGGAAAGAGAGAGAGTGGACAAGGCCTTAGCCGGGGAACAATTGGGGCCTTGTCCTATTGTCTGCTGCTGAAGTGCTGTGTATGGGGCTTTGGGGTAAGTCATTTCATTTCACTGTACCTGGTCTCTGGAGTGTAGAGGGTGAGCCAGAACTAAGGTACCTTCCAGCTCTAAAAACTTTTTTCTGAGGAGAACCAAGATGAGCCTGAGGCGGCTAGGCTCTGTTTCCTTTTTTCTCTGGGAAGCATGGCAGGTGGAGGGAATGAGCTGCCTCTTGGCACCCGAGTACTTTTATGAGAGGGAAGGGTCTGGGTTGGTCACCATGAGCCCCTGACCTTTCGTGTATTCTCGTGACCCAGGGAAATAGAAGGATGAAGGAGAAATGGATGTGAATGTGGGGGCTAGGATGGAAGAGGTGGGAAGGGAGGGTTCTAAAGGAGTTGAGTGCTCCAAGAGCCTGGCACAAAAGATCAGAGACAGGAGGGGATGGTGTCAGAATTGGGAAAGAATGTGAGAAGTACTGGAGACCCAAAGCTAATGGGTGGGGAGGAACCCCAAAATTCAGGCCATCAATTGAAATACTTACATTCGTTCTGTATTCCCCCAACACCGAGTTCCCTCCTGCCTTCGAAGCAGGACTCAGCCTCCCAGGCACACTGGGCCACCTTGGGGCATCAAACCAGCATCAGCTCCACCAGACTGGAGTTCTATTGTTTGGGTGAAAGGGGTGGGTAGGCTTAGCTTGCCACTTCTCACTGTATACCCACAGGGATATTGTCTCCTAAAAGCATAAGATGCAGATTGGTTGTCTGGGAGAACCCCTGTAACTCCCAGGTCTAATGTGTGGTGAGCCCAACCCACTGCAAAGCACACACTACCACCTACCCGTTGTCATAGCAAGAGGCACTGCAGCCAAGAGGAGGGTGGCTTTTGTAGCTCTGGGTAAAATAAAATAGACCTTGGGTCCTGGATGACCCCATCCCCTCCTCCCCTCAGATGAAATATATTCAGGACTTCCAGAGGGAGAAACAGGAGTTCGAGCGAAACCTGGCCCGATTCAGGTAAGGCAGCAGAGCCCAGATGAGGGCCACGGGACATTGGGTGTGGTGGAGTCCACTGACACTGGCTGGAGACCAGAGCTGAGCATCTAATGAAACATGGAAGTCTTATATAGGCCCTAGAGTGTCAGGTTCAGGGGCAGGGAGAGGCAAGCAGCTGCTAACTCCCACTAAGACCCAGCTGGAAGGCCTAGAAGACTTGGATTGGGCAGCTAGCTGGGGTCGGTCCTGGCAGTGGCTCTTGCTGACCCTTGCTCCCGTCCCCTGGCTAGGGAGGATCACCCTGACCTTATCCAGAATGCCAAGAAGTCGGACATCCCTGAGAAGCCCAAAACCCCCCAGCAGCTGTGGTACACCCATGAGAAGAAGGTGTATCTCAAAGTGAGGCCGGATGTGAGTGTCTGGCCGAAGGGTAGGGTCGGAGGGCACACGGGTGGCAAGGGGGGAGCCGCGCCAGGTGGCTGGGTATGGTGCAGGGGAGCAGGAGAGGAGGCCCCTCCCCAGGGGAGGGCTGCATGGACAGGACCTGGGCCAGCTGGCGTGCGAGTGTGTGTGTGTGTGAGCCTGTTCCTTGCACCAAGGCGGATCCCTATCTCTCCGCCTTCCCCTCCTGGCCTGTGGGGGACACTTTTGTGACCTCCTGTGGCCCGAGGGGGCGGGGCCTCTGTGCCCCTCACCCCCCCTCCCCTGCCCCTGGCTGCCTGTGTGTGTCTGACGGCTTTTGGTTTGCAGGCCACTACGAAGGAGGTGAAGGAGTCCCTGGGGAAGCAGTGGTCTCAGCTCTCGGACAAAAAGAGGCTGAAATGGATTCATAAGGCCCTGGAGCAGCGGAAGGAGTACGAGGTTAGGCTTCCGCTGCGCTCCTCCCCATCTGGCTCTTCACGAGCCTGTGCCCTGGACTTGTGTCACCGAATTGTGCGGGTGGCAGTCATTCCCTGGCCCTCAGTTGAGGGAGGGGCCTTTTGGGCCCCTCACCTCTGCCCCTACCACCCCTCAACCCCAGGCCCCACCATGAGATCTCAGGCTAGGGCAGAGCAGGACACCATGTTGCGAATGACACAGCAGACACGCAGACACGTGGCCATCCCCAGCTTTGCTCCCTGCCTCTCCTCCCCAGCGGCTCTCCCCCCCTTCCTGTGCCCCAGCTAACCCCACACCCCGTTACCCCCTGCCCTCCCCCCACCTCACTCTGCAGGAGATTATGCGTGATTATATCCAGAAGCACCCAGAGCTGAACATCAGTGAGGAGGGCATCACCAAATCTACCCTCACCAAGGCTGAACGCCAGCTCAAGGACAAGTTTGATGGACGACCCACCAAGCCACCTCCGTGAGCACTGCCCCGGATGGGTGGGCGAGTGGGCAGCCAGGGAGTTGGGCCCGCTTGCTCACGGGCTTGCCTTCCTCCGGATCTAATAGGAACAGCTATTCGCTGTACTGTGCAGAGCTCATGGCTAACATGAAGGACGTGCCCAGCACAGAGCGCATGGTGCTGTGCAGCCAGCAGTGGAAGCTCCTTTCCCAGAAGGAGAAGGACGCCTATCACAAGAAGTGTGACCAGGTGTGCAGGGCAGGGCCGCCCTGATCTATGGCCTTCGTAGGGTTTAAGGCATGAGGTCTGCCCCAGCTAGGCTCGGTTAGTCATAGTCACATGTACTTTGGCCACCTTGGTGTGGTCTAGCTTCCAACTTGGTGTGCTCTAGCTTCTGTCAAAGTAGACAGCTCTACCATCTGGGGGTGGGGGGGTGAGAGGGTAAGATGACGACACAGACATTCACAATCAGGCTCTAGGGGCTGGCTGAGCATTACTGGCCAGAATACTGGAGGCTGTCTCCAACTGACTGAGTCCCCTTACTTTCCCAGAAAAAGAAAGATTATGAGGTAGAACTGCTCCGGTTCCTCGAGGTGAGTTGCCACAGTTGTGTGGTGAGCAGTTGCTGGGTTTGGCAGGTTGTCTTGAGCCTGGAGAATCCCTCCACCTGCTGTAGCCACATGTCCCGGCTCCTTTCTTCCAGAGCTTGCCTGAGGAGGAGCAGCAGCGCGTGCTGGGAGAGGAGAAGATGCTGAACATCAATAAGAAGCAGGCCACCAGCCCTGCCTCCAAGAAGCCTTCCCAGGAAGGTGGCAAGGTGTGCATAGCGGGGCAGCCAGGTGGGGTAGGGAGGCCAACTGGAGGCCCCCTGCAACTGACCCCTGACTCTCTCTGCCCCTCCCTAGGGTGGCTCAGAGAAGCCCAAGCGGCCAGTGTCTGCCATGTTCATCTTCTCAGAGGAGAAAAGAAGGCAGCTGCAGGAGGAACGGCCTGAACTCTCAGAGAGCGAGCTGACCCGCCTGCTGGCCCGCATGTGGAACGACTTGTCGGAGAAGAAGAAGGTCAGGCTTTGGAGAGCCAAGCACCAGTCTCCCTTAGGGGCACGCAGTTAGGGGCTGGAGCTCTGTGCCCTGCCTGGGAGGTGGGAAGCTGTCACTTGGGGTGTCCCCTGGAGGTGTCCTGTGGGCAGGGTGGAGCCCGGGGAGACCTCTGCACCACCCTTGCTTCTGCTGGCCCCGCCCTCCCAGCCCAGAGCCAGGTGGCGCTGTTGGGCAAGCTTGGCGCGCCACCTAGGGGTGGCCCTCAGGCTGACACCCAAGCTTTCCTCACAGGCCAAGTACAAGGCTCGAGAGGCGGCGCTGAAGGCACAGTCTGAGAGGAAGCCCGGCGGGGAGCGAGAGGAGCGGGGCAAGCTGCCTGAGTCGCCCAAAAGAGCTGAGGAAATCTGGCAGCAAAGTGTCATTGGAGACTACCTGGCCCGCTTCAAGGTGCCTGGGTGTGGAGAAGGGCGTGTGTGTAGCTCCCGGCATCAGGAGACCTCTCACAGATGATACCTGTTGTCTCCCCAGAATGACCGAGTAAAAGCCTTGAAAGCCATGGAGATGACTTGGAACAACATGGAGAAGAAGGAGAAGCTGATGTGGATTAAGAAGGCAGCAGAAGACCAAAAGCGATATGAGGTGGGAAGGGGCTGGGACCCCTGCCTTCATGTAAATAGGCTCCGGGCCAGAAGTGGCAGCTTTGCTTGGGACCCGGGGCCAGTCTCTTAACTTCCTCACCTGGGCCTCAGCCTGTCAGGGGTTATAAGTATGCACCATTGTGCTGGGAAGTTTCTCCCCATCCCTATCAGCCACATAAAAGGAGAGGTAGCTGGGGCTGGAGAGATGGCCTAGTTGTTAAGAGCATGCCGACCGCTCTTGCAGAGGACCTGGGTTCGATCCCTAACACCCACACATGGTGGCTGAGAACCGTCTTTAGTTCCAGTTCCAAGGGAATCCGACACCCCCTCTGACTTCCACGGCATTGCATGAGACACACACACACACACACACACACACACGCACACACACACACACACACACACACACACACGCACGCACACACAGACCTCCACAGCATTGCATGAGACACACACACACACAAAGAGAGAGAGGTAGCTAAGGCTTGACATGGGGCCCAGAGCGGGTGTGTGTGACCTTTCCTGTTTCTCCTCAGAGAGAATTGAGCGAGATGCGGGCACCTCCAGCTGCTACGAACTCTTCCAAGAAGATAAAGTTTGAGGGGGAGCCCAAAAAACCTCCCATGTAAGCCTGAGGCCCGAGCTGCCTTGGTGCCAGGATCAGGGGTGGAGGGTATCTGGTTGAGAATCCTGACCATCCCTGTGCCATGCCATCCCTCAGGAACGGTTACCAGAAGTTCTCCCAGGAGCTGCTGTCTAATGGGGAGCTGAACCACCTGCCACTAAAGGAACGCATGGTGGAGATTGGCAGCCGCTGGCAGCGGATCTCCCAAACCCAGAAAGAGCACTATAAAAAGGTGGCTGAGGAGCAGCAGAAACAGTACAAGGTGCTCTTAGACCTCTGGCTCAAGGTGAGAGCAAAAGTGGCACTTTGAAGGGAAAGGGAGGCGTCGTGCTAGCTAGTCCTCCAGGGATGTGGTAGTCCTGCAGGCCAGTGGGTATTGTCACTTTTAAAGCTGGGAAACCAGTGCTTAGAGAGGTTGAGTAATTTGCCTAAGGTAACATAGTAAGTAAAAAATTCAAATCAGCCGGGTGTGATAGTATGCACCTTTAATCCTAGCACTCAGAGGTAGAGGCAGGAGGATCTCTGAGTTTAAGGCTAGCCTGGCCTACAGAGTAAGTTCAAATCAGATTCTTCCTCCTGGAGACTTCTCCTAGGCCCTGGCTAGGCAGTGAGCCTCTGTGCTTTGAACTGTCAGATCTGTAAAGTGAGGGGGATCACCTATGTCTTCACCTATCTCCTCACCACATCAAACAGTTTGGCTGAGGACTCAGGGAGATGGTGGAGATTGTGTAATTTAGAACTTTGTCAAGCCTCGTCATCTTATCAATGGCTCAAAGACTTAAGGTGGAGGTGAAATTGATGCCAAGCCCCGAGGTTCATCACAGAGTGGACAGTGAACTCAAGGAGGCCCTGAGTGTGGAGCCAGCATTTGGGCATAGCAGAGTAACTGATGGGAAAACTGGCTGTTGGTTCAGGGTGGCTCAGAGAAGGATACTTGTGGCACAAAGAAGAGCTATGTTCTAAGGCCTCAAGGTCTCTCTGCAGAGACCCAAAGGCCGAGGGTAAAGGTAAAGACAGGTAGTGATGGTATACGAGCATACAGCCCTCTGCCCAGTGAAGGTCAGCATGTACAGCCGGTGGTAGTGTGGGGAATGCTCTGACCCTTGCCTCCTCTCTTCCCCAGAGCCTGTCTCCCCAGGTCCGCGCAGCATACAAAGAACAGATCTCCAATGTGAGTGTGAGAGCAGGGCAGTTGGCAGGTGGTAGAGGGCTTGGCAGGGGTGGGAACTCAAGTCGCCCCTTTCACATCCTCATCCTTTCTCACAGAAACGTAAGAGCATGACCAAGCTTCGAGGCCCTAACCCCAAATCCAGCCGGACCACCCTGCAGTCCAAGTCGGTAAGGAGCCCTTTCCAGGTGGGTGGGCGTCTATAAGGCAGGGTCTGGTGAGGTGGCTGTTGACCAGCTTCCGTTATGCTTCCACGTCCCCCAGGAGTCTGAGGAAGATGATGAAGAGGATGATGATGATGATGACGATGATGAAGAGGAGGAAGATGATGAGAATGGGGACTCCTCTGAGGATGGTGGGGACTCCTCTGAGTCTAGCAGTGAAGATGAGAGTGAGGACGGAGACGAGGTAGGTGGACAGGACCTGAGGGGAGGGAGATTGTGGACCACAAGGAAGGCTACTTGGTGACTACAACTCCTTCCCCCAGAATGAGGATGATGATGATGATGAGGACGATGATGAGGATGATGATGAGGATGAAGACAATGAGTCGGAGGGCAGCAGCTCCAGTTCTTCCTCTTCAGGGGACTCCTCGGACTCCGACTCCAACTGAGGCTCAATCCCACTGGGCAGCCAAGGAGAGCCACCGCAGAGCTCCCTCCCCAACTGACCGCCTTTGTCTCTCCTCATGTCTGTCCCGGCCCCGGCCCTGGCCCCCAGCCTCCCCCACTTTCTTTCTTTCCTTTCTTTTTTTTTTAAACAAAATTTGGTGGGGGTAGGGGGTGGCAGGAGCTCAGGCTAGGACTCTCAGCCCTGGAGCCGTCGGCCCCGGGGTCCTCCAGGGACAGCAACCATCAGACTGAGCCAGCACTGGACCAGCCCACCCCAACCCTCTTCTGCACTTGCGGTTCTGGCATGGACAATGGACCAGGGACTTGGGGGGGGGGTCCCCAAAGGGAGGCCCTTCACATCTACAGCCCCACACCAAGGTGGAGGTTCGGGGAGGAGCCTTTCCTTCCCAAAGGGGCTTGCTGCCTGGACCCCCCGCATTGGAACTGGAGGAAGAGGAGGGTGCTGCCTTTGAGAAAATAGGCACCACTCTTGGCCCTCTCCCCTGCCCCTGCAGGAAGGAGCTACCTGGACCCGCTCATGGGGGAGGGGCAGAGTGTTTTTTTATATATGTGTATATATTTTTTTTTTAAGCTCTGAGCTGTCAACGAGACGTTTCCTACCGATCTCGGCTGTCGTCTCTGTTATCATTTCTGGGAATGGGAGGGTTTAGTGGGGAGGTTTGGGACTTTTTAAAAATGGTCTTGATGCGTGTGGAAGAGTGTGTTGTGTGTGTATGTGTGCGAGTGTGTGTGCACTCTGTCGTATGGATGCACTTGTGGATATGCGAGTACATGTGAGCGTGTAGAAAGGGGTTCTGTCCTAGAGCCCGCCTCTGTTTCTATAAATCTGGAAAAAGGGTTGGCGAAGGCCAGGGAAACGACCCCGGCGGCAGCGGCAGCCAAGGCTGCTCTCCTTGCCGTCTTCCGCTGTGCCTGCTCTCTACTGTGGAGGCCACGGAAGCCACCTGAAGCTTCCTATACCAGCTTGCCTCTGCCAAGGCCGTGAGTCTGAGCTGCTGCACCCTGCTGTCCCGAGGAAAGGTGGACGGCCAGTGATGGCGTAAGCCTTAAAGCTTTTCTTTGATAGGGTCTCCCAGCTCCTTTGAGGGGTCCTCTGGACCTGGAACCTGGGTTCAGGTAGTGTCCGGGGACGTTTATTACATTACTCCTCCCCTCACCCCCGTCCCATGGCCCCCCCTATTTCCTTTGATTTCTCAGGTCTGTTCCCCTCTTTGCCCCCAGTCCCTTCATCTGGGAAAGGGACTGCAGAAAGGGATTTCTGCAGCTGGCCCAATGACTTGCCAGCAGTCCCAGGTCTTGATTTTTTTTTTTTCTTTTGAGATAGGGTCTCCCTTGGCTATGTAGACCAGACTAGCCTCCAACTCACTGAGATCCGTAGCCTGCCTCTGCCTCCTGAGTACTGGGATTAAAGTCCTGTGCCACCATGCCCAGCTCAGAATCCCTTAATTCTTCAAAGCCAAGTCACCTTACCTTATCTGTGGTCATTTTTCTTTTCCCTAAGTTGGTCAAAATTTGTTTACACTTGGGTTTTGTGCTGTCTTGTCTTTACCCCGATAAATGAAAATCAGGAGTGGGAACGTGGGTTTTCCATCAAAGTGTGGGACTGGTCTTTCTCAAAAGCAAGGCAGAGACCTCTCTGCCTGCACCATGGTATTGCGGTGGGGATGTCTGGAGAATAACGCACATACACATTCATCCTAGCATTAGGTACCAGGGTTATAATTTCCTGAGAACTTGCAAAGAACCCCATTTACTTCTTTGAACTCCCCTAACTATTATGCTTTAGTGAAATATGTTTTCACTTAAAAAACTGAACACTTTTTTTCTCTTCCAGTTTCAAAAATTGGAAAATCCTTATCTTAACTGATGGGGCCCTGTGGATGGGGATGGGTGCTGTCAGAGGTCACCCAGAGTGTGCATCTCAGCATTGGGATCCCTCTGTTCCTAATTTTCTACTATTTAAGGAGTGTTTTGTAGGTTTCAACAGTAACCACACTGAATTTGGGACACCTAGGGAGGTGGGAAGGAGTGACTTAGAGGTGACTTACCCCTGCTTAGGGCCAATTGTGGAAGTTTTGTTTTCTCTTTTTTTGTATAATAAAGTGGAAAAAAAAATTTGACTTCTGTCTGGTCACTGGAATAAATTAAAGTGGGTGGTGAGGGTGACGGAAGAACAGGCTCCACATAACAAAGTCTGCTGGTTCGTTCCCTCCGGAACCATCCTGCTTTTTCCTACACATCTCTGCCTTACTCTGGACTACTCTCCCAGCCTTTCCCAATTCAGCTGGTTCACCTGGGCTTGTCAGTCACTGAGGACTGAGAAGTTACAAAGCAGATGCATTTTTGCCCCAAGGGCATTGCCTTAGGAAAGGAGTTAATGAACCAGTGAGTAATGTACCCTTGGCATGGTAGCCATTGTGTATGGCTTATCTAGGAAGACTGGAGAGAGCCAGCCTTACTCAACACTCCTAACTCCACCTAGGCCTCTGATGGGAAGTTACCTAGAAAACTTGCTCTCGGGGTTAAGTGCTGCCTTCCCTGAACAGGCCTTGGCTAGGTTTCTGCACAGGTGAAGGGCTGAAGCCAAGCACCGATCTGTGTTCCCACTCCAGGCCAAACAGAAAAAGTTCCCACTCGTTATTCTCCAGATTCCCCGGCAGCTATGCTAGGCAGTCACTAACTTGTCTGTTATTACTGCAAGGAGACACCTGCTTGTGTCCTGCCCTCTGGGTCTACTCTGCTGCTCCCAGTCTTCCCCAACTACACCATCCTGGACTTTCATGTGTTCACGTAGAACCCCCAGTTAACATCTATGCAGAAACCATTCCAAATGGTGGCATTCAGCTAAGCATAGTGCTACACACCTGTAATCTCTGAACTTGGGAGGCTGAGGTTGAAGGACAGTCAGGAGTTCAAGTCCTGTCTAAGCTTCATAGTGAGCCCTTGTCTCAAAAAAATCAAAGGCGGTATCTTCAGACACTGCCTGCTGTGACTTGAATGTCTCCTCCAAAACTCACATTGAAATCTAATTACTGGGGCTGGAGAGATGGCTCAGCCGTTAAGAGCGCTGACTGCTCTTACAGAGGACCTGGGTTTGATTCCCAGCACCCACATGGCGGCTAAGAACCGTCTTTAACTCCAGTTCCAGGGGAGTCCGACGCCCTCTTCTGACCTCCAAGGCATTGCACGACACAGGTGCACCAACCTACATGCAGACAGTACACAGTACACTCATACACGTAAAAAAAAGAAAAAAAAGAAATTAATTACTATGGCAATGGTAGTAAAAGGATTGGACCTTTTTTTTTTTTTTTTTTTTTTTGGTCTTGTCAAAACGGTGTCTCCCTGTAACCCCAGCGTCGGAACTCATCTGGTAGACAGCCTGGCCTTAACCACAAGAGATCCGCCTGCCTCTGCCTCCCAAGTTGCTAGGATTAAAGGCGTTGCACCACCAATGCCCAGCTAATAATTCCTTTTTAAATTTCCAATCCTGGGGCTGGAGGATGGCCTATCGGTTAAGAGACACTGACTGCCGTGCAAGGAACCCGGATTCGATCAGGCCCAGCACCCCATGGCAGCTGAGAGCTGTCTTTAACTGCCAGTTCCACCAGGGAAGTCCGACACCCTCTTCTGACCTCCAGCAGAACTTGCACAAACACGGGTCACAACCTACACGCAGACGTACATTCATACACATACAAAATAAATAAAATTAAAAAAATAATAATAAAAGGTTTTCCTGGGTCGTGGTGGCTACGCTTTAATCCTAGCACTTTTGGGAGGCAGAGGCAGGCGGATCTTGTGAGTTCAAGGCCAGCCTGGTCTACAGAGCAAGTTCCAGGACAGCTGGGGCTACAGGGAGAACCTGTACTCGAAAAGACAAAAAAAAAAAAAAAATTATTACAACAGGGTATTGGGGGGCTGGAGAGATAGCCTAGCGGTTAAGAGCGCCGACTGCTCTTGCAGAGGACCCAGGTTTGATCCCCAGCACCCACATTGGGAGCTAAGAACCGTCTGTGTGCTCCAATTCCAGGAGAACTCCAAGTCCAGGGGATCTGAGACCTCTTCTGACCATCCGTGGCATTGCACGACACGGGTGCACAAACCTAACATGCAGACAGTACATTCATACACATACAAAATAAATAAAATTTTAAAAAAAGTTTAAAAAAAAAGATATAACATGGTAATGGGATTTCAGAAACGGACTCATGCACTGTGGGAGTGGGAGCCTGATGAAGAGGATGAAGGCAGCCACAACCCCCACTATGTGCTGCTGAAGAGGATGAAGGCAGCCACACCCCACTATGTGCTGATGAAGAGGATGAAGGCAGCCACACACCCCACTATGTGCTGCTGAAGTAGATGAAGGCAGCCACACCCCACTATGTGCTTCTGAAGAGGATGGAGGCAGCCACACACCCCACTATGTGCTGCTGAAGAGGATGAAGGCAGCCACACCCCACTATGTGCTGCTGAAGAGGATGAAGGCAGCCACACACCCCACTATGTGCTGATGAAGAGGATGAAGGCAGCCACACATCCCACTGTGTGCTGATGAAGAGGATGAAGGCAGCCACACCCCACTATGTGCTGCTGAAGAGGATGAAGGCAGCCACACACCCCACTATGTGCTGCTGAAGAGGATGAAGGCAGCCACACACCCCACTATGTGCTGATGAAGAGGATGAAGGCAGCCACACACCCCACTATGTGCTGATGAAGAGGATGAAGGCAGCCACACCCCCCACTATGTGCTGATGAAGAGGATGAAGGCAGCCACACACCCCACTATGTGCTGATGAAGAGGATGAAGGCAGCCAAACCCCACTATGTGCTGCTGAAGAGGATGAAGGCAGCCACACACCCCACTATGTGCTGCTGAAGAGGATGAAGGCAGCCACACACCCCACTATGTGCTGATGAAGAGGATGAAGGCAGCCACACACCCCACTATGTGCCGATGAAGAGGATGAAGGCAGCCACACCCCCACTATGTGCTATGAAGAGGATGAAGGCAGCCACACACCCCACTATGTGCTGCTGAAGAGGATGAAGGCAGCCACACCCCACTATGTGCTGATGAAGAGGATGAAGGCAGCCACACCCCACTATGTGCTGGCTCACTCAGCCTCCCACCACACAGCACAAGGCTCCCATCAGCTGTTTATAATTTACCCAGACTGTGATACTCTGTGATAGCAGCATAAAATGATTTAATATGGGGCTAGAGGGATGGCTCAGTGGTTAAGAGCACCGACTGCTCTTGCAGAGGACCCGGGTTGGATTCCCAGCATCCACATAGTGGCTAAGAACCATCTTTAACTCCAGTTCCAGGGGAATCCAACGCCCTCTTCTAACCTGCTCTGCATTGCATGACACGGGTGCACTACATGCAGACAGTAAGTACACTCATACACATAAAAAAATAAATAAAAATGATTTAATACCTGACCCTTGTACAGATATATGAACATTCTGTGTTCTCTGAGGTATCTCACAGGCACATCTGTTACTTCAAGATATCAATTTACCACAAACCATCCTGAAACCAGAGTGGCTTCCTCCACTCCTCTCTCCCCATTTCACCTCCAACTTTGATCCATCACCTAGACAGATCATTCCCTCTTTTTTTTTTTTTTTTGTTTTTTTTGGTCTTTTCGAGACAGGGTCTTCCTGTATTCCCAGCTGTCCTGGAATTCGCTCTGTAGACCAGGCTGGCCTTGAACTCACAAATATCCGCCTGCCTCTGCCTCCCAAGTGCTAGGATTAAAGGCGTGCGCCACCACGCCCGGCCTATTTCCCTTCTTAAGCACTTCTCAAATCCGCCTCCCTTCTCCGTGGTGCCCATTCCCATCCTACCAAGGCCACTACCACTGGTTTCTTTCGAGAAAGACTTGCTAGAACTGCTTTTCCTAATTACAGTCTTGCCCCACCCCGACACCCAGTCCATTCTTCATGCAGCAAGCAAAATGGTCCTAAATAAAACAAATTTGAGCCAGGTGTGGTGGTGCATTGCTTTAATCCCAGCCCTTGGGAGGCAGAGGCAGGCAGATCTTTGTGCTTCCCAGGCCAGCTGGGGCTATAGACTGCATCTTGAAAAAAATAAAAAAGAAAAGAAAAATTGAAGTTGAGTATGGTGGTACATGGCTATAATCCCAGCACTCAGGAGGCCAAGTCAGGAACATCACTTTGAGTTTGAGGCCAGCCTAGGTTATATAGTGAGTTAAGCCCAGCCTAGACAAGAGTCTGCCTGTCTCAAAAAATGCAAACATAAAGCCAGGCTGGTGGCGCATGCCTTTAACCCTAGCTAGCACTTGGGAGGCAGAGGCAAGCAGATCTCTGTGAGTTCAAGGCCAGCCTGGTCTACAGAGTGAGTTCCAGGACAGTTGGGGCTATAGGGAGATCCTGTCTCGAAAAGACGAAAAAAAAAAAAAAATGCAAACATAAATCTGAGGTGGAGCACACCTGTAGTTCCATCTGCTCAGGAGGCTCAGAGGGAGGATCACTTGAGTCTAGGAGTTCAAGACAGTCATGGTTATAGACAGACCTAGTCTCAAAAAATGAAGTTAAATGTGGTGATGTGTGCCTCCAACCCTAGCATTTGGTGGGGCTGACAGGAGAATCATCATGAGTTTGAGGCCATCATGAACTATATAGAGACTCACCTGGACTATACTATAAGACCATGTCCTGAAAATAAGAAATAAATAACTCTACCTCACTCTCTCTCTCTCTCTCCTCTCTCTTTCTCCCCCCCCAATTGAACATGATAACATGTACATGTAATTCCAATACCCAGGAGACTGATGCAGAATTACATGTTCTAGGCCAGCTTGGACTATGTAGAGAGAACTTGTCTCCAAAACAAACCATCAAAAACTCACTAATGAAGCTGGAGAGATGGCTCAGCGGTTAAGAGCACAGAATGTTCTTGCAGAGGACTCGGGTTCAATTCCTAGCACCTACATGCAGCTAAGAACCATGTTCAAGCTGGGAGTGATGGCACACGCCTTTAATCCTAGCAGTCAGGAGGCAGAGGCAGGTGGATCTCTGTGAGTTCAAGGCCAGCCTGGTCTACAGAGTGAGTTCCAGGCCAGCAGGGGCTATAGGGAGACCCTGTGTCAAAGAAAATAAATAAAATAATAAATAAATAAATAAACAAATACCAAGTGGTGCACCTACATACATGCAGGCAAAGTATTTATACACATAAAATTAACAAATCTGTAAAAAGTAAATATACAAATAAAAGGTTTATGGATTTAATTATGTGTATGTCCTGTGTATATGTAGTTTTGTGTACATGCATGTATGTATGTGTGTATGTAGTTTTTCTTTTCTGTCTTTTTGAGACAGGATCTCCCTGTAGCCCCAGCTGTCCTGGAACTCACTCTGTAGACCAGGCTGGCCTTGAACTCACAAAAGATCTGCCTGCCTCTGCCTCCCGAGTGCTGGGATTAAAGGTGGGCACCACCAGGCCTGGCTATGTGTATGTAGTTTTATGTACATGCCCACAGAAGCCAGACAAGGGGTTTGGATCCCTTGAAGCCAGAGTTACAAGCAGTTGTGAGCCATCTGACAAGGGTGTTAAGCAATATGTGCTTTTGACTAGGAAACCATCTCTTTCTTTATTTTTTTATTTTTATGAGTGTTTTGCCTGTATGTATATAAGTACACCACATGCATGTACCATGAAAGCTAGGAAAGGGCATTGGATTCCCTGGAACTAGAGCTGCAGAGGGTTGTGAGTTGTCATGTCAGTGCTCTGAACCAAACCCAGGTTCCTAGAAGAGCAACAGTAAATGCTCTTAACCATTTAGCCACTTCTCCAGCCCTCCAGTCCCATCTAGCACCCCCCAATTTTAAGACAGGATCTCATGTAGTCCAGCCTGGCCTCAAACTGACTAGGTAGCCAAGGATGATCTTGAACTCCTGACCCTTCTGCCCCCACCTCTCAAGTACTGGGATGACAGATGAGTGCCACCATGCAAGGCACACCGCTGTGTACAGTGCTTGCAGAGGCTAGAAGAGGGAGTCAGATTCCCAGGAACTGCAGTTACAAAGTTATCAGCTGCTATGTGGATGCTGGAAACCAAACCCAGGTCCTCTGGAAGAGCAAGAAGTTCTTTTAAGTATTGTTCCATCTCTCTGGCTTCTGTTCACTTTAAGACAAGGTCTCACTGGCTGGCCTGAAGCTCTTTACATAGAATAGGCTGGCCTTAAACTCTACAGAGATCTACCTGCTTCTGCCTCCTGAGTGCTGGGAATGAAGGTGCTAATCACCACATGCAGCTTAATAAATGAATCTGTAAAAGAAAGTTACCAGAACTTGGGAGGCAGAAGCAGGTGGATCTTTGTGAGTTCAAGGCCAGCTTGGTCTATAGAGTGAGTTCCAGGACAGCTGGGGCTACAGAGAGACACTGTCTTAAAAAAGACGGGAAAAAAAAAAAAAAAAAAAAAGTTACCAGGGCCTGCAAACCTTGGCTCCTAGATCCTTCCTGTCTTTTTCGTCACTTCTCCCTAATCACTTACAGTGATTCAGCCACATAACCTCTCTTTCTTTTCTTTTTTTGGTGTTTTTGAGACAGGGTCTCCCTATAGCCCCAGCTAGCCTGGAACTCACTCTGTAGACCAGGCTGGCCTTGAAGTCACAGACAACCACCTACCTCTGCCTCCCTAGTGCTAGGATTAAAGGCTTGTGGCACCACAACCCGCTTAAAGACGGTTCTTAGCTGCCATGTGGGTGCTAGGAATCGAACCTGGGTCCTCTGCAAGAGCAGTCAGTTCTCTTAACTGCTGAGCCATATCTCCAGCCCCCCACATAATCTCTCCTAAACAACTCAAATATGTATACCGTTAAGCCCTTGCCTTTCTTGTTCTTTCTGCCCAAAATTCTGTTCCCCCACATACACAGCTGGTTTTCTCATTCTCTGGGTCTCAGCCCAAGTGTCACCTCACAGCCAACCACCCTCTCCAGAGAGGCTTTCACATACTTGCTTATGTACTTGTTTACCTGTTTATTGTCTCTCTCCCCAAGTAGAAGACATTTAGCCTTCTCGCCCATTATAGCAATCCTGCACATAAAATACTCGGGCATGCATTTGACACCCAAGAAAACTGTGATGAATGAGGGTTTTAAGTGTAGAAAAGTGTGAAACCCCCAGGGGTGAGGACAGGTGTGCTACCTCTCAAGCCAGGCCGCCAGCCTCAAACATACCATACTCTCTTCTAGGGCCTGGATATAAGCTATTCTATCTGCCTAGAATGTTTTGTGTGTGTCCACAGGTGCATGTACATGTGTGTGGAGACGAGAGGTCAGTCTCCAGTGTTGTTCCTCAGATGTCATCTACTTTGTTTTCATTTTTTGAGTCTCTCGCTCGGAAGTGACCTCCTGAAGCTGGCTGCCTGGTGAGCCATGTCCCCTGTTTCTGCCTTCTCAGCTTTGGGATTACACATGTACACCACCAAGCCTGGCTTTTTTTTTTTTTTTTTTTATCTTTTCGAGACAGGGTCTCCCTGTAATCCTAGCTGTCCTGGAACTCACTCTGTAGACCAGGCTGGCCTTGAACTCACAAAGATCCGCCTGCCTTTGCCTCCCAAGTGCTAGGATTAAAGGCGTGCACCACCACGCCTGGCTAGCCTGGCTTTTTTCATGAGTTCTGGGAATCCGACACCCACTTAGCCATCTCCCCAGCCCCTCGGTCTGAAGTCTTCTTCACATCTTTGCCTAATTGATTCAGGGCATCACTTAAAAGTCAACTTCCTCAGAGGCGGAGGAGGGGGTCCCTGGACTCTTCTTTTCTTCAGCAGCCTAGATGCCTTCCTCCCACTTGGTTCTTTCTATGTCAGGCTCTGTGTGTCTCCCTTGCTTGTTGCTGAAACTCCAGGGCCTCACCCACAGCCAGAATCAGCTCAGGCCTTAGTATTTATTAACTGGTGTTAACTGTGGAGACTGGGCATGTGCCCAAAGAGGCCACCAGTACACGGCAGGCAGGGCCAAGTGCTGAATGAGTAAGGTGAGCCATTGTATGGACATGTGCTACGAGGACGGCCACTGGTTGGAGGTATAAGGAAGAGCTTTGATAAACAGGGAGAAGCCAGAAGGGCTTCATGGGCATGTGCAAATTCCTTAAGGCAGGATGTTGTAGACATATTTTGCTAAGAAACAAACCAGTATCAACAGGAAGAATCATGAATTGAAGGTGGGTGACAGGAAAAGTCTATGCTCTAGATGTTTCTTGCAACCCTGACTCACTTCTTCACCCCAGATTCAAAGTTCAACCATCTTCTGAAAGTCTCCACCAACTGGCCTCACAGGAATCCCTGTATGTCTGAAAGGAAATGTGTTATCTTCCTGGATCTTCTCAGGTGCTCTGGTGAGTTCCTCATCTTCAAAGTGTTGTCAAGGCCTCCCTTTCCTTCACTCCACACAGCTCAATCAATAATGAAATCTACTGCTTCTCAGTTAATCCTCCAGCCTCCAGAGAAGCCAAATGTAAGCACAAGTCTGGCCTGGTGGTTCCCACAGGGCATTCCTCGTTGCCTGTGTGGTTCAAGTCCACAAAGTCCTCAGCACATACTTGGTCCTGTACGATCTGGCCTGCTCACATCCTGTGGTTGGCTGCCCCACCCATTGTTATATTCAAGCTTGAACCATATTCTTTTTGTCATCTTTTTAGATAAGGTCTCATGGTGAAGCTCAAGCTATAATCCTTTGGCCTTAGCACTCTTCCCCACCCTGCACCAGAGCCCTGGTATCAGCACTGGCATGACGGTGTGTGGTGTCACATCCAACATGACCTCATCCCCATTCTGAAACTTATCACTGCACTGTCTAATGATCTCATAGCCTTCTGATTCAACCCCTCAAGAAGCCTTCCTCACACTGATTTTTTTTTTTTTTTTGGTCTTTTGAGACAGGGTCTTCCTTTAGTCCCAGCTGGCCTGGAGCTCCCTATGTAGACTAGGCTGACCCTGAACTCAGAGAACTGCCTGCCTCTGCCTCCCAAGGGCTGGGATCAAAGGCGTGCACCACATGCCCAGCCTAAAACCGTTCTTAGCCGATGGAACCCAGTCCTCTGCAAGAGCAGTCAGTGCTCTTAACTGCTGAGCCATCGCTCCAGCCCAACACTGACAATTCACATCCTTTCATGCTGCTCCTACTCTCCTCTGAACTCCACGAGCCTCTCTCACTTTACTTTTTATTTATTTATTTATTTATTTATTTATTTATTTATTTGAGACAGGGTCTCACTCTGTAGCCCTGGCTAGCCGGGAACTTGCTATGTAGACCAGACTGGACTTTAACTATCAGCCTGCTTCTACCTCCCAAGTGCTGAGATTAAAGAAATTCAAGGGGCTGGAGAGATGGCCTACCGGTTAAGAGCACTGACTGCTCTTGCAGAGGACCTGAGTTCGATCCCCAGCACCCACATGGCGGCTGAGAACAGTCTTTAACTCCAGTTCCAGGGGAATCCGACGCCTTCTTCTGACCTCCGCGGCATTGCATGACACAGGTGCACAAACCTACATGCAGACAGTACATTCATACACATTCAAGAATTAAAAAAAAAATATTCAAGTGTGCCACCACACCCAGCAATCTCTTTCTTTTTTATTATACTATTTTTTTTTTTTTTTTGGTCTTTTTTTAGACAGGGTCTCCCTGGAGCCCCAGCTGTCCTGGAACTCACTATGTAGACCAGGCTGGCCTTGAACTCACAAAGATCTGCCTGCCTCTGCCTCCCAAGTGCTAGGATTAAAGGTGTGAGCCACCACGCCCGGTTTATCATACTATTTTTTAAAATTATTTTCCTTCAGCTCTTCCTACTCAGGATACTGTGAACTTCCTCAGGAAGCACGATTGTCTTATTTCATCTTTGTCTCTCAAGTGTCTGGAGAGTGCTGTCAAAATACCAGCTAGGGCTGGAGAGATGGCCTAGCGGTTAAGAGCGCCGACCGCTCTTACAGAGGACCCGGGTTCGATCCCCAGCACCCACATGGCGGCCGAGAACCGTCTGGGACTCCAATTCCAGGAGAACTCCAGTTCCAGGGGAATCCGAGACCCTCTTCTGACCTCCGCGGCGTTGCACGACACGGGTGCACAGACTTGCATGCAGACAGTGCATTCATACACATACAGAAATAAATAAAATTAATAATAAAAAAAAAAATTTAAAAAAACAAAATACCAGCTAAAGGCTGGGCGTGGTGATGCACATCTTTAATCCCAGGACTCAGGAGGCAAGTGGATCTCTGTGAGTTCAAGGCCAGCCTGGTCTACATAGCGAGCTCCAAGCCAGGTGGGACTAAAGGAAGACCCCGTCTCAAAAAGACAAAAACGAACAACGGCTAAAGGCTCACGCTTTTGTTCCCAGCACTCCCCCAGAGGCAGAGGCAGGCAGATCTCAGAGTTCCAGATTAGCCAAGGCTACAGAGTGAGACCCTATCTCAAAACAAAACTCAGCCGGGCTTGGTGGCGCATGCCTTTAATCCNAAAAAAAAAAAAAAAAAAAAAAAAAAAAAACCCCACAAAAACCCAACAACAAAAATAGCTAAAGGTCTGGGGCTGGAGAGATGGCTCAGCACTTGCTGCTCTTGCAGAGGACCTGGGTTTGGTTCCCAGTACACATGGTTGCTAACAATTATCTGCTAACAATTATCTGGTGCAAAAAAAAAAAAACTTAAAAAGACTGAGATGTTGCTGGGCGTGGTGGTACACTCCTTTAATCCCAGCACTTGGGAGGCAGAGGCTGGCAGATCTCTGGGAGTTCAAGCCTGGTCTACAGAGCGAGCTCCAGGTCAGCTGGGACTAAAGGGAGACTCTGTCTCAAAAAGACCAAAAAAAAAAAAGACTGAGATGTTATGAATGAAATACCCAAAAATTAAAAAAAAAAAAAACACAAAACACCTCGGCCAGGCGTGGTGGCGCACACCTTTAATCCTAGCACTTGAGAGGCAGAGGCAGATCTTTGTGAGTTCAAGGCCAGCCTGGTCTACAGAGTGAGTTCCAGGACAGCTGAGGCTACCAAAATTAATATACAGATTCAATGCAATCCCAATCAAATTTCCCATGAGCTTTTTCACAGGCTTGGAAAAAAATCCTTAAATTCATATGGAAAAGAAAAAAAAAAAAAAAACCTCAAATAGCTAATTGGTGTGACTGAATAGGGCTACGACCTCAGCACTCAGAATGCTGAGGTAGGATGGACCACCATGTGCCAAAAAATTAAAAATAAACCAAGCTAAGAGGGCACCATTAGTGGTGACACACATATCTTTAAACCGAGCAAGCACCAGGAAGTGGTGGCACATACCCTTAATCCCAGCACCAGGTAGGCAGAGGCAGAGAAATCTCTGGAGACAGACGCCAGTGTGGTTAATATAGCAAATTCCAGACTAGCTGGAGCTACAGGGAGACCTTGTCTCAAACAAAAAAACAAAACAGATACCAGGCTCCTATACTGAGTCTCTCACACGCACTGGCTTCTAAATTTTCACGTAAGTACTATCATTATGCCTGCGAGCAACGGGAGAAACTGAGACACAAAAAGCTCATTGGCCAAGTCCACCGAGTTAAGATTCGGATCTAATACCTGCCTGGTCTTAACTACTTCGACCTCCATTAAGTGTTTGCTGAAGACTGAAAAGTCAATGATGGTCTCAAAATATGTGATTTCAGAGTTTAATCTTATCTAAATCGAGAAGGCCGTCACACAACAGTCTCAAGGCACCAGCCACGGTCACCTAAAAGGAAGCGCACGTCTGAATACTCTGTGGCTGAGAAAATAATCTTTCCTTCCGAAGGTAAAGGGGGCTAGAGCGTGCGGCCCTGGAAACTCCCAGTGGAGCAGCACTGAGTCGGGGGAAAGTCTGGCCAGTGCCAGGCAGGCTGTCCGAGAGGTAGAGGGTCCAGCGTGGGTTCCGGAAGCAGGAAAGGCGAACAGGTGTGGGATCTAAATTAGGATGAGGGCGGGAAGCGCGCTCCTGGCAGAAGGGCGCAGCTCGCTCTCCGCCCTCGGCCGTGGACCCTCATCTCTCTGTTCTTCCTCGGTTCGTAGGCCCGGAGTGGGATGTGACCCACCCAGAAACCGGGAGCACCAGTGCGGACCGGCCCTTTCCAAGGGTTTTCCGCCGTGAGATCCTAACTGCGCCCCACTTCAAGTCCGTGCCCTACCGAAGTGGCTGCACGCCTTGGGGTCAAAAGTGAGGAGCGGGCGGGGAGCCCCTAGGGAAGGGCGGGGATGCCTGGGCCGGAAGGCGTCCCGGGCTCGGCTGGGAGCCGGCGCTCTCTTTCGACGCCACCCGCTGCCTCCGCCCCCGAGCCGGCCCGGACGGTATCAAGTCTCCGCCTCTGGCGCACCGCGCACCTCACCTTGAACGCGGCCCCACCCACTCCCATCCTATTGGGCGTTCTGGGCCCAGGAGCCTCGGCAATAGGCCCGACTGGCCCGCGAAGGCCCCGCCCACCTCCCCGCCCCAGTTCCCGTCCGCCGGTACTTTGGACGGCGGCGTGGCGCCCCTCCTCCTCTCCCGGTCCCCGCCCCCTGGAGCAAATGCTGCCGAGCTGCGGCCGCGGGGCAGATGCACGCGCTCGGGTCCCTCTAGCAGGCTCCAGGAGTCGCTGGGCGCGCGAAAGCGAAAGAAGGAAGAGGAAGGGAGGGCGAGGGCGGGGTGCTGAGGAGGGGCGGGAGGAGGAAGAGGAGGAGGTTGGGGTGCGCTCGCGCCTCGCGGCGCGCCCGCGCGGAGGGAGGGGGGAGAGGGGCGCGCGCGCGCACGCTCGCGTCCTCGCTTGCTCCATCCATCCATCCTCCGGTCGCGGCACGCGCGCGCGCTCCGGGCTCGCGCCGCACCCCCCGCCCGGGAGAGGCGGGCTGGAGTGGGGGGCGGGGGGAGGGGCGCGCGGACGGCGCGCGGTCTGCGCGCGGGCGGGGTGAGGTGAGGAGGAGGCGGCGACGGGACAAGAAGGGAGGGGAAGGGGCCATGGCCGCCCGGTGAGGCGGCGAGGCGGGGGGGCGGCCCGACCCCCCGGCCCCGGGCCCCGGGGAGAGGCGAGGACGGACCGACGGACATGGGGCTCCGGAGCAGCCGCCGCCGCCGCCGCCGCCGGAGGACGCGGCCCTGAGAGGCCGCCGGGCCCCGGCGCGGCCCCCCGGGCGGGGTGAGTACGGAACGGGGACGGGGGAGGGGCCTGCGGGGGGCGGGGGGCGGGGCCCGAGGCGGGGCTTGGGCCCCCTCCCCCCAGGTCTGGGTCAGCGCCCCTTCCCCTCCCCCCGGGCCGACGCGGAAACGCCCGGCTTCCCCCGGCTTCCCTGCCGGGCCGGGGCCCCCTGGTCTCCCCCTGGCTGGGTCCTCCTTGGGCGGGGCAGGGCCGGCCGGGGAGGGGGCGCGGGGCCTTTGTTAGGGAGCCAGGCCCCAGCCCCCGGGACAATAGAGACACCCTCCCGGACTCCTCTCCCCGGCCGGCCGGGGCTCTAGGCAGGCGGCGGCCGAGAGGGGCCCGGACGCGTCCCGCTCTGCCTACTCTCTGGGGGTCGGTCTGTCCCGGCCCACCGCCGGCCTCGGGCGGCTCGGTTCTCCTCCCCCCCAGTCGGTATGATGCAGCAGCAGTGCCGCAGGGACGGGAGAGGAGCCGCGGCCCGACCTGCTCCCCTTCCCAGTGCCCCTGGCTCATTTGTCAGTCCCCACCTCACTCGAGGCCGGCAGCTCCTTAAACTCGTACCCACCGTTCAGTGGGGCCACGGACTGTGGGCGCTGTTCCTGAATCCTATGGTGGGGATTTCTGGACTTTGGGGCTCTTGGAGAGACTTCCGGGCTGGTCCTGAGGGAGGGAGGGTGCGATTTAAAAGAACAGGTAAGGGGAGTGCCCACTCCTCGCGTGCGTTCCACTGCGCGTGTTGGTGGCTGGAAATGCCCCTTTGCCTGTAGGCTTATGTGGGCTCTGTTCCTCTGGTGGAGTGGCAGGCTTATTTCAAGAGAAGAGTGAGTGTTGGGGGGTGAAGGTTGTAGGGTCCTAAGGCCATTCCTACTTCTGGTAGCAGTACCCCCCCAAGTGGACATCCTGGCTGAAAGCAGAGGTGACTCTGAGGAGAGCCCTTAGGGAAGGGGGGTGCCTTGAGGAGTCTGTGCAGTTCTTTGCCACACCCTGTGGGTTTGCTTTGAGGCCTTAAGAGTTCCTTCTCCTCCCCCTGCTGCATTGCACCATGGGTATCAAAGAGGGGTTTGAGTTTTGGGTACCTGGGATGAGCTGCTGCCTCCTATAGACCCAGACTCTGATTGGCAGCAGAGTCCAGAGCTTGAGCTCGGGCCTGGGAAGGACTAGGCCACCTCTGGGTTTCAGGCTGTGAAGGACCATCCAGACTTAGAGATCCTGAGCCTTGGTTGGGGTGGGACACACTCTGATGCCAGGATTAAGCTCTGGGCTCAGAGATGGGGAGGGGAGGTGGCAGTCTTCAGAGGTGTCTTGGACTCACACCAACATCCCCACCTCCATGTGTGTAGCCGTGTTGCCGCCCGCTGTGCTATGAGCAGTCAGAGCGCCGTCTCCACAAGAGTTTACAAATGAAAATGGAGGAAATGTCTTTGTCTGGCCTGGATAACAGCAAACTAGAGGTGAGGGCTCCCCCACGTGTGCCTCCCGTTCTTTCTCTTGGTGTCTCTGCATTGATGATGTGTCTGGCATCCACACCAAAAAGGAATTTGAATAGTCAGCCTTGTTCCTTAAAGGGAATAGGCAGCCCCAAAGGCCCAAGGATCTGGGAAGAAGGAAGAATTAAAAATGAAGGTGGGGAAATGGCAAAGAAAGGATATTTGCCAGGGCCAGATTTGGTTGGTGAGAGGTGTTCAGTCTAGAGGACGCTGTCCTGGTGACCTCGGATGTTGTCCCCTGTGGCCCAGGCCATCGCTCAGGAGATATACGCGGACCTGGTCGAGGATTCTTGTTTGGGATTCTGCTTTGAGGTACACCGGGCTGTCAAGTGTGGCTACTTCTTCCTGGACGATACGGACCCTGATAGCATGAAGGATTTTGGTGAGCTTCAGTGTGGAAGGAGGATGGTCTAGCCTGCCCAGGAAGACTTGGGGTCTTCTGCAAAGTCCCTAGATGCAGAATCTTGGAACTCCTGTGAGCTTAGGCAGGGAGGAGCTTGAAGAGGCCTTGGGATGATGGGTGGGAAGAAGAGGTGCCAGTGCCCTTCCTGCCCTGATCGCCACGCCTCTCCTGTCCCCAGAGATCGTGGACCAGCCTGGGTTGGACATCTTTGGACAGGTTTTCAACCAGTGGAAGAGCAAGGAGTGTGTTTGCCCCAATTGCAGCCGCAGCATTGCTGCCTCCCGCTTTGCTCCCCATCTGGAGAAGTGCCTGGGAATGGGTCGGAACAGCAGCCGAATTGCCAACCGCCGGTGAGGGCCTCTTCATTGCCAGCACCAGAGCTGCACATCTTGTGCAGTCTGTATGGTGCTTTAGTCCAGTGGGGGTGCTGGACTCAAGTGGGTTGTACTTGGCCCCCATATGTCTCAGTATGAAGTGGTGGGTAGATGAGTGATAGTCCTTTTCCTTTCTCTTCCCGACCCTGGGCAGGATTGCCAATAGCAACAATATGAACAAATCTGAGAGTGACCAAGAGGACAATGATGACATCAATGACAACGACTGGTCTTATGGCTCAGAGAAGAAAGGTATTTTGCATCCTCTAGAAATTGGGGTGCAGTGGGCAAGCAGGAATAGGGTATATGTTTGCCACAGATTATTGTCTTGATGGTGCAGAAGAGTGTGATGTTTCTAAATTTTAAATACTCTTAGATTGAGAACTTAAAGTAACCCCGCTCTGTGTTCTCTTTTTCTCCATAGCCAAGAAGAGAAAATCAGACAAGGTGAGGGCCGGGTCAAGCCTGGGGGAAGTCTGGGTGAAGAACACATACCTCCCCTTTGGGCAGGTGGTCCTCAGCTGTTTTGACTCAAGTCTGAGGTCACTGGGGGCTTCTCTGGGTTTGGGCCAAGGGTGTCTGCTGGGCAGGGGAGCTCCAGAGGCCTCGGTGGGAGGAGGAGGACACAGGCAGACCGCCCTTTTCCTGGGTAGAGAGTATGAGTTGCAGGTTGCTTCTTTGTCAAATCTTTTTTCCTTCCTTGGGTTCTCGGCTCCCCCTTATCGTTGCCCTTTCCCCAAAGCTATGGTATCTCCCATTCCAGAACCCCAATTCCCCTCGAAGATCCAAGTCTTTAAAACACAAAAATGGTAAGTGAGGCTAGAGCAGCAGGGGTGCTGCTAGCTGTGTCATTTTGGGGGTCGCAGTGGGGATGGAAGGGGGTGGTGAGGGAGGGCCTGTGATCCTTCTGTCACCCCCACTTCCTCTCTGGTTATTTTCAGGGTTCTCTGTCTGTACCTCTGCACCAAACACCCTTCCCCTTCTTTTTTCTTCTTCAGGGGAACTTAGCAACTCGGATCCTTTTAAGGTGAGTGGCAGACATTGCCCCTTGTATGCGTCTTCTCATTGCTCTTGTAAATGGTATTTGGGCTAAGTGAGGTCAGAATGCTGACAGCAAGAAGCTGTCCTTTCTGGGTCTCCCCGTGTCTGTAGGAAGGTCTCCTTGGGAAAATTCTTCCATGGGGGCAGGGATGAGAGGGGCTGGACCTGATTTTCCTCTCCCACCCCATTTTCTTTACTTCTCTGACCTGTACCTCTGGTTCTTTCACAGTATAGCAACTCAACTGGGATCAGCTATGAGACCCTGGGGCCAGAGGAGCTTCGGAGCCTGCTCACCACGGTGAGGAACTGGGCAAGGGGGAGGTTTGGACTAGGCTGGGGTTATGGGTAGAGGTCATGGCCCTGGAAGAGGCTGGTGACACAGCAGTAGGGGTCATAGAGTTCTCTCGGTGGAAGTAAGATTTCCTGCCCTATCTGCTCTGAGCGCCCATTTCTGCTCTGGGGTGGTTTCTGCTTAGAGTCAAATGTTGGTGCAGAGAGGGAGTGTCTAGTGTTTAGAGTAGGTCCCCTCCATCCCTCCTTTCAGCTTATGTTCCTCTTCCAGCAATGTGGGGTGATTTCTGAACACACCAAGAAGATGTGCACAAGGTGAGCACAGAACCCAAAAAGAGGAGCGACTCCGGGTGTGGGTCGGGATCGCCTGTGGATCTGAGCAGTGGGGCTCTTATCTTTCCCTTCCCCTTGTCTAATTAATGGTCAGGCCTTACTTAAGCCATCATCTGGGGACTATTTGCTGATGCCTTCCCTATCCCTTTTAGCCTCTGTTCTTCCTGAGTTCCTGGAGTTGTCAGGGTCTAATAATTCTGTCCCCATCAGGTCACTGCGCTGCCCCCAGCACACAGATGAACAGAGGCGAACTGTGCGGATTTATTTCCTTGGGCCATCAGCGTAAGTGACCTTATGAGAAGGGTGGTGGGTTAGGATGGCGATCTGTTTTCGTGACATGCTTCTTTGGCTCCCTCCCTTTCCAGTGTCCTTCCTGAGGTCGAGAGCTCTCTGGATAATGACAGCTTTGACATGACTGACAGTCAGGCCCTCATCAGCCGGCTTCAGTGGGACGGTTCTTCTGATCTTTCTCCTTCTGATTCAGGCTCCTCCAAGACCAGTGAAAATCAGGGATGGGGTCTAGGTACAAAATGCCAGTTGGGTCCCAGGGGTTTTGAGCATGGGCACCCTGCAGCCTTAGTTCCTCTCTCATCCCTTGGGCTTCTTCCTCCACAGGTACCAACAGCTCCGAGTCACGGAAAACCAAGAAAAAGAAATCTCATCTGAGCCTGGTAGGGACTGCTTCCGGCCTAGGTTCCAACAAGAAAAAGAAGCCAAAGCCACCGGCTCCCCCAACGCCCAGCATCTATGATGACATCAACTGACTTGGGTGCAAGGAATAGCCTTTGGCTGAGCAGAGCCCTCTCTCCTGACCCCCACCCAGGCAGCATAGCCTGGCACATGGACGGCTGCTGGGGGTTTGGGCTTGGGAAGCTTGGTGGGCCAGGCAAGCAAAGGATCCAGTTATGCGCCCCTGGGGGGTGTCAGGGTCCTCTGCAACGGAGCATGACTCCTCGGCGTGGCGTGCAGGACTCAGACCTGGACATATTATGCCTTGGACATAAGTTTGGTGGGGAGGCGGTTTTCCTATTTATTCTGTGAGTTGCTGGATGTCCAGCTAGGCCGGGGGCCTGACCTGGGCACTGTGCCAGGGCACTGCCTGCCCCCCACCCCAGGAACTGGACTAAGCCCTGCCGAGGGGCACCGTGGCTACCCAGGTGGCTTTGGGTTGGAAGCTGAGCCCAGAGGGGACCTCCCCTGGCTGCCCTCAGCAATGTGAATGGGTCCGGTGCTTGGAGCTGAGGGGCAGGGCTAGCATGTCCTGTCTGTGTGCAGAGCCCTATCAGATGCCCCTAGTCCCTGGGGTCAGCAGGCACAGAGTACTGTCTGCTGAGGTGGGCGTCTAGAACTGCCGCCGCCTTCCCTGCCCCTTACAGGGGCAGCCCTTTCCCCTCAGTCCCATGGGCCTCCTTGGCAGCAGGAGCTGTCTGTTGTTGGGTGCCAGGGGAGGGTAGGTAGAGGGAGCCAGGTATCGAAGTGGCTCCTCCCTGCCGTCTCTCCCTGACCCAGGGCTGGTGAGGAGTGGGGCCCCAAGGTGAGAGGGAACGGTGCTGCTTTATTTGAAATGTTTTCTTACCTCATTCCCTGCCCCAGGAAGGGGCCCAGCCTCACCCTCCTGGGGTGGCCCCATGTTCTCCCACCTACCCTGCCCCACTGCCCTGCTCTGCTGGGGCAGCCTGAGTTCCCAGCTGCTGCTTGCCACCCTTCACCTTGACAGCTTCAGTTCCTCTCTCAGTGCGCCCACCTCCAAAGCCTGCCCTGTTTCCCCTTCCCTCGCCGCTTTTAAGTTATTTATTCTGTATTCGTGGTTTGGGGCTCTGAGGAAAAACCCTAATCTTGTGCCTCTCTCCCTTTGCAAGGAGTAGGGTGGGATGAGAAGGTGGTCTCTATGCCCTGGGTTGTCGGTGGAGGTTGGAGGGGTGCCATGCTCCTCTGTGGGACTGTCATGCCAGTGTGCCCACCTGCTTGGGCTACATCCTGAACAGATGTACTGTTCCACTCCATGCAGGCACTACTACTACTCTTGAAGCCAAGCTGGAGGGCCTCAATACGGGCTGGGAGGGCAGCTGACTGACAGGGATGGGGTTGACCCCAAGCTGTTTTCTGGCACTTGCTTGACATGTCCACGCTCTCCTCCTAGGGGGAGCCACTCCCATATTGGGTAGCTAGTACCCAGGACTGATTGGACTGATTTGGGTTAGGGACCCTAGAGGGTTAAGGGAACAACAGAGATAGGGTTGCAGAACCTGGTCTGGAACCCCAGTCTCCCCCCTGGGGTGATTCTGATTGTGGCTGATGCCTGGTTACAAATTGGTTTTTAGCCCAAGCATTGTGATTATTTTTTAAGTCAACCTGACTCTGGCAGGAGTTAGAATAAATCCTAGGGCCTGGGTTCCTCTCAAGGGAGAGAAGGATCCCAGCGAACCTCCAACTGCCTCCATGCACAGGCTTGGGAACTGGCTGGAGGGGAGGGGCGGCATCGGCCAGGGCTGCTCTCCCTTCTGAGAAGCTGCTGCAGCTCGGGCGGGTTCTCCCTTTCCCCTCCGGCCTCTTCCCCTCTGCTTGGAGGGAGTAGTTTGGGAACTGGTTTGTCCACAGAAATTTCCCCATTGTTCTTGGCTCACCCTCAGGGCAGAGCCCCCTGCCCAGGCTGGGTAAGAGATGGGCTTAGTCCAGCAGGGACCCTGAAGGAACAAGCTCTTTCCTTCTGGGGAGTATGCCCCCCCACCCTACCATGTAGTTGAACAGGGGCTAGGAACTCCCCCGTCCCTCCCTCTAGCAGCAGGCTGTGTGGGTTTCAATTCCCATCCTCCCCACCCTGGCTAGGTGTTGTCCACCCTGTATCCTATCATGTGTCTTGAGTGTGCGTGTGGGGGGGGTTCTGTACTAATTTCCATGGCCGGTGGCTTTTCCTTCCATGCATCACTCCCCCCCGCATGCCCAGGGGCCACCCGCCTGGCATTACCGCATGCTGGGGTCATTGGGGGAGGGGGGTGGGGCTCACGCTGTCCTGTGGTCTTGAGATTTTTATTTTTGCATATGTAATCCATCCTGTACAGGTAGCTAACTTTGTAAACGCTGTGTATTCCTTCTGCCCCCATGGCTGCTGGTGTAAATAAACTGCATCTCCCGTTGGTAGCCCAGCTTACCTGCCTTCATTACCATGTTGCTGGGGTTAGAGCAGTCATAAGAGGCTTCCCAGCCACAAAAGTTTTTATTGACTATCTTAATAGTCTTAGAGGCAAGGACCTAGGGCAAACTATATGGGGGGGGGCTCTGCAGGACACTGGCTGAGGGCCAGGGCTCTTGTAGCCTTAGGCCTAGGTTAGCGGCAGCTGGGGACCCTCAATGCTGGGGGCTTGGCCTTGTGCTCCAACCCCCTTCCTGATGGGGCTCTGTAAAGGTCTATTAGAAAAACAAGCAAAGTGCTTTGAAAGAAAAAAACCTTATTCCTGCTATGAGGGGCACAAGGTGGTGGCAGCTGGGTGCCTATAGGGACAGCTGGCAGTCTCCATCCCTGCCCATGTAATTTTAGCTTCAAAAAACCCCCACTCAACTAAGGAGTGGAAGGACACTGAGCTCCCAGCCTAAGTGTGCTAAGGCATGCTGAGCTGCCCTCTTGGGGGAGGGGGGGGCAGCCCTGGGGGCTGGGGAGCAGACATGCAGGACACTGGAGAGAGCTAGGGCCACAGCTGGGAGGAAATCCCCAGAACCCAGCTTCTCCCTGAACTTACTAGCCTTTGGCTTTAAACTTCAGGAATCCAAAAAAGGGAAGATGACATCCTTGTTTTTCTACCTGAGCTGTGCTTGCACAGAAGGGATGTCTACCCTGTGGTATGAAGGGAGCCACATGCCTGCCTTCTGGGTCTCATGGACAGGGTACCCATCATATCCCTCCCAGGCCTTTGGGCCCAACTCTGGCCAGGAAAGGGGGGAGGCCATAAAGGAGGAAGACCATGCCTTTCATTTTCTCCCTATGTCCTTATCGTCCATACATCCCAAATACTAGGAAGCTGAAGAAGACAGTGACTCCCACCAAGGAGACAGTGGCAGGTGCTGTGAAGAACTGGCGATAATTGATACGGAAGTACCAGACCACACCCAAGAGCACCACAAACACAGGAACCATGAGGCTGCCCACGTTGACACCGAGGCTGGATGGCTCAGTGGCTGAGGGGGTCAAGGAGGCTGAGGGGCCAGGAACAGCTGCCCCATGGGGTGAGCGGTGGCAGTGAATCACACAGTTGTCAGTAATATTCAGGGAACGCAGGGTGCACGCTGGGTCCTGCAGCAGCCGGCCCTGGTAGATCAGTTTCATCTGGCTCTCTTGTCCAGGGAAGTATTTGCTACAAGGATGAAAGGATTGGAAGGAAAGATGGGATGAGGAAAGATGCACACAGGCCTGGACCAAGAAAACAGGACACAAGGAGAAACAGGCTTTCCAAGGAAGCCTCTCACTGCCTGTTGGTGGGGGCCAGCCCTTACACTCCCCTACAGCTTCCTCAAAGGAGGCAAGGCCTGCATGCACAGGTCATGAGTAACTGCCTTCTTTCTAACCTACTTACCTCTTTAAGGCACCCACAGTGTCCTCTGGCCTGGCCACAGCCAACTCCTCGGTGTCATTGAGGAACTTGAGCCGCACATTGATGAGGCTGGGGCTGGGAGACAGGCAGGTGCCATCCTCCAATCCCAGTGGAGCTTCCAGACTGCTACTCTCTAGACCTGCTTGTCTTTTAGATAGGCCTTGGATGTCAAGGAAATGCTCAAGGCTGGGCTCCATGTCTCCCCTAGCTCCAGGTTCCCCCGTGGAGTCTCCTCCATTGTCACTGGTCTCTTCAGCTTTCTCATCATTACCCTCTGATGGATGGGAAAGTTCCGTTGGCTCTGGAGTGCCTTGGGCTACCAGCTGGTCCACATGCCCCAGATGGAGGACAGATGTGTCTCCAGCTGCCACAATACTGCCCAGAAGCTGGTTGCTACTGCTGTCTGCTACATAGGTAGAGAGCCAAGCTAGGACTAAGGCTAGGATCAGCACCACCACACCTGACACCATCATCACCTCATTACCCACACCCTCAATGAAGGTGACATCGGAGAGCTCCATGGCCGGGCTGCTGACCGGGTCCACACTGCAGGAGCAAAGGGGAACAGCATCAGCAGAGCCTAAGGGGTTTACACTCACGTTTCTAGTTTAAGTTCTAAGCCAGGCTGGAAAAATGGAGTTTGGTGTTTCATAGGTGGGGGTACCCAACCTCCCTAACTGTAGACCCCCCCCCAACTTCAAGATAAAGACTGACTTACCCTTGGCCTCTACTATGAAACTCCAGCTTTCAGATTCTGTGCCCACAGGTCCTCAGAAGGCCTCATGAGCTCATCACTACGGTTGCTTGCCTCCTTAAGCCTGGCATTTCTCTAGAATTTCTAATACCCGGCCAAGCACATATGGCCCCTGAGCAGCCTATGGTGGCTTCAGAGACTGAACAGACCCCTTTGGAGGAATCCTGCAGCCATCTCTGCATGATCTCATTTGATTTCCATCTCATTAATGGCCAGAGGCCCATGCCCAAACGTCAAGAGGCAAACAATGTTCTGATCTATCAACACCAGAATCAGATCACCCCCAATGGACAAATGTGTTGGGCCATCAGCAGCCACTATGCCTTTCTCTTCTGAAATTGTTCTGGCAAGTTCTGGGGAACCACATGGGCAGACACCAGAAACACTACCCTCCTGGGTTACCATGGGCTCAACAAATGTAAAACCACTGCTCTAGTGTAAACTCCAGTAACTCCTAGAACTAGAGTAGTAAGATCAGAGGTTCAAGACTATTCTCAGCTATATAGTGAGTTCAAGACCAGCATGGTCTATGTGAGACACTGTTTCAAAAACCCTCCACAAGTAGAAAGTATTTGGAAAGATTCTCTAACAGCTGTCACAGTCTACGTCTGCCTGCCTTGTGCTGTCAAGGTTTTCCTCTGCAGTTTCTTAGAAAGGCAGGGAGACTATCTCCATATTCCTTTGAGTACCATCTCTGTCCCTTGGAGAATCTGCTGCTTTCCCAGCTGTCCCTGGGTAAAGCCACCGGGTGATTATCATTATCAGACTATTCTCACAGCACCTCTAAAACTTCAGTAAACTTATCTACCTGTCCATCACTTTATTAGACTCAAGATAAACATCATGTGAATTTCTCTTTGCATCAAGCTCCCAGTGCAATGCCACAGTAGCTGCTCAAAGAATATTTGGGGAACCTATCAACATTCGAACAGTTTCCACATCCTCATTTAGTAGGCTGGCTCCCGAGTCAGGGAAACAACAAATTATCATCACCGTCTACCCTCTTCTAGCTAAGTAAACTTCCCACAACTTTCTCAAAGCTACAGCTTTCTCATCAGCAAAACTGGGTCTAAAAACAGTACCTACCTCATAAGGTTGTTTTGAAGATGACGTGAAATCATCGAAGCAAAATAATTAACACAGTGCCTGGTACATTGCAACTGTTCAATAAACAAATGGTAGCAATTATCTATCACTCCCACACAACTAACCCCAGATGGTAAGGTTAATATCAGGAATGGAGATTTACACAAAAGGAAACCGAGGCGAAGACAGACACGGGGAACCTCGGTGGACCGGCGGGGGCTGAGCAGAACCCCACGTCTCCAGCCTACGAAGCCTTTACTTTCTTCTCAGTCTGTGAGCGACCCTGACCGCGTGATGAAGAGGGGTCCCCGACCCTGCTTTTTCTGGGGCGAAGCTCCTACTTCCGCGGAAGTAGAGTCCATGAGTTCCCCGAGCCTCAGGACTTCGGGTCGCAGGCGCTGCGCCCAAGCCCAGCTCTCCCAGCCGGTGATGGTTGGGGTCAGGTGAGGGGGGGTCACAAACCATCCACACCCCTCAAATTTCGGGGCGGGGCAGAGGAGCTAGGGGCGGGGCTTACGGACGCAGGGAGTCATGGGAAACTAGAAGGGTTCGGACTGGCACTGTGCCTGGGTGGGGAAGAGCCTCACCTGACAAGGCCAGGATAAATGTTTTGACTTCGCCAGGGCAGTCGTCTTTCCGTAGAGGCCGGGGGAGGGGCTGGCAACTCCGGATTCTGTCCAGGGTCCGGACTCTTCCGGCTTCTCTCGGAAGCTGTTAGCACCAGGGACAGGAAGTCCCGCCTCGCCGCTTGTACTGATGACGCAAAGATACGTAAAGCGGGCTGACGTAAACGTAATCTTTAAATAAAAGGGACAGGTTTCCCAGCGGCAGGAGGGGCGGAGCCATTGTTGGCGGGATCCTGGCCCAACAGCAGCAAAGCCACGCCCAATGGGCGTGGTGTGCGGCTGTCCCGTGTTGGAGGCTAAGCCAGGGGCGGAGCGGCTTGGGGAGGGTCTTGTGGAGGGGGCGTGGCTTCGTGCCTGGAACCTGGCCCTGGCAGACTGCTGGCAGACTGCTGCTGGCAAACCTGGAGCAAGGTTTCTCTCTTTTGCGCTTGGTTCTTCCTTTCGGCTTTGCGCCCTACCTCCCGAGCTAGCGGGATTCGTTATTGCTCTACAATGCGCATCCGGCCCCAGATTATCGGGATTGGTAAAGTCTGGTCTTTCTGACTTCTAGGACAGATGCTACTCCAGGAGACCGACAAGGAACCAAGTTACAGTCTTCAGTAGTGGAAGACTGCGTCCCTAGATAGTGCGGAGCTTTGATAAGTAAAGCGAGAAGGCATTTCAAAGAGACACCGATTCCGCGGCCTTAAAAAAGAAAAAAAAGATTTATAGAGTTAGAGAGATGGCTCAGTGGATGAGGACACTCTAACTCTTGCAGAGGAGCCAGGTTCAGTTCCCTGAACCGTACGGGGCTCACAACTGTCTTTAACTCCAGTTCCAGGGGATCCGATGCCCTCGTCTGCTCTCTGCGGGCACCAGGTACGCACGTGGTGAACCTACATGCAGACATAACATGCATACATATACAATTAAAAAAAATTTTTTTTGAGACAGGGTCTCCGTATAGCCTCAGCTGGCCTTTAACCCACTCTGTAGACCAGGCTGGCCTTGAACTCACCTGCCTCTTGCCTCCCAAGTGCTAGGATTAAAGGTGTGCACCACCACACCCGGCTTAAAGGTAGTTCTTACCCGCCATGTGGGTGCTGGGAATTGAACCCAGGTCCTCTGGAAGAGCAGTCCGTGCTTTTAACCGTTGATCTATCTCTCCAGCCCCTTAAAAAATATTTTTTAAAGACTTCTTGATTATTTTCATTTTATGTGTCTGTGTGTATGCCACTGGTTCTTCAGTGTCCAGAAGAGAGCATCACATCCCCTGGAGTTGGAATTAACAGGCTCTTGTGAGCCGCCTAATGTGGGTGATAGGAATTGAACTCAAGTCCTCTGAAACCCAACACTTTTTTGTGGGGGAGGGTCTTTTTGAGACAGTGTCTCCCTGTAGCCTCACTTGGCCTGGAACTCGCTATGTAGACCAGGCTGGCCTTGAACTCACAGAGATCCCTGCCTCTGCCTCCCAAGTGCTGGGATTAAAGGTGTGTGCCAGAGGCAGGTGGATCTCTGTGAGTTCAAGGCTGGCCTGGTGTACAGAATGAGTTCCAGGCCAGCTGGGGCTATAGGGAGACCCTGTCTCAAAAAAAAAATAAATAAAATAAAGGCGTGTGCCACCACATCTGGGCTGGAAAACTAACACCTTTTTTTTCTTTTTACGTATGTGTACGAATGTACTGTCTGCATGCAGGTCTGTGCACCCGTGTCGTGCAATGCCGTGGAGGTCAGAAGAGGGTCTCGGATTCCCCTGGAACTGGAGTTCTCCTGGAATTGGAGTTTCAGACGGTTCTCAGCCGCCATGTGGGTGCTGGGGATCGAACCCGGGTCCTCTGTAAGAGCGGTCGGCGCTCTTAACCGCTAGGCCATCTCTCCAGCCCCGGAACCTAACACTTTTAACTGTTGAGCCATTTCTCCAGTTCTGAACACTTTTCTTCCTACTGTTTTTTTCTTGGATAATTCATGGTGATTGAATCCAAGAGTCTTTCACATGCCAGATAAACAAGTCTATCACTGATAGACTCAAATTTGCCATCCTTCTGCCTCAGCTTCCTGAGCAGCTGGGATTACACACATGCATCACCATCTCTAGCAATGAGCAGTTTTAAGGCAGAAAAAAAGCAAAACTCAGATGAGATGAAATTTAAAAATGGGGCTGGAGAGATGGCTCAGTGGTTAAGAGCACCGACTGCTCTTGCAGAGGACCCGGTTCAATCCCCAGCACCCACATGGTGGCTAAGAACCATCTTTAACTCCAGTTCCAGGGGAATCTGACGCCCTCTTCTGACCTCTTCGGCATTGCATGACATAGGTGCACCAACCTACATGCAGACATACACATAAAAAATAATAAATTAATTAAAGTTTTTTTAATTAAAAACAATATGGAGCTGGAAAAATGGCTCAGCAGTAAGAACACTGCTTTTCCAGAGGAGCCTAAATTTGGTTCCCAGCACCCACTTCAGACAGCTAACAGCCCCACTTGCAACTCCAGTTCCAAGGAATCTGACTTGTTCTTCTGGTCCCTAAGGGTACCCGCACACATGGTGTACATACCATACACACACACACACACACACACACACATACACACACACACATACAATCTGTCACCAAAAACCCCCTGAAAAATAGTTTTAACTGAAAAATCTGGATAAGTGGTACCGTGGCAGGTAAAGGAGCCCTGAAGGCCGAGGGTGTGGGTTCAATCCCTGGATCCCACAGTGGAGAACTCACTCTCAGAAGTTATTCTCTGACTCCACCTGAAAAAGTGGCACATGCCAGGTTGCCCTGAAACTCACTATGTTTTATGTCATTGCTCATGTTTGGGAGGTTGAGGTAGAAGGAACACTGTAAGTTTGAGGCCAGTCACACACACATACCTCACCCTCACCCCCCCCCAAATAAAACCCTAAGAAATGTTTTTTTTTTTTTTTTTGGTCTCTTCCAGACAGGGTCTCCCTGTAGTCCCAGCTGTCCTGGAACTTGCTACGTAGACCAGGCTGGCCTTGAACTCACAAAGATCTGCCTGCTTCTGCCTCCCAAGTGCTAGGATTAAAGGCGTGCACCACCACGCCCAGCTAAGAAATGTATCTTAAGATGTGTGGGATTTAGGGGTTTGGGTAAACTATTGATTACAGCATAAGATGTGTGGGATTTAGGGGTTTGGGTAAACTATTGATTACAGCATAAGCAGGGGTAAACACAAGTCAACACTTCTTTGGTGGGACCAGTACTCAGATCAAAACTAGAAAATTGGGGGCTGGAGAGATGGCCTAACGGTTATGAGCACTGACCGCTCTTACAGAGGACCTGGGTTCGATTCCCCAGCACCCACATGGCGGCCAAGAACCGTCTGAAACTCCAATTCCAGGAGAACTCCAGTTCCAGGGGAATCCGACACCCTCTTCTGACCTCTGCGGCATTGCATGACACTGGTGCACAAACCTGCATGCAGACAGTACATTCATACACATACAGAAATAAAAAAAAAATAGAAAATCAGTGGCCATCAACATGGCTCAGCAAGTAAGGGCACTTCGTGCTAAGTCTGAGACTCTGAGTTTGATCTCCAGGACCCATGTGATAGAAGGAAAGGACTGATTCTGCAAGTTGTCCTCTGGCCTCCATGCATGTGGTAGCACTCCCCTGTGTGCACAAAGATAAATGTTAAAAAAAAAAAAGATTACTCCAAGGCCTCTGCCTTCAAGCTCTCTTAGCCACTAACCTCCAAGTCTGTCTCCATAGCTGCTCCCATTTGTGTCTGTTGATTTTGTTTGGTTTGCTGTGTTGGAATGAATTCAGGACAAGTCTCATGCACCCCAGCTAGCCCTAAGCTCCCAATCCTCCTGTCTCAGCCTCCCAAACATTGAGATTACAGGCATGAATTCCTATGCCCTGCTTCCTTTTCCTGGTTGTTTGTTTGTTTGTTTTTGAGGCATGACTTTGTGAAGTTTCCCAGGCAGGCCTTGAAATTACTCTATACCTCAGGAAAGCCTTAAATCGTCAATGTGCCTGACTCAGCCTCTGGAGTAGCTGAAATTACAATACTGTGCCAACTGGCCTGGCTAGAAATGACATCCTTGTACATTGTGTGTGTGTGTGTGTGTGTGTGTGTGTGCATGTATATGTAGGTACACTTGTATGGAGAACAGAGGTCAACATCAGATATCTTCCTCAGTCTCCCCACTTTATATTCTGAGACAAGGTCTCACTGAACCTGGACCTGATTAGATTAGACAGGCTGGCCAGGGAGCCTCGGGGAGCCTCCTCCCTCCACTCTCCAGTGCTGGAATTATAGGCACATATAGTTGTGACCGACCTTTTAAAAAAATGTGGGTGATTTAATCTCAGCACTCAGCAGAGTGAGATTGAGGCCAGCCTGATCTATATACATCGAGTTCTAGGCCAGCTGGCTACATGGAAACCCTATCTCAAAAAGACCAAAAAATGGTACTGAGGAGCAAACTCAGGTCTTCATATGTGTGCAACAAAGCACATTACCAAAAATACTAAGAAAGAAAAAACAACAAAAACAAAGCACATTACCAACTGAACCATCTTCCCAACTCCTAGAAATAACATCTTTAGTGCTGTGGGGATAGCACAGTCGTTAAAGGCGGAGGCTAAGAACCGGAAAAAAAAAAAAAAAAAAACGAAGTTCGATTCCCAACATCTTTAACTGCAAATAATTTTTCCAACATTTTGCTTTTTACTTACATTTGTAATTTGGTTGTTATAAAACTAAGCCTAGGGCTTGGAGATGGCTCAGTGAGTAGGGCTCAATAGGGGTAGTGAGTGGAGAGAACTAACTCTGACCTCCACATACATACAGATTCATACACACTAAATGTAAACAAAATACCTACACCTTGGGGCTGGAGGGATGATCTAGCGGTTAAGAGCGCTGACCGCTCTTGCAGGGGACCCGGGTTCGATCCCCAGCACCCACATGGCGGCTGAGAACCATCTGTAACTCCAATTCCAGGAGAACTCCAGTTCCAGGGGAATCCGACACCCTCTTCTGACCTCCACAGCATTGCACGACACAGGTGCACAGACCTACATGCAGACAATACATTCATACACATAAAAAACAAAAACAAAACAAAACAAAAAACCTAAACCTTATGCCCTGATTTTTTTTTTTTTATCTTTTGAGACAGGGTCTTACTATGTAGCCCTGGCTGGCCTGGAACTAAGTAGAACATGCTAGCCTCAAACCCATAAAGATCTACTGGTCTCTGCCTCCTGAGTCTGGGATCAAAGGTGGGTACTATCATGTCTGGCCTTAATGGTTTCTCTTTAAAATTTTTTTTTTAATTTTTTGTGTGTTTGTGTGTGTCTTTTTGAAACAGGGTCTCCCTGTAGCCCCAGCTGTCCTGGAACTCGCTACGTAGACCAGGCTGGCCTTGAACTCAGAGATCCACCTGCCTCTGCCTCCCTAGTGCTGGGATTAAAAGTGGGTGCCATCGGGGCTGGAGAGATAGCCTAGCGGTTAAGAGCACCGACGCTCTTGCAGAGGACCCGGGTTCGATCCCCAGCACCCACATGGCGGCTAAGAACCGTCTGTAACTCCAATTCCAGGAGAACTCCAGTTCCAGGGGAATCTGAGACCCTCTTCTGACCTCCGCGGCATTGCACGACACGGGTGCACAGACCTGCATGCAAACAATACATTCATACACATACAAAAATAAATAATAAAAAAAAAAAGTGGGTGCCATCATGCCCAGCTTTAAATTTCTTTTGTAGGTATATGAGTATTTTGCCTGCATGTATCTAAGTGTATACTACATGCATTCAGTGTCAATGAGGACAGAAGAAGGATGCAGGAGCCTTGAAGTGGAAGTTATCAACAGGTATTATGCACCCATGTGGGTGCGGAAAGTGAACCCCAGTCATCCGTTGCAAGATACAGCAAGTGCTCTTAGTCAATGAGATATTCTCGCATTCCTTTAATGATATTTTTCTTTTTTGGTTTTTTAGACACAGGTCTACCCTTGTAGTCCACCTGGCCTGGAGCTCGCTATGTTAAACCAGGCTGGCCTGAACTCACAGAGATCCAGCTGCTCTACCTCCGAGTGCTGGATTAAAGGTGTGTGCCCACCATGTACGGCTCATTTCTTTTGTTTTTTTTATTGTTTTCTTTATTTAATTTTATTTATTTATGGTATGTGTATGAATGTACTGTCTGCATGCAAGTCTGTGCACCCGTGTCGTGCAACGCCGCGGAGGTCAGAAGAGGGTCTCGGATTCCCCTGGAACTGGAGTTCTCCTGGAATTGGAGTTTCAGACGGCTCTCGGCCGCCATGTGGGTGCTGGGGATCGAACCCGGGTCCTCTGTAAGAGCGGTCGGCGCTCTTAACCGCTAGGCCATCTCTCCAGCCCTCATTTCTTTTTCTTAAAAAAACAAAACAAAACTATTTTTAGCCTGTGTGGTGATACACACCTTTAATTCCAGCACTCGGGAAGCAGAGGCAGGTGGATCTCTGTGAGTTCAAGGTCAGCCTGGTCTACATAGCAAGTTCCAGGACAGCTGGAACTACAGGGAGACCCTCTCTCAAAAAGAACCCTCCCCCCAAAAATCCATTTTTATTTTATGTGTATAAGTGTTCTGCCTGCATGTATATAAGTGCACCATGTGCATGCAGTGCCCCACAGAGACCAGAAGAGGGTGTCAGATCCCCTGGAACTGGAGTTATGGACCATTTTAGCTGCAGTGTGGGTGCTAGGAATTAAACCTGGGTCCTTTGGAAGAACAGCAAGTGTTCCTAACCTCTGAGCCACCTCTTCAGGCCACTTAATTCTTTTATACTCTTTACTGGAAAATCTTTGCCTGTGACAAAATAATACATATGCTCCCACATATCTTTTGATTAAAAAAAAAAAAAGTAACAAGTGTTTTGTGGTTATAAAACAGCTGGCTGGGATCTACCTGCCATAATGGAGCATACACTTCAACATCATTCCCTGGAATGAGGCTTTCCAGCTCAGACCAAGGACCAGGGAAGGCTTCCTTTTCTCCTCTGAGGCCTTTGGCTCTGTGGAACTAAAGCAAAACTTCCATCTAGAAACAGGTGGTTATTGCTCTGCTGAACCAGGTCAAAGACTGTCTTGTGCTAGTGAAAGGGAATCTGCCTAGACAGAATTCCCTAGAGGAGAAGGGCTGGGCAGAGGCCCCAGCAGGCAGGCCCCAGGCTCCTGATCTGCTGTCTGCTGGGCGATGCCAACTGCTAACAAGAGAAAGAGCCCTGAGTGCCCAGCAAAAGGCCAAGTCAGCAGGCTGCTGGGTACCCTTGACTCCCCACTGTGGTGACTGCCACAGGCTCTGGTCTAGAGAGGGCTTTGGTATTTTAGAACCTTTTCATGTCACTAGTAACACCTGTTCAAGGCAGAAAGCCTAGAAGCCACAGCAGAACACAAGGGGGTAGAGGATAAGGATGGCATGATGGGAATGTCTGTCACATTCAAACCGAACAACATCCATATATTTGTTCTGTGTACAAGTTATTTATTTGCATTCATAAAACCAGCTTGCCTGGAAAGCTTCCCCTAAAGGTAAACTGTTATACTCCCTAGGACCAGACATGTGTATAGGGGTTGGGGTAACTAGCCTTCTATCCTGGGCCCCACAAAAGCCATTCCATAGTGACGGTTATTGAAGATATCATGCAACACTTGAGAGTAAGGAGAACACATTATAAAGGTCCCTGGCCTCTGCAAGGAATGTGCTCCCCATCTCAGCCTCATGGAGGCCTACGAATATATGTAACTGAATACGCACCATGGGCCGGGCCACTTGGGAGGCAGAGGCAGGCAGATCTCTGTGAGTTCAAGGCCAACCTGACCTACATAGTGAGTTCCAGGACAGCTGGGCTACAGGGAGACCCTGTCTCAAAAAAAAAAGAATATGCACCATGCAAAGGCAGGCTATACTTTGTGACCAGGGTGCTCACAGAGGAAAGCTCTGCAAAGACAATGCTGTCCAAGCCAAAAAAGAAGTGTACCACTACTCCTGCAAACAGTTAACAGTTCAGAACATGTCAGGTCCGCACATCAGAACTAGTTTCCTATGGCTGTTAGAAGACCTGTACAGGGACTGGAGAGATGGTCTAGCGGTTAACAGCACTGACTGCTCTTGCAGAGGACCCGGGTTCAATCCCTAGAACCCACATGGTGACTAAGAACTGTCTTTAACTCCAGTTCCAGGGGAATCTGACACCCTCTTTTGACCTCCACAGCATTGCATGACACGGGTGCACAAACCTACATGCAGACAGTACATTCATACACATTAAAAAAAAAAAAAAAAGACTGTACAGAGAAGGGGTCAGGAGGTCAGAGACCATGACAGAGTGGTTTTGTTTTCTGTCTTTTCAAGATAGGTTCCTTCTGTTAGCCTCAGCTGGCCTGGAACTTGCTATAGAGATCTCTGTAAGATTGAGGCCCACCTGGTCTACTTAGTGAGTTCCAGACCAGCTGAGGCGGGTAAATCTCTGAGATCCAGGCTAGCCTCATCTATATATTGAGTTCCAGGCCACCTGGGGCTACATAGTGAGACTCTGTCTCAAACAAAATCTTGAAGTATAACTCATTGAACACTTGCCTACCATGTGCCAAGCGAGGATTCTATACCCAGTGCTTGGGGGAAAAATAAACAAGCAAACTAACTTGAAGTTCTAGCCAAAGTCAGACTGGATAGAACAGGAGTCCAGGCAGGGCAGGGGCCCCAACTTATCTTGCTAACCTTGAATTCATAATCTTATCGCCTTAGCCTCCCAAGTACTGAGTTAGAGGTGTGTGCCATCAAGCCTAGCTAAGGGTCTGTGACTCTGTAGGCATATAGCTGGTGTGGACAGATAGAGAAGCCATCCACTTAAGCACAGAGTTGGACATATGTGAAGGCTAAGTCTGGGGAAGCCAGTGGAGGAAAAACCTGGTCCTAGGGGGCATGCAGAGTGTAGAGAAGAGGCTCCGTGGTTGTTGTGCTGTCCCTCCGCTGGGTCTAGGCGCAGATGGAGGTGGCTCAAGGGCTCACTGGATTCGTCCTTCGACATACAGCAGCAGGTAGTTCCTGAGACACGGGGGCAATGGGAGGCGAGTCACAGCCTGCCTGCAGCGGCTCCCCAACTGTGCCCGCAGGGCTAGGCGGGCCAGGTGTTGCAGACGCCTGGGCTGGTTCTCCATGCTCAGGGCTGAGCTGTAGAAGGCTTCATGTTCCTAGACCAGCAGGAAAAAAGGGTCAGGTGATCCAACACCTTTGACTCTACCCTTCCAGGTGTAACCCAGTGGTGGGGCCAGGGAGTTTTTCAATATGCAGCACCCCTGCCATGGTGTTGGGACTGGATTTCAGGCATATTTGTAGCCACTCCCATCCTAGACATGCAGGTAGTCTCCACCAAGCCAGAGCTGCCAGCAAGGGGCTGCTTGGGGCAGAGGCCTGGAACTGCCCACCCTCTTCTGCCCAGGGTCGTCCTCCCTCTGTGAAGCTGGTCCTGGAGGTTAAAGGCTTCAGGCTTGCCTTTCTCTGTAGCCCCCGTAGGAAAGAGCAACCACTGCCTTTGGAGTGGACATACCTGCCACAACTCAGGGAGCACTGCCTCCACCCAGGTATCACAGGATGGGACATATGGATAGGCATTAAGCAGGACTTCCAGGGCCCGAGGAAAGTTGGCACAGTGTTTCAGCATCTGGGAATTAAAAAGTCTTAGGAGCATCAAGTCGCTTCAACTACGGCAGTCCCAGTGCTAGCTAGTCCACCTCAGCACACACATCCTCATCATTTAAATTTTTATTTATTATTATGTGTATGAGTGTACTGTCTGCATGTAGGTTGGTGCACCCATGTCATGCAGTGCCTCAGAGGTCAGAAGAGGACGTCGGATTCCCCTGGAACTGGAGTTAAAGAAGGTTCTCAGCTGCCATGTGGGTGCTGGGAATTGAACCCGGGTCCTCTGCAAGAGCAGTTGGCACTCAACCGCTGAGCCATCTCTCCAGCCCCATCCTCATCATTTTAAGGCCTCAAGTTGTCCCAGCACGTGCTCCAGGCTCTTGGACCGTTTCCTCAGCTTTATCATCACCTGACACCCCCGCCAACCAGGGAAGTTCATCCTCAAACCCCCAAGCCCCCACCAGTTGGCACCTCCTTCTTCAGGCCCTCCCAGCGCACCTCGGGATGTACGGGCTGGGCCCCATAGTCCAGTAGCGCGGCGAAGAGGACCTCGGGCTCCCAATTGGGGGCATCCTGCACCGCTTGCAGCGCGCAGTCAATGGGTGTGTGGCCTGCTCCGTTGGCGACTCGAGCACAGGCCCCGTGGCGCAGCAGCAGCTCGGCCAGAGCCCCGCAGCCGTTGGCACAGGCGTTGTGCAGTGGCGTGTGGTGCTTGCGCCCGGCTGCCTGGGGATCAGCTCCGGCTTCCAGGAGTCGTCGCGCTGCCGCCTCGTGTTGCCTGCAGCTGCTGGGCCCCTCGGCTCCCGCGCACGCGGCGTTCAGCGCTGTCTCGCCCTGGCTGGTGCGCAGACCCACGTCCGCGCCGTGCTCCAGGTAAAGAGCCACATGGTGCTCGAGGCCGCGCGCTGCAGCCACGTGCAGAGGCGTCACTTCGCTCTCCTGTGATGCCACATTCACAGTCGCTCCCGCCTCCAGCAGCAACTTGGCGCACCTGAGCACAGGGTGCAAGATCCAGAGGCAAATCCTGAGGATCTGACACCGCTGCCACCACCCCGTCCCTCCCGCCCTTTGGCCTGCAGGTCTAGCCTAGTGTTCTCCTTCGATCACAGACACCTGCGCTAGAGGGCCAGCGTCTTCAATTTCCGGTTGAAAAAGGTAAGCCCAGAGCGCTGTAGCGTAGCAGCCAAGAGCACACACAGGGTATATTAATGATATAGTGGCAGAATCTGCAGGGTGCACCCTTATCTGAGATACTTCCTTGGGATAGGGCTCAAAAGGCATTTGTCAATTCTCCCCAGCCCCTCAGGATCTCAGGCAGCTGACCTCAAACTCACTGTGTCACTGAGGATGGATGACCTTGAACTCCTGATCCTTCTGCCTCTTCCTTCCCAGTCCTGGAATGATAGGCTTACACCACTATGCCCAGTTTGTGTGGTGCCAGGGACCAAACCCAGAACTTCATACATGCTAATAGGCAAGTACTCTACCAACTGAGCTAAGTCCTATCTCCTAATCTCCTGACATTTTGCTAGTGCAAGATTTTGAAAACTCACTCCTATACACACACGATGACACATGGAATATTAAAGTGTACTAAGAAAAAAGAAACAAGTCCTAATATTTTCTTCCTGCTCCAAACTGGAAGACCGTCTTCCTGACCAGGGCATGAACATGCAGGCAGCATTTGAGGACCGCCATGAATTCCACTTTCCTTTAGAGAAAACAAAACCAAACAGAAAACATTTTAGAGAGCACATACTTCAGGTTCTGAGTTCCTGAAAAAATGACTGGCTAGCATATCTTTACAGGAAATGTGCACCATTACCTACATGGTGACCAAACATGAGCTGAACTCGATGACTGATGAAACTAAGTGCATGGTAATGTTTAACGGAAAAAGACAACAGCACTTGTTGGAAAGTCAGGAGCAGATTCGTCAACCTCAGTGAAACCCTAATAAATGAGGATCCTTCCTCCAAAGAGAATGCCAGCTCACGGATCCAATAGGTACTTGGTTGCTAAGAACTGAGTAACAATGTCTTTGACAAATAACTGAGTTCATTTTTGCAATAAATTCTAATTATGGGCTAATCCTACATCTTTAATCCCAGCACTTAGGAGGCAGAAGCAGGCAGCTCTCTGCGAGTTGAAGGCCAGCCTGGTTTACATAGTGAGTTCCAGGACAGCTGGGGCTATAAGGAGACCCTGTCTCAAAAAGAACTTCTCTCAATATATAATAAAATAAAATGTTATGTACCAGGCATGGTGGCACATGCCTTTAACCCCAGCACTCAGGAGGCTAGGATTAAAGCATGCACCACCACACCTGGCACTAAAGACGGTTCTTAGCTGCCATGTGGGTGCTGGGAATCAAACCTGTGTCCTCTGCAAGAACACTTGGCACTCTTTTTTTTTTAAATTTCATTTATTTCTGTATGTGTATGAATGTACTGTCTGCATGCAAGTTTGTGCACCCGTGTCGTGCAATGCCGCGGAGGTCCATCTCTCCAGCCCTTACTACTTTATTTTATCCATACATGTTTAAATGTACCCATGTCATGCAATGCCCATGGATGCCAGAAGGGGGTGTCAGATTCCCTGGAACTGGAGTTAGAATAGTTATTAGGGGGCTGGAGAGATGGCTTAGCAGTTAAGAGCACTGACTGCTCTTCCAAAGGACCCAGGTTCAATTCCCAGCACCCACATGGTGACTAAGAACCATCTTTAACTTCAGTTCCAGGGGAATCCGACTCCCTTTGCTACATTGCAGGACACTCATAAAATAATAAAAATATTAAACAAAATATTAAAAAAAGAATAGTTGTTAGCTACCATGTGGATGCTGGGAATCAAAACCACATCCTCTGCAAGAACAGCCAGTCCTCTTAACTACTGAGCCATCTCTCTAGCCCCATGTTATTTTTAGTACTTAAAATTTTTCAAATTTTATTTTATGTATATGAGTGTATGCCTGCATATATGGTAAGTGCACCTGTGTTGTGCAATACCTGTAGAGGGGTCCTCTGGAACTGGAGCTGCTGACAGTTGTCAGCCACCATGTGGGTCCTCTGGAACAGCAGCTAGTGCTCTTAACTGTTCAGCCCCTATGTACTTTTTTTTAAATTTGTAATACTAAACTTGTCATAGGGGTTTGTTGTTGTTGTTGTTTTTCTTTTTGAGACAGGGTCTCCCTGTAGCCACAGATGGCCTGGAACTCAACTCTGTAGACCAGGTTGGCCTCTATCTCAAAGAGATCCGCCTACCTCTGCCTCCCAAGTGCTGGGATTAAAGGCGTGTGCCGCCATGCCTGGACTTAAGTAATACTTAAAAGCTTGCTCAGTAGGGTTCCAGTAAATGGTAATTCTTGTCATGTTTAAACAGATGAAGATGCTAATGCCCAGCCACCTATGGTTCAGACATGCCCAGAAGTACACAAGAAAGGGCTGGAAATTTTGTTTATGTATTTGTTTGTTTATTGAGATAGGAGTCTTACTATGTCCCCTTAGCTGGCCAGAAACTGGAAATGCGACTTTGTTGGCCTCAAATTTCTGCCAATTCTCCCATCTCAGCCTCCTGGGTAGAGCTGACATTTAGATATGTTTGGAGTCCATCACTAGTCTGAATCTAGCAGCAGGCAGCATACGGGCTATGAACTGTCTTGAGTCCTTACCTGCTGGACGGTTTGTTGAAATGATTTGTAAGGGTAAAAAGAAAAATATCAGGGGCTGGAGAGATGGCTCAGAGGTTAAGAGCACCGACCCAGGTTCAATTCCTAGCACCCACATGGCGGCTAAGAACCATCTTTAACTCCAGTTCCAGGGGAATCCAATGCCCTCTTCTGACCTCCACAGCATTGCAGGACACGGGTGCACCAACCTACATGCAGACAGTACATTCATACATATAATAAAATTTAAAAAAATTTAAAAAAGATAAATATCAGCTGGGCATGGTGGTGGACATCTTTAATCCTAGAATTTGGAAGGCAGAGGCAGGTGGATCTCTGTGGGTTCAAGGCCAGCCTGGTCTACATAGTGATTTCCAGGCCAGCTAGGACTACAGGGAGACCTTGTCTCAAAAACACCAAAACAAATAAATACAACTAAAAAAGGTAAATATCATCATGCAGGGAGTCCAAAAACTGTTAACTCTTAAAAAGTAGGAGGAACAAGATCCAATGGCAACATCTTTAATTCCAGCACTGGAGAGGCAGAGATAGTCTATGCAGTGAGTTCCAGGCTAGCTGGGGCTACAAGGGAACTCACAGTCCTCCTGCGTGCTGGGATTACAGGTGTGTCTGGCTTTCTTTGTTTGACACAGAACCTCACTATGTTGCCAAGGCTGGGCTCAAACTCATGATCCTTCTGCCTCTACCTCCTGAGTGCTGGATTACAGGTATGCACCACCAGGCTTAGCTTTCTCCTATCTATTTATTTATATATTTTTGGTTCTTTGTTTTTGAGATAAGAGTCTTTCTCCGGGCTGGAGAGATGGCCTAGCGGTTAAGAGTGCCGACTGCTCTTGCAGAGGACCTGGGTTCGATCCCCAGCACCCACATGGTGGCTGAGAACCGTCTTTGACTCCAGTTCCAGGGGAATCTGACACCCTCTTCTGACCTCCATGGCATTGCACGACACAGGTGCACAGACCTACATGCAGACAGTACATTCATACACATAATAAATAAATAAAAATTTTTTAAAAAGTTAAAAAAAAGAGTCTTTCTCCTATAGACCTTGCTTGCTTGAGAATTTCTATTTAGGCCAGCTAGACCTTGAACTTTTGGTGATCCTCCTACTTCTGTCTTTCCACTGCTCAGATTTCAGGGGCATGCCGGCATGCCACCACACCTAGCTCCACCTATTTTTGTTTATATTTTAGTGGGGTGTGTGTGTGTGTGTGTGTGTGTGTGTGTGTGTGTATGTGTTTGAATAAGGTCTCACTTTGTAGAACTGGCTAGCCTGGAAATCTCTATATAGTTCAGGCTTGCCACAAACTCATAGAAATCCACCTGCTTCTGCCTCCCAAGTGCTGGGATTAAGGATGTCATGCCCGGCAAGACCCTAACTTTTTTTATTTTTAAGTTCAAGGACAATTTTATTAGGGCTTGAGAGAAAAACAGGGCAGGCAGGCTGTAAATCTTGGCAGCTGCCAGGAAAACAGAGATGGAGGAGAGCAGGTCACTTGAGTTAGGCTGGCATGTTCAGCAGCGGAGGTTAGCAAGCAGCCACATGACAGACGAGCGGCTGCACAGTGGAAAGTAGAGGAGGAGCTTCGCAGAAGGAGTGGGAAGGCCCAGTGTCGGGCACGCATGCCCTGGCTTTTGCCAGTATCCAAGAGAAAGAAGTAGAGAAGATGGAAAGGGAAAAGTTATACTTTTCCGAGGAACTCAGAGCACAGGCTCCATAGTGCTACAAGGTGAGAGCTCTGCCACACAAAACCTTTCTGAGCCCCATTTAGCTCTTGCTAAGAATAAGGCTTCTTGGGGGCGGAAGAGATGGCTCTGAGGTTTAGTGCATCTGCAACTCTTCCAGGAGACCCAAGTTTGGTTCCCAGCACCTATGTCAGACAGCTCATAACTGTCATCCTCTCTGGCTTTCGCACGTACCCACATGTGCATGTATATTGTATGCACGTATACACATAAAGAATTTCAAAATAGGGCCTCTCACCAGGCGTGGAGGTGCACACCTTTATAGCACTCGGGAGGCAGAGGCAGTCAGAACTTTGTGAGTTAAAGGCTAGCCTGGTCTACCAGGACAGTTGGAACTGTTTTAAAAAAGACCAAAAATAAAAATTTTAAAAAAAGAAAGAAAAGGGCCTCTCTCTACACTTGGAAACATTACACATGAGGGGCTTCAGGCTCCACAAAGGGGCGTAGTTGTTGTCTGGGTGGGTGAGCTAGTCATACACACTTCCTCCCCAAACCATCCCAGGCCATGGGCACCTACTGCAAGGACTCAGGAGCTGTGCAGAGATGCAAGGGGGTCATGCCCTCCTCAGACAGCACATTAGCCTTGGCACCAAATGTGAGCAGCAGCCGCACACAGTCAGGTTGGGCTTGGGCACAGGCCTCATGCAGGGCAGCACGGCCTCCAATTCGGGCATCCAGTTCAGCCCCCTGCAGGATCAGGTGGCGGGCGCAGTCTGTGTAGCCTCTGGCTGCAGCGATGGTAAGGGGTGCTGTCTGCTTGGTCTTGGGGGTTAGCACCCAGAACCCTGAGGAAAACAGAGAATGCTGTGGGACTTCGTATCAGCCTTGCAGTGGGCTGAGCAGGATGGGGATGCGGTCTGTGGCTGACAGTGGATGCCGTCCTTCCCTGGATACAGCTTGCTGAGTACAAACAGCCAGGCTGTGCCTGTGGCTTGGGGCTCACTCAAGCTCTGAATTGAGAATATAAATTGGAAAAGTCTTTTAGAACAATTTGTCTGTGTACAACAAAACAGCATGCTTCCAGCACTTAATAATATATGTCGTAGGAAAAAACTGATCTCCAAAATCATAAAGACCAATTAAAGAAAGCAAAGCCTGACAGGAAACCTCAGGGTCTTTGAGTGGCTACTGGACTCAGTGTCTCTTTTTGTTTACATCTGTCCTTGAGTATGGAGACATAGTTCTTCACTGATGTGTGTGGATCTGAGTTTGGAAGTGGCCACTGACTTCCGGGATGTTCCTGAGCGAGAGGGTTGCATGGGTGTGGAAGGGAGAGTGGAGGGGTTGGTTCATCACATGACTAGTGTTGGATATGAATGGAATATCAAGGATGTGTTTAAAGGGCACAGATGTCTTATATCAAATTATCAAATTATATTGTGTGTACGGCAGTTCACTGTTTCTTTGAAACTTGGATAAAGCATGTTTTGGCTTTTATTAAGATTGAAACTAAGCTGGGTGTGGTGGTGCATACCTCTAAGCTGGGGCTAAAGGGAGACCCTGTTTCAAAAAAAAAGATTGAAACTATGTCCAAGTTCCGTCTTTCAGGTGATGATGGGTGAAAACCAGAATGGCTTGGGTAGAGCCACTGTCTTGTTGTTGCAGGTAAGCAGAACTTGGAACCTGTAGTGACCGTCTCTGCTGGGTCAATAGGCTCTTCCGTGTTCCCTAGGACTTTGAAGTCCCAGAGTCAAGGGCTGAAGTGGAAGCAATCTCTTGATTTTTTTTTTTGGGGGGGGTCTTTTCGAGACAGGGTCTCCCTGTAGCCCCAGCTGTCCTGGCACTCACTCTGTAGACCAGGCTGGCCTTGAACTCACAAAGATCCGCCTGCCTCTGCCTCCCAAGTGCTAGGATTAAAGGCGTGCGCCACCACGCCCAGCCTCTCGTTGATTTTCATAGCAATCTCAGGTGAATTATTTGGTTAACATGAACAAACTTGCTAAGTCTGGACACATTTCTAGAAAAGTCATCTGTCCAGCACATGAAAATATTCATCATAGTGCTACTAAAGTTAGTGGGGGGGGGGGGCTGGAAAGATGGCTAGAGACTAAGAGCACTTAACTACTCTTGCAGTGGGCCAGAGTTGGTTCCCAGCACACACGTGGTGGCTCACAACCACCTGCAACTCCTGTTCCAGGGGATCTGAAGCCCTCTTCTGGCCTCTGCATGCTCTTGCACACATATGGTGTACATATATTCATGAAGGCTCACACCATACACATAAATTAAAGAAAAATAAGCCGGGCGTGGTGGCTCACGCCTTTAATCCTAGCACTTGGGAGGCAGAGGCAGGTGGATCTTTGTGAGTTCAAGACCAGCCTGGTCTTTAGAGCAAGTTCCAGGACAGCTGGGGCTACAGGGAGACCCTGTCTCGAAAAGACCCAAAAAATAAATAAATAAAAATAAAAAATAAATCTTAGGCTAGGCATGGTGGTACATGCCTTTATTGTTTATTATTATTATTATTATTATTGTAATTTTGAGTCAGGGTCTCCCTTTATTTTTTATTTTTTTTAATAATAAACTATTATTTATTTATTTTGGTCTTTTCAAGACAGGGTCTCCCTGTAGCCCCAGCTGTCCTGGAATTTACTCTGTAGACCAGGTTGGCCTTGACCTCACAAAGATCCGCCTGCCTCTGCCTCCAAGTGCTAGGATTAAAGGTGTGCACCACCACGCCCTGCGCAAGTGCTAGGATTAAAGGTGTGTACCACCACGCCAGCCTAATAAAAACTTTTTTTTAAAGAGAAAGGGGCCGGGTGTGGTGGCGCACACCTTTAATCCTAGCACTTGGGAAGCAGGGGCAGACAGATCTCTGTGAGTTCAAGGCCAGCCTGGTCTACAGTGTGAGTTCCCGGACAGCTGGGGCTACAGGGAGACCCTGTGTTGAAAAGACTAAAAAAAAAAAAAAAAAGAGAGAAAGGAACCCACTCTCTTTGGGGAGTAGTTATATAAATCTTATGTATCTATGTACTGCTTCCAAATATTTTGTGGACTTAGCTGGGTGTGGTGGCACAGGCCTATAACCTCAGCACTCAGGAGGCAGAGGCAGGCAGATCTCTGAGTTCAAGGCCAGTGTGGTTTACATAGTGAGTTCCAGGACAGCTGGGGCTACAGGGAGACCCTGTCTCAAAAAGACCAAAACAAACAAACAAAAGCCAAATATTTTGTGGACTTAAAGTTATTGACATGGAAAGAGGCTACATGGGGGGAAAAAAAAGGCTATAAAATTCCATGTGGCCAGATATGGTAGCACATAACTCTAATCTCAGCACCCAGGAGCATGAAGCAGGAGGATCTCAAGTTCCAGCCAGCCTGGGCCTCATAGGAGATCTGTTTCAAAACAGACAGAAAAAAAAAAAAATTAAATAAAACCTAATGAAATAGGCTTGTAATCCCAATTACTCCAGAAGCTGAGGCAGGAGAATCACAAGTTTAAAGCCTGCCTGGGCTACAAAATGAGTTGAAGGGCAAATTGGGTAAGTTAGGAAGGCACTGTCAAAAAAAAAAAAAAANCGCGCACGCGGCGTTCAGCGCTGTCTCGCCCTGGCTGGTGCGCAGACCCACGTCCGCGCCGTGCTCCAGGTAAAGAGCCACATGGTGCTCGAGGCCGCGCGCTGCAGCCACGTGCAGAGGCGTCACTTCGCTCTCCTGTGATGCCACATTCACAGTCGCTCCCGCCTCCAGCAGCAACTTGGCGCACCTGAGCACAGGGTGCAAGATCCAGAGGCAAATCCTGAGGATCTGACACCGCTGCCACCACCCCGTCCCTCCCGCCCTTTGGCCTGCAGGTCTAGCCTAGTGTTCTCCTTCGATCACAGACACCTGCGCTAGAGGGCCAGCGTCTTCAATTTCCGGTTGAAAAAGGTAAGCCCAGAGCGCTGTAGCGTAGCAGCCAAGAGCACACACAGGGTATATTAATGATATAGTGGCAGAATCTGCAGGGTGCACCCTTATCTGAGATACTTCCTTGGGATAGGGCTCAAAAGGCATTTGTCAATTCTCCCCAGCCCCTCAGGATCTCAGGCAGCTGACCTCAAACTCACTGTGTCATGAGGATGGATGACCTGAACTCTGATCCTTCTGCCTCTTCCTTCCCAGTCCTGGAATGGATAGGCTTACACCATATGCCCAGTTTTTTTTTTACTGGTTGCAGGATCCAAAGCCCAGGTACCATACTGCTATGTGGTAAGTACTTACCAACTGAGCTAAGTGCCTATCTCCTAATCTCTGACATTTTTGTAGTGCAAGATCTTGAAAACTCACTTCTATAACACACCACGATGACACATGGGAATATTTAAGTGTACTAAGAAAAAGAAAAGAAACAAATGTCCTAATTTTTCTTCCTGCTCCAAAACTGGAAGACCGTCTTCCTGACCAGGGCATGAACATGCAGGCAGCATTTGAGGACCGCCATGAATTCCACTTCCTTTAGAGAAACAAACCAAACAGAAAACATTTATAGAGCACTACTTCAGGTTCTGAGTTCCTGAAAAAATGACTGGCTAGCATATCTTTACAGGAAATGTGCACCATTACCTACATGGTGACCAAACATGACTGGAAAAACTAACAACTCGATGACTGATGAAACTAAGTGCATGGTAATGTTTTTAAAAGGAAAAGGCACAACAGCACTTGTTGGAAGTCAGGAGCAGATTCGATACACCTCAGTGACAAACCCTAATAAATGAGGATCCTTCCTCCAAAGAGAATGCCAGCTCACGGATCCAATAGGTACTTGGTTGCTAAGAACTGAGTAACAATGTCTTTGACAAATAACTGAGTTCATTTTTGCAATAAAATTCTTAATTAGTGGGCTACATCTCTACATCTTTTAATCCAGCACTTAGGATGGCAGATAGCAGGCAGCTCTCTGCGCAGTTGAAGGCCAGCTGGTTTACCTCGTGAGTCCAGGACAGTGGGGCTATAAGGAGGACCCCTGTAAAAAAAAAACAAAAAGAAATTCTCATATATATTAAATAAAATGTTATGTACCAGGCATGGTGGCACATGCTTTAAGCCCCAGATCACTCAGGAGGATAGGATAAAGCAGCCACCACCCAACCCTGGATCTAAGACGTTCTTGCTTGCCAGTCGGGTGTGGGAATCAAACCCTGTGTCCCTGCAAGAACTCATGGCACTCTTTGTTTTTTAATATTCATTTCTTATTTCTGTGTTATAAATGTACTTCTGCATGCAAGTTTGTGCACCGTGTCGCGCAATGTCCAGGTAGGTCCATCTCTTCCAGGCCCTTACTACTTTATTTTTCCATACATGTTTAAATGTACCCATCGTCCGCAATGCCCTGGATGCCAGAAGGGGGTGTCAGATTCCTGGCACTGGAGTCTAAGAATAGTTATTAGGGGTGTCGTGAGAGAATGGTACATTGTTACGAGCACTGACTGCTCTTCCAAAGGACCCCGGTTCATTCCCAGCCACCACATGGTGACTAAGAACACTCTTTAACTGTCCAGTCCAGGGGAATCCGATCAATCAGGACAAACAAATAAATAAAAAATAAACTAAAAATATTAAACAAATATTAAAAAAAAGTAATAGTTGTTTAGCACCATTTGGCGTGCTGGAATTCAAAACCACCTCCTCTGCAAGAACGCGTCACTCTTAAAACTGAGCCACCTCTCAGCCCCAGTCTATTTGTCACTTAAATTTTTCAAATTTTATTTATGTATATGAGTGTATGCCTGCATATATGGGTAAGTGCACCTGTGTTGTGCAAATACCTTTGAGAGGGTCCTCTGGAACTGGAGCTGTGCAGTTGTCAGCCACCATGTGGGTCCTCTGGAACAAAGCTAAATTCTTAACACTAGCAACTCTCCACCCTCTATTTTTTTTTTAAATTTGTAATACTAAATTGTTCAAGGGGTTGTTGTTGTTGTTGTTTTTCTTTTTGAGACAGGGTCTCCCTGTAGCCACAGATGGCCTGGAACTCAACTGTGTAGACCAGGTTGGCCTCTATCTCAAAGAGATCCGCCTACCTCTGCCTCCCAAGTGCTGGGATTAAAGGCGTGTGCGCCATGCCTGGACTTAAGTAATACTTAAAAGCTTGCTCAGTAGGGTTCCAGTAAATGGTAATTCTTGTCATGTTTAAACAGATGAAGATGCTAATGCCCAGCCACCTATGGTTCAGACATGCCCAGAAGTACACAAGAAAGGGCTGGAAATTTTGTTTATGTATTTGTTTGTTTATTGAGATAGGAGTCTACTATGTCCCCTTAGCTGGCCAGAAACTGGAAATGCGACTTTGTTGGCCTCAAATTTCTGCCAATTCTCCCATCTCAGCCTCCTGGGTAGAGCTGACATTTAGATATGTTTGGAGTCCATCACTAGTCTGAATCTAGCAGCAGGCAGCATACGGGCTATGAACTGTCTTGAGTCCTTACCTGCTGGACGGTTTGTTGAAATGATTTGTAAGGGTAAAAAGAACAAATATCAGGGGCTGGAGAGCTGGCTAATGTCACTGGGCTCTTGCAGACCAGGTTCAATTCCTAGCACCCACATGGCGCTAAGAAACCATCTTTAACTCCAGTTCCAGGGGAATCCAATGCCCTCTTCTGACCTCCACAGCATTTCAGGACACGGGTGCACCAACCTACATGCAGACGATACATTCATACACTAAATAAAATTTAAAAAAATTTAAAAAAGATAAATTCAGCTGGGCATGGGGTGGACATCTATATCCAGAATTTGGAAGGCAGAGGCAGGGGGATCTCTGTGGGTTCAAGGCAGCCTGGTCTACATAGTGATTTCCAGGCCAGCTAGGACTACAGCGGAGACCTTGTCTTCAAAAACACACCAAACAAATAAATAAACTAAAAAAGGTAATATCATCATGCAGGGAAGTCCAAAAACTGTTAACTCTTACAAAGTAGGAGGAACAAGATCCAATGGCACACTCTTTAATTCCAGCACTGGAGACGGCAGAGATAGTCTATGCAGTGAGTTCCAGGCTCAGCTGGCTACAAGGGAACTCACAGTCCTCCCTGCGTGCTGGGATTACAGGTGTGTCTGGCTTTCTTTGTTGACACAGAACCTCACTATGTTGCCAAGGCGGCTCAAACTCAGATCCTTCTGCCTCTACCTCCTGAGTGCTGGATTACAGGTATGCACCACCAGGCCTTAGCTTTTCCTATCTATTTATTTATATTTTTGGTTCTTTGTTTTTGGATACGAGTCTTTCTCCGGGCTGAGAGGATGGCTCTTAGCGGTTAAGAGTGCCGAAATCTCTTGCAGAGGACCTGGGTTCGATCCCAGCACCCACATGGTGGCTGAGAAACCGTCTTTGACCCTAGTCCAGGGGAATCTGACACCCTCTCTGACCCTCTCCATGGCATTTGCACGACACAGGTGCCAGACCTACATGCAGACAGTAATTCATACACATAATAAAAAATAATAATTTTTAAAAAAGTTAAAAAAAAGAGTCTTTCTCCTATAGACCTTGCTTGCTTGAGAATTTCTATTTAGGCCAGCTAGACCTTGAACTTTTGGTGATCCTCCTACTTCTGTCTTTCCACTGCTCAGATTTCAGGGGCATGCCGGCATGCCACCACCACCTAGCTCCACCTATTTTGTTTATATTTTAGTGGGGTGTGTGTGTGTGTGTGTTGTGTGTGTGTGTGTGTGTGTATGTGTTTGAATAAGGTCTCACTTTGTAGAACTGGCTAGCCTGAAACTCTATATAGTTCAGGCTTGCCACAAACTCATCAGAAATCCACCTGCTTCTGCTCCCAAGTGCTGGGATTAAGGATTGTCATGGCCGGCAAGAACCTAACTTTTTTTTTTTAGTTCAAGGACAATTTTATTAGGGCCTTGAGAGAAAAACAGGGCAGGCAGGCTTGTAAATCTTGGCAGCTGCCAGGAAAACAGAGATGGAGGAGAGCAGGTCACTTGAGTTAGGCTGGCATGTTCAGCAGCGGAGGTTAGCAAGCAGCCACATGACAGACGAGCGGCTGCACAGTGGAAAGTAGAGGAGGAGCTTCGCAGAAGGAGTGGGAAGGCCCAGTGTCGGGCACGCATGCCCTGGCTTTTGCCAGTATCCAAGAGAAAGAAGTAGAGAAGATGGAAAGGGAAAAGTTATACTTTCCGAGGAACTCAGAGCACAGGCTCCCATAGTGCTACAAGGTGAGAGCTCTGCCACACAAAACCTTTCTGAGCCCCATTAGCTCTTGCTAAGAATAAGGCTTCTTGGGGGCGGTAAGAGATGGCCTAGCAGTTTATGCTCTGCAACTCTTCCAGGAGCCCAAGTTTGGTTCTCATCACCTATGTCAGACAGCTCATAACTGTCATCCTCTCTGGCTTTCGCACGTACCCACATGTGCATGTATATTGTATGCACGTATACACATAAAGAATTTCAAAATAGGGCCTCTCACCAGGCGTGGAGGTGCACACCTTAATAGCATCGGGAGGCAGAGGCAGTCAGAACTTTGTGAGTCAAGGCTAGCCTGGTCTACCGACAGTTGGAACTGTTTTAAAAAAGACCAAAATATAAAAATTAAAAAAAGAAAGAAAAAGGCCTCTCTTACACTTGGAAACATTACACATGAGGGGCTTCAGGCTCCACAAAGGGGCGTAGTTGTTGTCTGGGTGGGTGAGCTAGTCATACACACTTCCTCCCCAAACCATCCCAGGCCATGGGCACCTACTGCAAGGACTCAGGAGCTGTGCAGAGATGCAAGGGGGTCATGCCCTCCTCAGACAGCACATTAGCCTTGGCACCAAATGTGAGCAGCAGCCGCACACAGTCAGGTTGGGCTTGGGCACAGGCCTCATGCAGGGCAGCACGGCCTCCAATTCGGGCATCCAGTTCAGCCCCCTGCAGGATCAGGTGGCGGGCGCAGTCTGTGTAGCCTCTGGCTGCAGCGATGGTAAGGGGTGCTGTCTGCTTGGTCTTGGGGGTTAGCACCCAGAACCCTGAGGAAAACAGAGAATGCTGTGGGACTTCGTATCAGCCTTGCAGTGGGCTGAGCAGGATGGGGATGCGGTCTGTGGCTGACAGTGGATGCCGTCCTTCCCTGGATACAGCTTGCTGAGTACAAACAGCCAGGCTGTGCCTGTGGCTTGGGGCTCACTCAAGCTCTGAATTGAGAATATAAATTGGAAAAGTCTTTTAGAACAATTTGTCTGTGTACAACAAAACAGCATGCTTCCAGCACTTAATAATATATGTCGTAGGAAAAAACTGATCTCCAAAATCATAAAGACCAATTAAAGAAAGCAAAGCCTGACAGGAAACCTCAGGGTCTTTGAGTGGCTACTGGACTCAGTGTCTCTTTTTGTTTACATCTGTCCTTGAGTATGGAGACATAGTTCTTCACTGATGTGTGTGGATCTGAGTTTGGAAGTGGCCACTGACTTCCGGGATGTTCCTGAGCGAGAGGGTTGCATGGGTGTGGAAGGGAGAGTGGAGGGGTTGGTTCATCACATGACTAGTGTTGGATATGAATGGAATATCAAGGATGTGTTTAAAGGGCACAGATGTCTTATATCAACATTATCAAATTATATTGTGTGTACGGCAGTTCACTGTTTCTTTGAAACTTGGATAAAGCATGTTTTGGCTTTTATTAAGATTGAAACTAGCGGGTGTGGTGGTGCTACCTCTAAGCTGGGCTAAAGGGAGACCCTGTTTCAAAAAAAAAAGATTGAATACTATGTCCAAGTTCCGTCTTCAGGTGATGATGGGTGAAAACCAGAATGGCTTGGGTAGAGCCACTGTCTTGTTGTTGCAGGTAAGCAGAACTTGGAACCTGTAGTGACCGTCTCTGCTGGGTCAATAGGCTCTTCCGTGTTCCCTAGGACTTTGAAGTCCCAGAGTCAAGGGCTGAAGTGGAAGCAATCTCTTGATTTTTTTTTCGGGGGGGTCTTTTCGAGACAGGGGTCTCCCTGTACCAAGCTGTCCTGGACTCACTCTGTAGACCAGGCTGGCCTTGAACTCACAAAGATCCGCCTGCCTCTGCCTCCCAAGTGCTAGGATTAAAGGCGTGGCGCCACCACGCCCAGCCTCCTTGATTTCATAGCAATCTCAGGTGAATTATTTGGTTAACATGAACAAACTTGCTAAGTCTGGACACATTTCTAGAAAAGTCATCTGTCCAGCACATGAAAATATTCATCATAGTGCTACTAAAGTTAGTGGGGGGGGGGGGCTGGAAAGATGGTAGAGACTAAGAGCACTTAACTACTCTTGCAGTGGGCCAGAGTGTGGTTCCAGCACACACGTGGTGGCTCACAACACCTGCAATTCCTGTTCCCGGGGATCGAAGCCTCTTCTGGCCTTCTCATGTCGTGCCACAATGGTGTACATATTATTCATGAAGGTCACTACCATACACATAAATTAAGAAAAATAAGCCGGGGGCTTGGTGGCTCACGCCTTAATCCTAGCACTTGGAGGGCAGAGGCAGGTGGATCTTTGAGTTCAAGACCCAGCCTGGTCTTTAGAGCAAGTTCCAGGACCAGCTGGGGCTACAGGAGCGACCTGTCTCGAAAAGACCAAAAAATCAAAATAAACTAAAAATAAAAAATAAATCTTAGGCTAGGCCATGGTGGTACATGCCTTTATTTGTTTATATTACTATTTATTATTTATGTAATTTTGATCAGGGTCTCCCTTTATTTTTTATTTTTTTTAATAATAAACTATTATTTATTTATTTTTGGTCTTTTCAAGACAGGGTTCTCCTGTAGCCCCAGCTGTCCTGGAATTTATCTGTAGACCAGGTTGGCCTTGACCTCACAAAGATCGCTGCCTCTGCCTCCAAGTGCTAGGATTAAAGGTGTGCCACCACACGCCCTCGGCAAGTGCTAGGATTAAGGTGTGTACCACCACGCCAGCCTAATAAAACCCTTTTTTTAAAGGAAAGGGGCCGGGTTTGGTGGCGCACACCTTTAATCCTAGCACTTGGGAGCAGGGGCAACAAGATCTCTGTGGTTCAAGGCCAGCCTGGTCTACAGGTGAGTTCCCGGACATCGGGGCTACAGGGAGACCTGTGTTGAAAAGGACTAAAAAAAAAAAAAAAAGAGAGAAAGGAACCCACTTCTTTGGGGAGTAGTTATATAAATCTTATGTACTATGTACTGCTTCCAAATATTTTGTGGACTTAGCTGGGTGTGGTGGCACAGGCCTATAACCTCAGCCACTCAGGAGGCCAGAGGCAGGCAGATTCTGAGTTCAAGGCCAGTGTGGTTTACATAGTGAGTTCCAGGACAGCTGGGGCTACAGGGAGACCCTGTCTCAAAAAGACAAACAAACAAAACAAAAGCCAAATATTTTGTGGACTTAAAGTTATTGACATGGAAAGAGGCTACATGGGGGGAAAAAAAGGCTATAAAATTCCATGTGGCAGATAGGTAGCACAAAAACTCTATCTCAGCACCCAGGAGCATGAAGCAGGAGGATCTCAAGTTCCAGCCAGCCTGGGCCTCATAGGAGATCCTGTCAAAACAGACAGAAAAAAAAAAAAAATTAAATAAAAACTAATGAAATAGGCTTGTAATCCCAATTACTCCAGAAGCTGAGGCAGGAGGAATCACAAGTTTAAGCCTGCCTGGGCTACAAAATGAGTTGAAGGGCAAATTGGGTAAGTTAGGAAGGCACTGTCAAAAAAAAAAAAAAAAAAAAAAAGGAAGGAAGGCACATGTCAAAAAAATTAAAATAATAAAAGCATGTCAGCTGTGGCTGTAGCACAGTGGCGAAGGCACTGCTTATTAACATTGAAATGAATGTTCAATCCTATTACCAAAAAAATAAGTAAATAAAATAAAATTTTTAGCTGGCTAGAGTTTCAGCAGGTAAAAGAGCTTGCCACCAAGTCTGATGGCCTGAATTTAAACCCTCGGGAGAACCAACTCTCACAGTGTGTTCTCTGAACTCAATATACCATGTCCTGCCACACACAAAAGTAGATAAATGTAATGATAAAATGCCTGTGGATTTCATAAAAAATCTAATTTATAAAATAAAACTATAGAAGAAAAACAAGTAGAAAAAGAAAAAAAAACCACATTAGGCCAGGCGTGGTGGAACACGCCTTTAATACCGGCACTTGGGAGGCTGAAGCAGGCAGATCTCTGTGAGTTTAAGGCCAACCTGGTCTACAGAGCAATTTCCAGGCCAGATGGGGCTACAGGGAGACTCTGTCTCAAGAACACCAAAAACCCCACAAAACAACAACAACAAAACATTAGACTCTTACTATTCCTATACAATTAATATAGTTCATACAATTATTTGTCAACCAAAAACAAAATTTACAAAATCTGTATATGTCTTATAAAAGAACATAACTTTTTTTTTTTGGTCTTTTTGAGACGGGTCTCCCTGTAGCCCCAGCCTGTCCTGGAACTCACTCTGTAGACCGCGTGGCTTGAACTCACAAAGATGTGCTGCCTCTGCCTCCAAGTGCTAGGTTAAGGCGTGCCCACCCGCCTGGCTAAAAAAACATAACCTTTTTTCTGTAAGAAACATAACTTTTTTTTTTTTTTTTGGTCTTTTTGAGACAGGGTCTCCCTGTAGTCCCAGCTGTCCTGGAACTCACTCTGTAGACCAGGCTGGCCTTGAACTCACAAAGATCCGCCTGCCTCTGCCTCCCAAGTGCTAGGATTAAAGGCGTGCGCCACCACGCCTGGCAGAACATAACTTTTAATAATTTTGAAAAGACATACAAATCACTAACTCTGCCTCAACTATTTAGGAAGGATCTTGGCCAGGCAGTGGTGAGGGGTGGCCTAATCTAAGCTGTTCAAGAAGGACTACAGCCAGGATTCTCCACTTCCCCATCCCGCTCGCTCCCTCCTCTGTCTTATGAATTGAGGCTCCCTACCCTGCTCCGCTGACCAGGCCAGCTGGTTGCTCACAGTTTCCACAATCATATTGGCCGTCTCTTCATCTTGGAACAGAGTTTGGACCTGCTGCAGGTCCCCGGAGAACAGGGCATTGTGGACAGCTGGGTCTCGGCAGGACCGGCGAGGCCTCAGGAGTTGGGTCCGGGGTCTCGAGAGGTACCTTTGGCTTCGGCACTGCTGGGCAACTGCCCGCCGCCTGTCCTCCCACTCCAGCCACTCACGCTGTAGTCGGAGAGCTCGCAGTGTGGAGGAGGTGAAAGGGAACGTCTCCCTTGCCATGGTGAGGGGCTCAGTGGTCTGGGCAGTCCCACCTGAGTGGAGGTTGTTCCCTGTCCCAACCAGCACCCTTCCTCTGGGGAGCCACCCTGCCCCCTCTTTGGTAAGACAGGGAGAGAAGCAGCTGAGACTATAAATAGGCCCCTGGCTGCACTGGTAAACAGTTTGCTTACTTGTGATCCTGGTGCAGAGGGTGCTGGGCCAGCTCCTGTCCCTACTGTTACCCTTCCATTGGTCATCAAGTTCTCAGCTGAAGCCGCTCCTGGACCCCACTTCTCTAGAGCCAGCCTCCTGATCTAAGTAGTCAGCCATGGGATGATTGAACAGAACAGGGCCTGGGTGGGGGCGGACAGTCAGGGTCCTGGACCATCTGCAATTGCAGTGTTAGCTGGGGAGGGGGCAGGAGCCCAGGTTGGCCCACATGAAGGGAAAAGCACAGACCTCAGTCAGGGAAGGTGAAGAGAAACACTGAAAAGCCAAAACATTTCTTCCCGACTTCTCAGTAATGGTAATCACTGTATATTGCTATGCACTGAGCTTTCTCGAATTTAAACCACTCTGACATCCGTGTCCACTCAGATCACCTAGCAGTCAACACAATAGTACAAAACAGGTTTGGACAGTAAATGACATGGCCAAACTAAGTATCTCAGTCTAGCACCGGAGATGGGTGGTCTTTTTGTTTTACAGATGAGGAATTTAATGTTTACCAAGGTAAACACTACTGGCTCAAGGTCATATAGCTTATTAGGACAGAGCCAGGACCCCAGTGGTCAGGATTCAAGATAAGAAACTGACTCCAAGGGCTGCGGGCATGTGGGGTGAAGACAGACACTGGAACGAGTCTCCCCTCTCCTGTCATACCCAAGCAGGGCTTGGTCTTTACTGTCTGTGACTAGATTTTTCGGCTGGGCTTGGGGGTGAGGGGGACTCACATGCCTGCCTTAGGCACTCCATGTGGTTGACCTTGAAACTTGGGGACTGAATCAGAGATCTTCAAACCATGTATTCATTCACCTTCAGGAGGAGGCTGTTGTGCTTCCGGGAGCCTCTAGGGGGAGGAATGAGGCTGGGAAATCACAGTAGCTGCTGTGACTGGCAGGCAGAGAAAGGGGAAGGAAAAGGGGAGGGTGGGGGGACACTGGCTGCAGGGGGGTGGTGTCCTCTCCCAGCAAAGCAGTGTGGGTTTCTCTGGCTTCCCTGGCCCTTCTCCAGCAACCTCCCCTTTCACTTCTTCCTGTCCGTGTCCCATGCTCCTTCAGCACCTCCCCTGCACACGGCTATCTCCCTTAGTTTCAGTTCAGGTCCTCAGCGCCTTCAACCTGATCAAATCACCCTGTGACCTTTTCCTTCTGACCACACACCCTCCTCTGCTGCCCCACCAGAATGATCTGTCTAAAATGGTTACTTGCCTTGCATCAAAACTTCTGCAAACTCCTGGCACCTGCTAGTTCCAAAGTCCCAATTTGCTGGGCATGACGGTGCACACTTTTAATCCCAGCAGCATTTGGGAGGCAGAGGCAGGCAGATCTCCGAGATTTCAAGGCCAGCCAAGGCAACATAGTGAGACTCTGTCTCAAAGAGTCCCTTGGTCTGGCCGAAGACCACAAGACCACAAGGCATTCTCCTTGGCTCCTCATCCTTCCCTGCTATCACAATGGCTGGAATTTTCTACTCATTCCTCCGAGGCCACCTGGCTCTGGTGAGGTGTCTCTGCAGAACCCTGCAGTACCAGCTCCTTCCATCTGGCACTCTTTTTTATGGTGGTGGTGTTTGTTTGTTTGTTTGTTTGTTTGAGACAGGGTCTCCCTGTAGCCCCAACTGCCCTGGAACTCACTATATAGACCAGGCTGGCCTTGAACAGTGATCTGGCTGCCTCTGCCTCCCAAGTGCCCACCCGGTACTCTTAAAAGTCATCAGGTAGGGGCTGGAGAGATGGCCTAGCGGTTAAGAGCGCCGACCGCTCTTGCAGAGGACCCGGGTTCGATCCCCAGCACCCACATGGCGGCCAAGAACCGTCTGAAACTCCAATTCCAGGAGAACTCCAGTTCCAGGGGAATCCGATACCCTCTTCTGACCCCCGCGGCGTTGCACGACACGGGTGCACAAACTTGCATGCAGACAGTACATTCATACACATACAGAAATAAATAAAGTTAATAAAAAAATAAAAAAAAATTAAAAAAAAAAAGTCATCAGGTAGGCTTTGTAAAGTACCCATCCCATGGTCGATGGATGCCACTGTACCATGCTGGATCTTGGCTCCGGGGCAGGCCCTGGCACACAGCAGTTCTTGACATGGTGTTTAGGAGCATTTGGCTCATGGCAGGCTGGCCTCTTCTGTGCATTGAATGAAGGTCCCAATTCTGTGCCAGAGCAAACATTCATCTACCAGCCCCAGTGGGTGGCAGTGCTGGGCTGTTTCTGGCACTGCCCTCATCCTCTGTTCACTCACACTGTGCCTGGCCCCAGCTTCTTGGTGAAATTCCAGGGTGGGGGATCCCAGAAGAGGAATGAGATCACGTCCAGTGAGTGTTTGGAGCACCTCAGAGAAAGGAGCCTCTATGGCTGCAGCTGTGATTAACCCTACTGGAACCCATTCGGTGTTTTAATTGCCATGCCGCCAACAGCATGACTGAGCACCCACAGATGGGTTCCCAGGGTTGAGAGTCTGGCAAGGCCAGGTGAGGCCAAGAGGGGCCAAGGTGGTGGGTGTTCCTTTCCTCCCTGAGGCATACAGCAGTCATAGCCTAACCTCTCCCCTGCCTTCTTGCCTAAGTGTCAAAGTGCTGACTACAGCTTTGCCCTCAGAGATACTAGTATGTAGGTCTCAACATTAGCTGATGTATAGAATAGAGACCTGCCGGTAGGCCCACAGGATACACAGACCTGCCAGTAGGCCCCAGTAGGTCCCCGGTAGGCCCACAGGATACACGGAAGAGACCTGCCAGTAGGCCCACAGGATACACAGAAGTAGGCCCACAGGAGCCTAGAATTTGAACTGGAGGAGGCAGTGCCACAGGATTTGATGCTTAGTCTGTCTCTTGAGAGCTCAGAGTTTGGGGGGACAATGAAGCACCCAAGAAGCTAGGATATAAAATGAGGATATGACTGAGTTTGGGCTCAGTCAAGACTGGGCAGTGGGGACCAAGGCTCAGAGGTATCCTGAACAGGAAGAGCATTGCAGACATAGAATGGTTTAGTTGACAACAACCAGGTAGGCCTGGCCCAGATCAAAGCTAGAGGTAGAGCTAGGCATTAGTAACAGGTGAAGACACGGAAGGCCAGCTTAGGGAGGAAGGCCAGGTGGGAAGAGGAAAACGCAAGGTGCTGTGCAACCAGCTCTGCTTGGCCCTGGCTTAGGGCACAAAGGCCTTCTGACACAGGGTACCCCGCCATCAGCCCATGTCAACAGGAGCTCTCAAGTCCCTTGCTCTCTCATTCCTAAGACTAAATTCATGGGATCAGTCTCATGGGCTGGAGAGATGGCTCAGCAGTTGAGGGCACCGACTGCTCTTGTAGAGGACCCGGGTTTGGTTCCCAGCACCCACATGGCGGCTAAGAACCGTCTTTGACTCCAGTTCCAGGGGAATTCAATGCCCTCTTCTCACCTCCACCGCATTGCATGACACAGGTGCACAAACCTATATGCAGAGAGTACACTCATACACATAAAGATAAATAAAAATAATTTTTTAAAAAAGTAATTGATGTAGATCTTCTGCCCTTAGGAAGGGAATATAACTCTCCACTCCTGAAGTGAGGGCTGCACAGTGACTTCCTTCCACAGTACAGAACAGAAAGAGAATAAAGACAGCAGAGAACCTTCTTCAGCCAGGTGACCAGGTCCACAGGAACCCTGGTAAGATGGGAGAAGCTGGGCCTGGTGGTCCAAAGACTGCGGTCCCAGCTACTTGGGAGGTTATGACAGGAAGACCAAGTTCAAGGCCAGCTCAGGCAATACAGTAAGACCGTGTCTCAAAATAAAAGTTATATACATGAGCCAGGCGTGGTGGCGCACACCTTTAATCCTAGCACTTGGGAGGCAGAGGCAGGCAGATCTTTGTGAGTTCAAGGCCAGCCTGGTCTACAGAGCGAGTTCCAGGACAGCTGGGGCTGCAGGGAGACCCTGTCTCAAAAAGACAAAAATAAATAAATAAATAAATAAATAAATAAATAAATAAATAAGTAAAAATAAAGTTATAAAAGGCAAAAAACAAAACCAAACAAAAAAAACAAACATCTAGGGATGGAGCTCAGTGGTTGAATACCTGCAAACACAAGGCCCTAGTTTCAACTCCAGTGCCACAAAATTATGAGACTGGCATCCTACTTCAGGTCTTCTTCTCCCAAACCCACAACCCCAGTCTAATCATGAGAAATAAATTCTCACAGAGACCTCCTACAAGATGCTTGATTGGTGCTAGGTGTGGTAGCATGAGCCTTGAATCCCAGCACTTAGTAAACAGAAGCAGGTAGATTTCTGGGAGTTCAAGCCAGCCAGTACTAAAAGATGCCTGACTGGGGTCTGAAGAGATTGCTCAGTGGTTAAGAGAGTGTACTGCTCTTCCAGAGGACCTCAGTTTGATTGTCAGTACCCAGGTCAGGTGGCTTCCAACTCCAACTCCAAAGGATCACACGCCCTCTCCTGGACTCCACGGGGATCCACATGCTCGTGGCACCTACTCACAGACAGATACTTATACATAAAGAGAAATCTTAAGGCCAAGCATGGTGGCGTATGCCTTTAATCCCAGTACACTGGATGCAGAGGCAGGTGGATCTCTGTGAGTTTTCCAGGACAGTGGGGGCTGCAGCCCCTGTCTCAAAAAGACAAAAAAAAAAAAAATAAATAAAATAAAATCATATCAATTAGCAATGTAAGATCCCAATAAAAGGAGCAATTAGATGTGGCATATCAAAGAACTGTGTAGTATAGGGGTGTTGGTGAGTAGGGGTGTGTCTGTGGGAGCATGTGTGCCCAGGGTTAGCATCAGGAGGTCTTCCTCAAGTGCTTTTCCATCTGAGACTGGGTCTCTCATTGAACCTGTTTCAACTAGGCTAGCAAGCAACCTCCCCAAATTTTCCTGTCTCTGCTCCCAAGTCCTGGGGTTATGGATACCCACAGCCACACACAGCTTTTCCATGAACGCTCCAGATCCTCACTTTATGCACTGAGCCATTTCACAGCCAGTTTTGGTTTTCTTTTTTATTGTTGTTCTTTTTTTGTTCGTTTTTTTTTTGTGTGTGTGTTTTCGAGACAGGGTCTTCCCGTAGCACCAGCTGTCCTGGAACTCACTCTGTAGACCAGGCTGGCCTTGAACTCACAAAGATCCACCCGCCTCTGCCTCCCAAGTGCTAGGATTAAAGGCATGCGCCACCACACCTGGCTTATTGTTGTTCTTGACCTCCTGCCTCTACACATATACACTTAAAAATGCACTTGCACCCACACACATCCACATACATTCATGTACACATGCACACATTAAACAAGAAAAAGAGAAGGCAAAAGAGCCAGAGCCCTGGCTGCTCTGCCTTGCTGTACACCTGCCAGAGCCCTGATGCTCTGCCTTGCCATACACCTGCTGGAGCCCTGGCTGCTCTAGCAGAGCATGGGAAGGGGTGGGAAGGCAAGGAGACAGACAGGAGAAGGGAGCAGAGCTGCTTTATTTCAGAACCAGGCACAACAGTCTGTACTCCACGTCACACTTGGGAATAGGTTAGTTACAGGCCTCAGGCTGCCTTGCTGTGTTGTGGCTCCTCTGAGCTCCTCTGCTGTTTGGGGACTAAAGAATAAAGGGACAGGAAAACCAGGCCCCAGCATCTCTAAAGGGAAGCTGAGGTGGAATCGTCACGTTGGCTGCAGTAGGAGGAAAGATGCAGTGGAGGCTCCACCAACAGTCGCGCTACAGAGGATTTGTGGGATGCCAGTGCCAAAAGGAAGTCCTCACGCCACAGCATAATCCCGTCTGAGATGCAGTCAGGAAAGCAGCTATGCGGAGGCATCAGAAGCCCTGGTCAGTGTAGTCTCCAGTCACGCTGGCCTTCTCTCCCTCAACGTAACCAATCAGACCCACCTAGAATCTTGTCTGGTGGAGAGGTTGCCCGTTCACGGTGGGTGTGCTGTCTTGAGACAGTCCCACCTGCTGGGTTCAGAGAAAAAGTCCTCAGGGAGTTCGCTGAGGAGTCCATCCAGGTCATCTGTAGAGGGAAGTAGAGGTGGGTCACCTCAGTGATTTGGGGTAACTCGTATGTGACGCTCTTGCCCTTCAGTCTGAGACTGGCCTGGCTCTACCTTTCCTCTGCCCTCTACAAACACATTCATAACAAAAGACAGAATGCAAGCCTGGGCCAGTCTAGTAAGAATGGAGAATCTTTTTTTTTTTTAGTATTTTTTATAAGTTTTTTTTCTTATTTATTTGTTTATTTTGTCATCTTTTTGAGACAGGGAGACCAGGCTGACCCTGAACTCACAGAAATCCGCCTGCCTCTGCTAGGATTAAAGGCGTGCACCACCACGCCTGGCTTAAAGACAGTTCTTAGCCGCCATGTGGGTGCTGGGAATTGAACCCTGGTCCTCTGCAAGAGCAGTCGGCACTCCCAACCGCTGAGCTATCTCTCCATCCCCAAGAATGGAGAATCTTTTAATCCCAGCATGTGGGAGGTAGAGGTAGGTTGATCTCTGTGAGCTCAAGGCCAGCCTGGTCTATATAGCAAGTTCTAGGCCAGGTGGGCTCCAGAAGACCCTGTCTCAAAAGATAAAAAAAAAAAAAGAAAAGAGAATCCCTGGGCATCATGGCTTCTTTTCCTTCCACCCAGAGGCACAGTGCCAAGCAAGGATTCTGAGGTTCCTTGCCACAATCTTCTCATTGGATGAAGAAGAATCACAGAATGCATTAACATGTGTTCTCAGCTGACAGTGGGACAGAGCACCACCCTACTCCCCCAGTGCCTAAGTGATGCTCCCTGGACTGTCTGAGTGGACACTGAGAATGAACGGAATCATTCCTGGGACGGCTAGATGGCACAGCAGGTACAGGTGCTAGCTGCCAAGCCTAATGGCCTGAGTTCTACAGCCAGGACCCATATAGTGAAAGAAGAAAACCAATTCCCACGAGTTGTGCTTTGACCTCCACACGTGCACCAGCCACAGCGTGCCTGCCTCTCCACTGCGCAATACACAAAATGTGTAAGAAAAACGAAAAAAAATTCCTGACCACAGTTCTCAGATTGGTGCTTGTGAGAGTTTGGAAGCACAGCAGACCTGGGTGATGCCTGTTAACATTCTTTCTGTTAACAATGGCAGTTAATACTTACTGAGTGCTCATTCTGCCTCAACAACCCTTCTCAGGGCAGTTCAAGGTGGTTGCTGTGATAAACCCCACTTTACCGAGCGAACATTCTTTTAAGAGGTGCAGCAACTTGCCCAACAGGATCAGGAAGCCCTAAAAGTCAGATATAAACTATACCTACGAGCCTAGCTCCAAGTCTAACAGGATCACTCAATAACTGCTGCTGGAAGAAAAAAATAGAAGGTAGTTTGGGGAACATTCAAAAAAATTTTTAATATTTTATTATTTTTATTTTACATATGAGTGTATTGACTGCATGTGTATAAGTACACTCATGTCATGCAGTGCCTGCAGAGGTCAGAAGAGGGTGTCGGATCCCTTGGAACTGGAGTTATGGGCAGTTAGCCTCCATGTGGCTGCTGGGAACAGAACCCGGATCCTCTCCGAGAGCAGTCAGTACTCCTAACCACTGAGCCAATTCTCCAGCCCCAAGCATTCAAAGTTTAATTAAGGTGAGGAATGGGACTATACTCTAGGAAGCTAGGACTGGAATTTGCTTATAGGAAAAAAAAGTTGTCTAAGCCAGACATGGCAGTGCATGCCTTTAGTGTGAAGCAGAGGCAGGTAGATCTCTGTGAATTCCAGGGCTGGCCTGGGCTACATAGTGAGGAACAACCCCATCACACACACACACACACACACACACAAAAAAAAAAAAAAAAAAAAAAAAAAAAAAAAAAAAAAAACCAACACACACACACAAAAAAACAAAAAAACGGCTACTCCCATAGAAAAAGGTTGCCCAAGCCAGGCATGATGGCTCTCCAACACTTGGAGGCTAAAGCAGGAAACTTCTGAGTTTAAGGCCAGCTTGGGCTATGCAGTAATCAGACAGCCAGCTAGGACTGTACAGTAGGACTGTTTCAAAAAAAAAAAAAAAAGAAAAAGTCAGGGCCGGAGAGATGGCTCAGCAGTTAAGAGCACTGGCTGCTCTTAGAGAGGTCCTGGGTTCAGTTCCCAACACCCACACAGAAGCTAATAACAGTAACTCCAGTTCTAGGGGAATCTGAAGCTGTCTTCTGGCCTCTGTGGGCATTATACCACACAGGTGCACTTACATACCTGCAGGGAAAACACTCATACACAAAAAATAAAAATCAATCATGGTGGCACATGCTTTTAATCTTTTAACCCCAGGACTCAGGAGGTAGAGGCAGATGGATCTCTGAGAAGAGGCTAGCTGTGGCCACAGGGAGACCCTGCCTCAAAAATAAGTTAATTAATTAATTTAATTTAAATAAACAAAACCCGGGGCTGGAGAGATGGCCTAGTGGTTAAGAGCGCTGACTGCTCTTACAGAGGACCCAGGTTCGATCCCCAGCACCCACATGGCGGCCGAGAACTGTCTGAAACTCCAATTCCAGAACTCCAGTTCCAGGGGAATCTGACACCCTCCGAGGCATTGCACGACACGGGTGCACAAACTTGCATGCAGACAGTACATTCATACACATACATAAATAAATAAAATTAAAAAAAAAGACAACTTTTTAAGTAAACAAAACCCAAAGTTGCTCTGTATTAGCTGTGCTATGACTAGTCAAGAGAAACACTGTCTGGACTAAAGGGACTGAGCAGGGTATGGGGGTGAGGTCAGAACACCAGGAGACAGCAAGTGTTTGTACTCTAAGCACCACTAACAGCTGTCTGCTCAGCACATGTGCTTACAGTGAAAACCTGACATTGGCACGTGAATTTGACAGCCACCTCTCCTCCCTTGCTCCGTGACCACCATAGCTCTTTCGATGGCCATGGGGCTTACCACCAGGCTTACTTACAAGGAGACAGCACAACTTTCCAAACATAAGACTTCAGCATAAGGGGCAGATTCTCCTTTATAGGAAATAATGGGCTTTGTGGTTCACACATTGGTTTACTGTAAATGTGGTTGATGTGAGTCACCTGCCCACAATCCTATTGCCTCCTGGCAGGCAGGACTGAATTTCTGAAATCAAAAGCTAAGGAAGTGACCAGGACTTTGATGGCTTCACCTGAGGACAGGACCGCCTTGTACCTACCCACAAGATTTCCAATTGAACATCCCAGTACTTAACCCCAGGATCTCCATTTGCACCCCTCAGGTTTGTATCTTGATCCCCCTGACCACATGGATGTGTAACCCCTCAGCACTGGGGGGGGGGGGGACAGGACTGGACGGGATGGGATGGGACCGGACAGGGGGACACGACTCTGAGTGTAGGCAGGATGAGAAATCTGCCTCCATGGCCTATTTGTTTTTTTTGTTTGTTTGTTTTGGGTTTTTTTTTTGTTATTTATTTATTTATTTATTTATTTATTTATTTTTCCATGGCCTATTTGTGAGCCCACAAGATTTGAAATGGGATACAAGTACAGCACGTGTGTGCCCGGAAGCTGGTGATGTTCCTCTTGTATCTTCAGCCACAGCCAGCAAGTGAAGGAGATGGGAGAGGCACTTCATATGCTTCACGTGGCCTCTATTCTACTGTTAACCCTTCTGTTTTTGGAAAGACAGAGTCTCACTTTATAGGCTTGGCTGGCCTGGAATTTATTTATTTATTATTTATTTATTATTTATTTATTGGTCTTTTTGAAACAAGGTCTCCCTGTAGCCCCGGCTGTCCTGGAACTCCCTCTGTAGACCAGACTGGCCTTGAACTCACAAAGATCCGCCTGCCTCTGCCTCCTGTGTGCTAGGATTAAGCGTGCGCCACCACGCCTGGCAGTTTAATAACTCTTAACAAGGCCTGTGAACAAGACATCCTCCAATTTCTGTAAAATGGTGTGAAGGTCCACAGACTCACAGGGGAGGTCCAGGATGCAGCTGCAAGCAGAGTGCTCTTGGCCGTTAGGTTAGAGGACGTAGAGGCTGCTGGCCTTACCTCGCTCTGGAAGCTCTTCCTCAGGGGATACCTCTTCCTCTGGGTTCTGTGCTGTCCTGAGGCCTTGTGTGGGCTTTGTGACCACATCAGACTGGTGACTGCCATGGAAGCTTCCTGGATCCTGAGGACAGAGAATCTGGTTACTAGTGCTCATGCCCCTGAAATCCCTCCTGGCGGACCTCAAGGAAGGGCACGGTCTCAGGATAAAGACATAATAAAGGAGTGTGGCAGGGCCAGGGTCATACAGGGCCAGGCTTAGGAAAAGAGCAAAAACACCAAACGCTCCTGCAGATAACTAAAACAAGAAAGAACCACTGAGCTGATCTTTCCTAATTCTATCACTGTCTCATGTTTTAGAGAAGCCATTCACCAATATGTTAAGAGCCTAGGATTAAAAGCAATCTGTTATGAACTCCCAAATTAACTAATATATGATAAAGTAATTAAAACTGGCGGGCTGGAGAGATGGCCTAGCGGTTAAGAGCACCGACCGCTCTTACAGAGGACCCGGGTTCGATCCCCAGCACCCACATGGCGGCCGAGAGCCGTCTGAGACTCCAGTTCCAGGAGAACTCCGGCTCCAGGGGAATCCGAGACCCTCTTCTGAACTCCGCGGCATTGCACGACACGGGTGCACAGACCTACATGCAGACAGTACATTGATACACATACAGAAATAAAAAAAAAAAAAAAAAAATTAAAAAAAAAAAACTGGTAATGAGCGCTGGGTATGGTGGCACACGCCCTTAACCCTAGCATTCGGGAAGCAAAGGCAAGCAGAAGATCTCTTTGAGTTCAAGGCCACCCTGGTCTCCATAGTGAGCTCCAGGCCAGCTGGGACTGAAGGGAGACCCTGTCTTGAAAAGACAAAAAAAACCACAAAAAAACCTGGTAATGAAAAAAAAAAGTTTATATTTTTGAGACAGGGTCTCCCTGTATCCCCAGCTGGCCTGGAGCTCACTATGTAGACCAGCCTGGCCTTGAAATGACAGAGATCTGCCTGCCTCTGCCTCCTGAGTGCTGAGATTAAAGGTGTGCACCAAGCCTGACAAAACTGGTAATGAAATTACCAGTATCAAAAAAAAAAAAAAACACACACAAAAAAAAAAAACAGATGAAGGAAATGTAAGTAGAAAATTAGAGGTAAAGGTCCACACTGACTAGAGGTCATCAAGTTGAAACACTTGTTCTATAGATGGTGCAACAGCAGGAGAGGGGACAGAAGTTGCCCAAGATCACAGCAGAAATTATTAGCAGAGCTTGGAAAAGACCCAGGTCTCCTGTCCTCCAGGCCAAGATCTCAAGAAGGGTCAGAAGGGTAGAAGTAATAAGAGTCAAGCCTGGGCTCTGCACTTGCTCTGGGATAGACCTGCCTGGATCCCATTTCACCACCCACGGACACCAAATGCTTGCTTCAGTTCCTAAAAGTGTATATCCCTGGTGGACGCCCAGCAGAGGCAAAGGCCGGGAGAGAGACACAGAGCAAGCACCAGCTCACCTGACAGGCCATTTGTACTGTGCCACCTGGTGCAGATGTGACCCTCTATCACTATCTGTCACCACCCGTTGGGGAGCCTCACCCTGGTTCTCAAGTGACTCCTATCCTCTCAGGTGTTCAATCTTGCCATCAGATACTCAGGGACCAGCAGGAAGCCAGCTGCTCCTCTAGGTACTGTTACTCAGCCATCTGGCAGGCAGCTGGACCAGGGACAGGAGAGATAATCCTGTTCCCAAAGACATCTCTTCACCTCAGGGCAACTGTCTCCAGGACAGAGGAGAGGAAGAAGTGAGAAGAGCCAGACAGGACAGCTCTACTAGTTCCCATCCTGTCTCTCTTACCTTGGGAGAGGGCTGAGATGGCTTGAGGAAGTTCTCATCCCCAGAATCTGGGCTGTAAATATGGACCAAGTTGCTGGGTGTCACATTAAGGTAGTGGTTTCTGAGCGAAGGAGAAAACACTCCAATCTGGAGTTAGAAGGGGAGAGTCAGTGTCCTGGAGGAGGATGGGGCTGTTGATGACCGCCAGACACCAGCCTTCCTTTTGCTTCCTGTTGCAAAAATCACTCCTGTTCTGGTCCTGGCACCCCCAGAACTATCCACTACCCCAAATTCAACCTTCCGCCTGAATTTACTCATGAAGAGTAGAGCAGTTGAATGACCATAGGCCTGCTCTTGGCTCTAGTGAACCAAAGCCAGGGCTCTCCTTGCTTGGTATTGGAGGGAAGACACCCGGCCAAGCAAGGTCACGGAAAGGCTAGGGGCCCTCCCCAGGCAGGCCCACCTGGAGCAACCCTACCTGCTTTAGCAGCAGCACGGAGCCAGGCTTCAGCTCATTCTGGCGTGTCTCCAACAGCACCCTGTGCACTGTCCCAAGCATCTCTCCTGCAAACACCACATGGCCCTCAGTCTCAGGATCAAGGTCAGCACAGCAAATGTCTGAGCCCTGGTGGGAAATGGGCTGCTTACTGTGTCCATTGTCCCACCTGCAAACTCACAGGGTGGTTCTTCTCCATCTCTTGACCTCAAGGGAAGCCATGCATGAGCTACTCCCTGGACCTACTCCTTACCTGTGGGGTCCCTACTCCCAGGACCTACTCCTTACCTGTGGGGTCCCTACTCCCTGGACCTACTCCTTACCTGTGGGGTCCCTACTCCCAGGACCTACTCCTTACCTGTGGGGTCCCTACTCCCAGGATCTACTCCTTACCTGTGGGGTCCCTACTCCCAGGATCTACTCCTTACCTGTGGGGTCCTTAAAAACCACACTGGCATCCATTGTGCTCCGAGTCAGGGACTTGATCATCACTGCCATGTTGGGGACCTTGTTCCTGGGGAGCTGCTTCAGGGCTGCCTGCTTACAAGAAGAGGCATTCACTGAGCTAGCCATGTCCACATGTAACTTACTCTGGCACCCAGGGGGTGCTTTGCGGGGAGCACAGAGGCAGGGGGAAGAGGTGTCTCTCCTCCCTGTGGAGGTCCACATCACCCTTCCTCTCCCAAGCCTCCTTTCTTCAGTGTAGAGTTTTTGTAGCTCACTCCATCATGACAGGGCACAGGGAGGGATAGACTGGCACATGTACCAATATGATATGTTTCTGCACATGAAAACCACTAGGAGCTCTCAGGGTGGCAATGTGCTTATCATTCACCCCAATCTGACACCTGGAAGTAGAGAAGCATGCCCAGAACCCACTCTCTCCTTCTGGCTGTACCAATAGTAAAAAGTCAGCAAAAAGCCAGGCATGGTGAGCATGCCTTTAATCCCAGCACTGAAGCAGGTGAGGCAGGTCGATCTCTTTGAGTTCAAAGGGATTTAAGGCTGCCTCCCAGGGACAGGCCCGGGGTAAGAGGTGGCAGATATCTGCTTCCTACGGTGAAGCAGGGCAACAGCTTGGCATAAGGAATAAATGTTGTTCATTTGAGACTCAGCTCTCAGGACCCTTACCTTCCGCAGCACCATAACAATACTACAGGTGTAGAGGAAGCACGTGGGGTCTCTCTCATCCAGGCCCAAAGCAGATTTCATGGTGAGCCAGGGCCCTCGGCCAAAATCCTCCTCTACCGATCCCTGGGAACTAGCAACAATCTGGCACCAGAGCAGAGAGAAGTCTGCATTAGTGGGTCTACCTTGTGACAGATTCTAGACTGGGGCAGGTCGGAGGGGTGGGTGAGAAACAGTGAGTCCCTGAAGGGGGAATGAAGCCTGCTAGCCACAGCCTCTCCTCTCAAGTACCTCCATAACCAGAATGTGGAATGTGAAGCCTGACTGCAGAGCGCACCTTCCAGTGAGTGCCTAGTGCAAAGGGGCTGTGGCTTTTTTTTTCTTTTCAATCAGATCCTGACTTTACAATTATATTGATGCAAAAAGCTGTCCATCCTCTTTTTTTTAATTAATTTTTTTTTTAATTTTTGTATGTGTATGAATGTACTGTCTGCATGTAGGTTTGTGCACCTGTGTCGTGCAATGCCGCGGAGGTCAGAAGAGGGTCGGATTCCCCTGGAACTGGAGTTCTCTTGGAATTGGAGTTACAGACGGTTCTTAGCCGCCATGTGGGTGCTGGGGATCGAACCCAGGTCCTCTGCAAGAGCAGTCGGTGCTCTTAACCGCTAGGCTATCTCTCCAGCCCCCATCCTCTTTTTTTAAAATTTGTTTAAATATTTATTTAATGCCTATGTGTCTGAGTGTATGTACGCTATGCATATGCAGGTACCCTCAAAGGCCAGCAGAGGGTGTTGGATCTGCTGTAACTGGAGTTACAGGCAAGTGTGAGCTGCCTGATGGTGATGGGAACCAAACCAGGATCCTCTGCAAGAGCAGTAAGTGCTACTAACCCTAGGCTCACCTCTCCAGCCCCATGTATCTCTCTTATACTAGCCTGAAGAAGTCCTAGGGGTAGAGGGCTCCCTGTGTGTGTGTGGGGAGGGGTATACAGGACCACAGTGCATCTTAGCCATTTTGAATACAATCATTTAGTATTGTCTCTGGCTCTAACCATTAGCTGTCTTATAGTAACAACTACTTTGACTTCAGATGATTGTTACCTATTTGGGACCTGAAATGGACTGGCAGCTCTGGGGAGCTTCAGCAAAGAAAATAAATATGGGAGAATCAAAAACAAAGGTGGGTCTGAGGACAGAGCAGGTCAGCTAGGACCGGGTGAGCAGGAGGGAGCGGGTCCCACCACCAAAGGCCGCCTCCTGGAGGAGACGAGGACAGATCCTTCCCAGCCCAGCTCCCAGAAACCTGAGAGGGTTCCCAAGATACCACCTCATAATACCTATCACACTCTTCTCCCTGGGGAAAGATGCAGCTACTGGGTCTTTTTCTTTTTTTTAATTTTTATTTTTGGTCTTTTCGAGACAGGGTCTTCCTGTAGCCCCAGCTGTCCTGGAATTCGCTCTGTAGACCAGGCTGGCCTTGAACTCACAAAGATCCGCCTGCCTCTGCCTCCCGAGTGCTAGGATTTAAAGGCGTGCGCCACCGCACCCGGCATGGGTCTTTTTCTTAGATAGAAGGCTGGACCACCATCAGGATAAGCCTCATTTTATTTCCATGAAATCACCGCCTCCCTCAACTTTCTTCTCCAACTGCCCTTTGGTATCGAGAATCAACTCTGATGCTCTCAACTGAAGTATGCAGGGATGCCCTCATTCTCAAGTGATGCCCAAGTAACGTGTCCATGGAAGAAGTTACCTCGGTCTGGAGTTTAGCCAGAGCGCCATGGGTTGGAGTCTGTGGTGTGGAAACCATGATCTCCTCCAGATTCTTCCCACTGTGCTAAGAGGGGAGAGAAGGCGAGAGCGAGCTCAGCAGCTGTTATTTACAAGCAGAGTCTTGTCTGGGTTCCATAATGAGCTCAGGAAACTATCAGGGACAATTAACACATATTACATCGCTCCTAGCGCAGTCTCAGGAGCCTCATTGGCAGCTCAAAAGAGACACTTTGGGGATCGTTTTGGGAATGTGAGGAAGCTGGAACTGGCCCAGGAGCAAAGCCCAAGGCTTCCTGACGGGGGCAGTGACCCAAATAGAGGGGATCATGACAGGTTGCGGAGCAGCTCTCCCCAAGCCCCTTCCAGAGGAAAGCTGACACCCCTTGGAGTTGTCTCTGAAGGGCCCCGGAAGAACAAAAGCGCTGTGCCAACCACCCTCACCAAAGGGAAGAACTTCAGAGCCCAGCTGCCTGGGATCTAACTCCAATCCAATTTGTTGGACTCCATCCCTCCTTTCCAGCCCAGCTTCCTTATGTTAACCCACAAACCAGCCAGGGACTTGTTCCGTGGATCTCTACAAGCCCTGACCTGGAGCTTGTCTTCCCGCTGCTGGATCAGCCTCCACACACAGAGCTCCCCTACCCTGTCAACCTGTTACCCTCCTAGTCATCCACCCAAAGCCCTTCAGCAAGCTCAAGGGACAGCCAACAACTAGCAGCCTGGGAAAGATTTTTACACACAAAAAAAATTTTCTCTGGAAAAAATCATTCACTCATACTTCTTCCACTGTACTGCATGCAGCTTATGACAGGAAACTTTTTAGTATCTGTACTCTCAGTTCTAAGCAAACTGCCCAGTATCTACTCCTTGGCCTATGAGTGAATGTTACTGTCCAGTAAGAGCTAACAGTAGACTTTCAACAAAAACATGAAAACTGGGGCTGGAGAGATGGCTCAGCAGTTAAGAGCACCAACTGGAAAAAAAAAAAAAAGAGTACTAACTGCTCTTGCAGAGGACCCAGGTTCAATTGCCAGCACCCATATGGTGGCTAAGAACCATCTTTAACTCCAGTTCCAGGGGAAACCAACACCCTTTTCTGACCTCCGTGGCACTGGATGGGTGCACCAACCTACATGCAGACAGTACATTCATACACATAAAAAAAAAAAAAAAAAGAAAACTAAGACTTTCAGTCTCTTAAGCACTTTCTTCATAGGTATATTTTCAAGCACTCTTCCTTTCCTTTTTTTGAGACAACTGGTGTGGAACTCACTATATAGACCGGGCTGGCCTGGAACTCACAGCTATCCACCTACCTCTCTGTCCCTGAGTAGATTAAAGTCAAGTGCCACCATGCCCATTTATTTAGGTGAGTGGTTCTAGAGATCATACTTGCATGGCAGGCACTTTATCATCTGAACTATGTCCCCAGTCCCCCATGTAAACCTTTCCCTGTGTTCTTTCTGCCTGTCCTCTGGCAGTGAAGGGATAGACAGTAGTCAGAACTGGACCACTGCTTTTTTCCCTGAATTCTAGTGTCCTAGAGAACTGGTCACTCACCTGGTGGGGCAGGAGCCCTGCTGGGCCAGGGAAGCGACGGGTTTTGGCTCGGATAGAGGGGCGGGTGGGCTGCTGGGGTGTCCGATTAGCGGCAGTGACCAGTTGTACCAGGTGGTTGGTGACTATAGGTGTCTGTAGAGCTGCTTGGGGAACCAGGGTGGAATGGGGACCTTTGGGGGTACTAACAGGAGATTCAACAGAAGATACTGGGGCTTGGGATGGCAAGGGCCTCTGAGGAAATACTACAGAGCTGCAGCTGGGAGTTCTAGGTCCAGGAAAACAAGGTTTGCTACTTAGCCAGGCACTGGGAGACTGAAGCGACCGACCAGGCAAACGATTCTGAGGGCTGCTCTGAATGCCTCCAGCAGCTTGGAGAGGCCGAGGTAGAGGAACAGGGGCACTTCTGGAGCCGACGTCCCAGTGAAGCTTCTGAATAGGAACTGCAGAGGTAGCTGGGACAGGAAGGCCTGAGGATCCAGGTCTCAAGCAGGGCTTTGGAGTCCTAGAGTTGACACGTGGTTCTAGAGGCTCATCCTGCATGGCACCTATTGTGTGGGTGACGAGCATAGGCCCCTTCTGGAAAGATCCACTCAGATCAGCTACACGGGGCTTTTTCACAGATAGTTCTTCTTGCTGCAGAACAGGTAGCATTTGGGTGTTCTTGCTGTCCACTCCAAGTCCCAGATCCATGTCAGCTCCATCCAGCTCTATGTCTGCCAGGGCCTTGTCAAAGTCATCTTGTTCAGGACCCTCAAAGTCACCTGTGCCATGCTGATGGCTCTCAAAGATGAATCCAGAGTATGGGGCTGAGGACTGGGGTCTTCCAGGTTCTTGGGGCACTTCTAACAGTGTCTTTCTTTGCCAATTACCCATCCAGCTGCTAGAAATTGAGACAGGCCTTTGAGATGGTGGTCGTGTGGAAGGAGGGTCCCTGACAGCCTGGGGTAGGATGGGGGTAGGGAAGCAGAGTCCCAGAGCTGGCGAGCTCAAGGCCTCTGAAGGAGCGGTAGGGAGCAATGGCAGTGGTCTTGAGGATGGTGCCTTCAGAGTCTCTTGTGGCCTGGAAGAGACAGGTCTCAGGCGCCCAGCATCTCCAGGCAGTGCCCCAGTAAAGTGGTTCTCTGCATCCTCCACAGCAGACAAGAAATCCTAAACAAAAGCAGAGATGGAGGGTATTTGCATCAAGCTTTTTTGTTTTATGAGATAAAATCTTACATCACCCAAATTGGCCTTACACTTACTATGTAGTTGAGGATAACCTTCAACTCTTGACCCTTTGCCTCTCCCTCTGGGATTACAGGCCTGTGCTACCACGTTTGGCAGAGTCTTTGCCATCTGGGAATTTAAAACACTCCTTTGCGGGCTGGAGAGATGGCCTAGCGGTTGAGAGCGCCGACTGCTCTTGCAGAGGACCCGGGTTCGATCCCCAGTGCCCACATGGCGGCTGAGAACCGTCTGAAGCTCCAATTCCAGGAGAACTCCAGTTCCAGGGGAATCCGAGACCCTCTTCTGAACTCCGCGGCATTGCACGACACGGGTGCACAGACTTGCATGCAGACAGTACATTCATACACATACAGAAATAAATAAAAAAAAAAATAAATAAATAAATAAAAAAAACACTCCTTTGCCAGGCACAGTGGTACATACCTATAACCCAAGCACTTAGGAACAGTAGGGATAAAGTTGGAGGCCAGCTTGCTGGGTAGATAGCCTATTTCAAAAACTTCCCTATAAGCCGGTTATGGTGGCATACACCTTTTGTCCCAGCACTTGGAAGGCAGAGGCAGGGAGATCTCTGTGTGTTCCAGGCTAGCCTGGTCTATGTAGCCAGTTCCAGGCCTGCTGGGACTATAGTGAGACCCTGTCTAAAAAAGAACAAGCAAACAAACACACAAACAAACGAAAAACCCTCCAGTAGGGCATGGTGGTGCACACCTTTAATGCCAGCACTCAGGAGGCAAAAGCCAGCGGATCTCTGTGAGGTTGATGTCAGCCTGGTTTACACAGCCAGTTCCGGGCCAGTTCAGGCTACAGAAAGACCCTACCTCAAAACACTAAAACCAAATAAAGCAACCCAAAAATAAAAAAAAACCCTTTCCTTTCAATGTTTAGGCATGTGACATGTGTGTGTGCAGATGCATACAAGTAAGAAACAAGGCTCGAAAGGCAATGATGGCCTCTCTCACCACCCAAGTTCCCATGAGGCACCCGACCACCAGGCTTCTGTCAGAAGCATTCTAAGGCCAAGTTTTCAGGTAGCATCTTCTCTCTCAGGTCCCTAGGGAGAACCTTATTGAAAGAACAACAGGAAAAGCAAATATCCCAGGGCACCAAGAAATCAGAGGAATTTCCCAAAGTCACGTTTCAGGGAGATGGGCTGGCAGGCGTCCATCAGGACAGTGGGGAGCTACTCCGCTGGTCGTACTGCCTGTCCTTAGTGCATGCCCGACCCCCAGCGCACACACTCACACCCACAGAGAGCCCTGGATCCAGCCAAAAAGGCAGAGGTTAAATATAGCTTCTTAGGCAAGTTAAATTAAGTATGGATTCCATTTGAGAAGCAAGGTGAGATTGACACCTTCAAGAGCAACAGACCTGTTCTGAGAGTGTCTTGAGTCAGAACTGCTGATTTAACTGACAGGTAGGTCCCATCCATCTTCACCCCCCACAGCTGCAATGGATTGTCTGGGCTAGAAACGGTTTTCCTACTTTATATGTTTCTCCAAGTCCCACACTCCAACAGCACTGCCTCAGAACCACAATAATAACAGTGATCAGCACGATAAAGTCCTGATCACAGTAAAGTTGAAGGGACTCCTTCTCCCACAGGGTTTACTCCCAGATCAGATTCTGACTGTTCACATTACTGTCCTTGAAAATGGCAGACCAGGGGAAAGGGACTGGTCTGCCATTTTCAAGGACAGTAATGTGAACAGTCAGAATCTGTCCAACTCCATTATTACCCTGACAGCACTACTGTCACTTCCTAAGACAAGAGGGATGCTTTCAAAGTTCCTTTTTTCAGCCTATAATGACATATCTCCAAAGCTGAAAGACAAAGACAGGGACACATCTTGACAAAGCTGCAGGTGCTGAGCAAAAATCCACAATGAAGCTGGGTGTGATGGCGCGTCCTTAGAACCCCAGCACTGGGAGGTGGAGGCAAGAAGATTAGGAATTCAATTCAACTTCAGCTACACAGCAATTTTGAGGTCAGCCCAAGCTACCTGAGAGACCTGTCTCAAAAAACAAAAACAGACAGCTGAATAATCTGTGAAAACAGATCAAATCTCCTTATAACAAAAACAACTAACACTTATAACTTCACTGAGTACTAGGTGCCAAGTAAGTATTTTATTAGGATTCTCTCAATACATTCTTACAATGGCTCTATGAATATAACTTTTATTATCTTCGTCTCATGGATATAGAAGCAGAGACCCAGACTGGTCAAGAACAAGGACTAGAACCCATGTAAGCCCTTATCCCTACATCTCGACACCTAAATGAAGGTAAGCCAGAGAATTTCAGGGGGGATGGAGAGATGGCTCAGTGGTTAAGAGCACTGAGTGCTCTTGCAGAGGACCTGGGTTTGATTTCCAGCGCCTACATGGTGGTTAACAACCATCTTTAACTCCAGTTCCAGGGGATCTGACACCTTCTTCTGACCTCTGTGGGCACTGTATGATGTGGGAGTATCTACCTACATGCAAGCAATATACTTATTCATATAAAATTAAAATAATAAAATATAATAAAATATTTAAAAAACAATTTCAAAGAAAGGTCAGGCCTGGTGGTAGACGCCTTTAATCCCAGCACTCCAGAGCAGAGGCAGGCAGATCTCTGTGAGACAGAAGCCAGCCTGCTTCTACATAGCCAGTTCCAGGCCATCTGGGGCTATATAGTGAGACCTTGTCACAAACAAACAATAACAACAAAACCTCAACAGTGGCTCTTGGTGCTAGGGGTAAAACATGTGCTTAGCATGTGTAAGGCCCGGGGTTCAATCTCCAACAACGTGCCCCCCCCAAAGAAAAGTAGTCTCTGAATGCTTGTTCTTGGCAAAATAGAGCAATTCTATTCAATAAATGTGGTTAGTAGGCAACATGTATATCAGGCTGGAATCTACTCTAAGTGGAGGCCGAGCACCACCTCAGCTGCTGGTACTATCTTCTCAAGGCAATTCTGACTTTGCCTTTTGAACTTTATTCATTTAAATCCCACCTGCTTCCAAAAAAGAATCAAGGTAGCAATTTCCCATAGAGTAGATGAAACTGTATCCCTTGGCTCTGAATGTGAAGAAAGTTTGAGACTAGGCTAGTGGTCTCTGTACTTTAGAAACACCTCTGCTGTTGGGTATCCTGTGGCATGCCTGCAAGTCCAGCACTCAGAAGGCTAAGGGAGGGTTTTAAAATTGATGCCAGCATGGATTACTTAGACCTTGTTTAGAAAAAAATAAAGAAACGGCTAGGTTTGGTAGCACGGGCCTTTAATCCCAGCACTCAGGAACCAGAGGCAGGTGGATCTCTGTGAGCTCAAGGCCAGCCTGGTCTATATAATGAGTTCCAGGACAGCTGGGGTTACAGGGAGAGCCTGTTTTTTTTTTTCTCAAGAAGACAAAAAAAAAAAAAAAAAAAAAAAAAAAAGAAACCAACCCACAACAAGAGGGCTAGGGATATGGCTCAGGAGTAAAAGGCCCTGGAAGGCCAGAGAATAAAGAATTTGCTCTGGTTCACGTGGCTAGTCGGTGACTCACTGAAACACCCCTGCCAGAAATTCTCATTTAATTGCCATGTGATAGGACTTAGATGAGGATGATTCTAATATGATGACTCTATATCTCATCTAATTCCTCATCTTCTGAGGAAAGAAAAGAACACTGAGGCAGAACAATGTCCTTCATAGTAGAGGAAGCAAGCAGAGGGGCAGAGAATAAAGTAACTGGTCCTGTCCTGGCTCACAGCACCAGTTGGTGCCTATAGGCCTCAAGCCACCCAGCTATGCTTTCTCCTGCATGATTCTGGCTCTCCACAGACCTCCTTCCCACCTCAAGAACACCATTATAAAAGTGAATGAAATCATCCACATGATACAGCTCCCAAGAAGTGCCCTTAAAATTTAAAGATACGACAATTACAATTAGACAACTAATTTCTGGCTTTGTTTTCGTTGACAGGGTGTCATGTGGTCTATCCTGGCCTTAAATTCTCTATACAGAGGCAGTTGAGGATGACCTTGAACTACTTTTTTTTGTCTTTTTGAGAAAGGGTCTCCCTATAGCTCTGGCAGTCCTGGAACTCCATAGAGACTAGGCTGGCCTTGAACTCACAGAAATTCGCCTGTCTCTGCCTCCCAAGTGCTAGGTTTAAAGGCCTGCGCCACCACGCCTGGCAACCTTGAACTGCTGATCCTCCTGCCTCTACCCAGAAAGTGCTGGGATTGCAGGCATGTACGATAGGCAGGGTTTCATGAAGTATTGGGGATTGAATCGGACTTCAAGGTAAGCAGACTCTGAGCCACATTCCCAACCCTGTTTTGTCGAGAGACAAAGTCTATGTAGCCTATGCTGGCATGGATTCAATATCTTCCTAATTCAGCCTCCTGAGTGTTGAGACTACAAGCGATCTGTATACCTGGAATTTTTTTTATGTGTATGAGTGTATTGCCTGCATATGTGTAAGTACATCTGTGTCATGCAATGCCTGTGGAGTCACAAAAAGACGTTGGATTCCCCTGGAACTGGAGTTACAGATAGTTATTAGCTGGCACATGGGTGCTGGGAATTGAACCTGGGTTCTATGCAAGAGAAGCCAGTGCTCTTAACCAATAAGCCTTGTTTTCATTTCTTTATCAATTTTCTCAGCCTCTCTCAGATAAAAAGATAGATACACCAGTAGAAAGGAGGCTGGTGGGACTGCTCCAAACATTACAGACATGGCATTTATATCTTAGGACCTCTTTCGCCACTTCTGATCACAGATGTTTCCTTACCTCATCTTCAAACTCCTCTTCTACAGTAAACAGCTTTCGTAGACTGCAAGCCTGAAAGGAAAACAAAGCAACTGAGACAGAAGGAAAAACAGTTTTCAAAAACATTCTGTACTCTTTTTCCCCCAGCTCTAACAAGACCATCGGGTATACTTTTGTTGTTGTTGTTGTTTTGTTGCTAGTGCTGTAGGAGAAATACTGATATAAGAAAATGGGATTTAGCCGGGTGTGATGGTGCACGCCTTTAATCCTAGCACTATAGCACCCAGGAGGCAGAGGCAGAGGCAGATGGATCTTTGTGAGTTCAAGGCCAGCCTGGTCTACAAAGTGAGTTCCAGAGCAGCTGGGGCTACAGGGAGACCCCATTTCAAAAAGACCAAAAAAGAAAAAAGAAAAAGAAAAGGGATTTAGCTGAAGACTTAAATGACTTATAATTACTTTTATGTAAAAGAATCCCATCACCCCATCTGCATTACTCCTAGGCATGGGGCAGAACGAGGACTGCCAAGGGAGGAAGGACAGTTCTTCAGGGTCAGTACTGTGCACATGGGCCTGAGGAGCATCTCAAGTAGTCCAGTGGTAACCTTTAGTCCTGTCACTCAGGACACAGAAAGAGGCAAATCTCTGTGAGAATGAGGTCCTCCAAAAACAATCAAGCCGAGCGTGGTGGCACACGCCTTTAATCCTAGCACTCAGGAGGCAGAGGCAGGCGGATCTTTGTGAGTTCAAGGCCAGCCTGGTCTACAGAGTGAGTTCCAGGAGAGCTGGAGCTATAGGGAGACCCTGTCTCAAAAAGACTAAAAAAAAAATAATAATAATAAAGGCAGGCGCCACCATGCCCAGCTTTGAACTCTTAAATAATATTTTTTATTACATTTATTTATTTTATTGTGGAGAGGCTTCACAACCTGAGGGAGTCTGTTCCTTCCACCGTATGGCTCCCAGGGAGATGGACCCAGCCCTCTCCCTAGCCCCTGACCTTTAACACTATATTTTTTTATTATTAATTTTATTTATTTCTGTAGGTGTATGAATGTACTATCTGCATGCAAGTTTGTGCACCCGTGTCGTGCAATGCCGAGGAGGTCAGAGGAGGGTGTCGGATTCTCCTGGAATTGGAGTTCTCCTGGAATTGGAGTTTCAGATGGTTCTCGGCCGCCACGTGCTGGGGATCGAACCCAGGTCCTCTGTAAGAGCGGTCGGCGCTCTAAACCGCTAGGCCATCTCTCCAGCCCCATAACACTATTTTTTTAAGATTTATTTTTGCTTTATGTGTATGAGTGTTTTTGCCTGCTTGTGTGTATGTGTACCATAAGCATGCCTAGTGATCACAGAAGTCAGAAAAGGGCAGTCAGATCCCCTGGAACTGGAGTTACAGATAGTTGTAAGCTGCCAAGTAGGTTCTGGAAACCAAACCTTGGTCCTTTGCATGAACAACCAGGGCTCTTCATTACACTATCTCGCCTTCCCTGACCTTGAACTCTTGATCCTCCCGCCTCCACTTTCCAAGCACTGGTATTACAGCCTGCACCACCTCTTAAGGCCAGAGAATTTTGCAACAACATCCCAAGGGTTTGTCAAACAAGAAGAAACTACCATAAATCCTGGCACAGTGGCCTTGATTCTGACACTCAAGCCAATGATTTTTTTCCATTCCCATGAGGGTGGGTTCCTTGGTTCCTTCTTTCTGGCCAGCAGGCTTGCTGTGGCCAACTCCAGATGAGCATCAAACCCACAGCTAAGGGTTGTACCTGACCGCATTTGCCAGAGCTACCATTACAACTTCCCTGAGCCCAAGGGTCATGCGGATGGGGGAGAAAAATGATCCCAAAAAGTAGGGACGCTTTGCTGACTTGAAGAATGATGGTGTGTGTGTGTGTGTGTGTCACTGTGGTCCCTTTCCAAGGTCTCCGGCATGTGCGTGCCACTCCCACGCCCCCGCCCCCCCCCCCAGATTAGAAGCAGGATCTGCAGACTACACTGAGCCCACCCAGACCTCAGCCCAGCAACTTCGGCTAAGGGCCGGAACTTCCACGCAGCCTGGGACCCCCCAGGCTCTGGTGCAGCATTACCATGACAACGGCCGTGGACTCAGGCCATAGGACAGGTCCGGATGTCTCAGACTCAGGGAAGGCCGCCTCCAAGTTGAGCCGGGTGTAAGGTGCAACTGTGGTCGAGTGCTCCGAGAACAGGGTCTGAGGGAAGCAAAGACAGAGAGCTGGACGCCAGGAGCCTAGGGGCTAATACCCCAGGAAACATTCGAAGCCGCCGCCACAGTGGTGGCTCCGCCTCCTTAAAAGGGGTGGGCCTGTTTTTATACTGCCGACAGAAAAGCCTTCGCTCTCAGGCCTTCCGCCCCAGCCTTAAAGGGGAAACTGATGTGCTCTCGGGCGCCCCCGAGCGGAACCTCGAGTCCTGTTGGCTGCCGAATTCAGGTGAGAACAAGGCTGAAGAACTTCTAGCTCCCATCTCTTCTGGGGCTGGGAATTTGAGCGTGTAACTTCATTCTCACCAGAGCCCAGTCGGTCGTTCCGTCTCTCTTCATCTATCCATATTTTGGTTTGGGTTTTGGTTTTGAGTCAGGGTCTTCTGTATCCTAGGCTGGCCACAAAGTCACTGTGTAGCTCAGGATAACCTAACTCCCCATTCTCCTTCCTTCATCTCCCCAATGCTGGGATTACAGGCACGTGCCACCATGTTAGGTTTATGTAGTGCTGTGGGATCGAACCCAGAACCTCATACAAGCTAGGCAAGTACTCTACCAACCGAGTTACATACTCAGCTCCCTTCCTGCCTGCCTTTCATCTGTGGTGCTGAGGATGAAACCCAGGACTTGCTATGCAAGCACCCTTCCAAAGAACACACAACCCTCCACCCCCAGCCCAGAAGGAACAATTTTTTTTAATTACTTTTTTTTTTTTTTTTTGAGACAGGATCTCCCGTTAGTCCCAGCTGGCCTGGAGCTCAATCTGTAGACCAGGCTGGCCTTGAACTCACAGAGATCCACCTGCCTCTGCCTCCCGAGTGCTGGGATTAAAGGCGTGCACCACCACGCCTGGCTTAAATTATTCATTCTTTTTTTTTTAATTTTTTTAAAAATTTTATTTATTTCTGTATGTGTATGAATGTACTGTGTGCATGCAGGTCTGTGCACCCGTGTCGTGCAATGCCGCGGAGGTCAGAAGAGGGTCTCGGATTCCCCTGGAACTGGAGTTCTCCTGGAATTGGAGTTTCAGACAGTTCTCGGCCGCCATGTGGTTGCTGGGGATCGAACCCGGGTCCTCTGTAAGAGCAGTCGGCGCTCTTAACCGCTAGGCCATCCCTCCAGCCCAAATTATTCATTCTTTTACAAAAAATAGGGCTGTGGGGATAGCACAGTGGTGAAAGGCTGAGGATGAGAACCGCAAGGAACAAAAAATATTGAGTTGGGTGTGATGGTGCATGCGTTTAATCCTAGCACTTGGGAGGCAGAGGCAGGCAGATCTCTGTGAGTTCAAGGCCAACCTGGTCTACATAGCAAGTTCCAGGTCAGCTGGGGCTACAGGGAGAGACCCTGTCTAAAAAAAACAAAAAAAAATTTTTTCTTTTATGCGTGTATGAGTGTATTGCTTACATGCATGTGAGTGCGCCTGTGTCATGCAATACCCACAGAGGTCAGAAGAGGGGATCAGATCCCTGGAACTGGAGTTTCAGATGGTTGTTAGCCCCTATACAGGTGCTGGGAATCAAACCTGGGTCCTCTGCAAGAGCAGCCAGTGCTCTTAACCACTGTGCTGTTTCTCCAGCCCCCTAGATGGAACATTTTAGAGAGAGGCCGGGAAGACGTAGTGAGGAGATTGTGTGTAATTTAGAGTTGTCAGGGACTTCCCATTCTCCACCCTCACACCGCCACCAAAGGTCCCTCCAGATCCTATGTCTTTATTTCTTCATCTCAAAATAATGGAAAAGACAGGGTCTTCATAGGGATTATCCTTAAGTCCTGTGCACCTTTCTTTTAGAAAAGAGGATAGTAAAGCCAGCTTGGTCCAAATAGTGAGTTCCAGGCCAACTGGGGCTTCAGGGAGACTGTGTCTCAAAAATACCAAAAAAAGAAGAAGAAGAAGAAGAAGAAGAAGAAGAAGAAGAAGAAGAAGAAGAAGAAGAAGAAGGAGAAAAAGAAGGAGGAGGAGGAGGAGGAGGAGAGAAAGAAAGAAAGAAAGAAAGGAAGAAAGAAAGAAAGAAGAAAGAAGAAAGAAAGAAAGAAAGAAAGAAAGAAGAAAGAAAGAAAGAAAGAAAGAAAGAAAGAAAGAAAGAAAGAAAGAAAGAAAGAAAGAAAGAAAGGAAAGAGGACAGTAGTTGGGTTTGGAGGTGTATGCATGTAATCCCAGCTCTCGGGAGGTTGGGGCAGAAATGAGAGTTCTAGGTCAGCCTCAGCTACAAGACCTCGTCAAGGAAGGAAGGGAAGGAGGGAGGGAGGGAAGATGAAGAGAAAGGGAGGGAGAGAATGAGTATGCTGAACTCTTTAATAACTGGGTTTGAGTATAGTGGAAACTCAGACCAAAAAGGAATGAGTGAGTTCAGAAAATGGAAAAATTGGATGTAAGAACTTGGGCTGGAAGACCCAAGCCAGGGACACTAGATGCAGTGTGGTGCCAAGCAAGCATAGTGGGAAGGGTCTCTGTGGCACTTTGTGATAATAACAGCCACAGCTGCGGAGCCCTTTGGTACATGCTAGGTACTGTTCCAGCTCACATAACTCAGAGGAGGGAGAGTTGAGAGATTATGAACCAGGCAGTCAGACTCCAGCATCTGCAACTTAACTACTATGTCATTTTGCTTCTTAGAATTCCAAGGAACTGAGTTCTTAACCTGAGGCTTCAGGGAAGACAAGCCCCCTATAATTATATCCAAAACATCATGTGCCTATGTACATATGCCTTGTTCTAAGGGAGAATCCATCACTTTCATCATATTTTTATGGGTCAAAGGTTTTTGCTGTCCTCTGAGGAAGTCCCTCTCCCCAACCCCCATCCTCCCCAATCCTTCATTCTTCTCAAGTATGACTTTACCTTACAGCTCTTGCTTGTCCCATTATATACCTCCCAGATGGTTCACCTAGTTTCTAAGGGGTGTGTGTTTATGTGTGTGTGTGTGTGTGTGTGTGTGTGTGTGTGAAGAGGGTGGAACACAGGGCTATGCACATGCTAGGATAATCTTCTAGCACTGAACTATACCCCCCGCCTTCAGGACTGTTTTTCTAGAAGGCAGTCATGACATCAATATTTTTCTGCTGTAAGAATTCTTCAGGGTGGGAGCTCAGTGTCGGGCTCTTGCTTGCCTCCCCATCTTTTCCTGTCTGTCTGCCACCACACACATTGTTTAATGACTTTAATGAGGTCATAGATGCCTCATCCAAGAAGCCTCTTTTTTTTGAGACGGGGTCTTCCTGTGTAGCCCCAGCTGGCTTAGAACTCACTATGTAGACCAGGTTGGCCTCGAACTCACAGAGATCTGCCTGCTTTTGCCTTCTGAGTGCTGGAGTTAAAGGAGTGCATCACCATGTTTGGTTCCTAATCAGCTTTCCATTTATTTATTTGTTTGTTTTTTGTTTATTATATGTTGATGAGTGTTATCTCTGCATCTATGTAAATCCACCTCTGTCATACAATGCCCACAGAGGACAGAAGAGGGCGTTGAATCCCTTGGAACTAGATTTACAGACGGTCGCTAGCTGCCATGTGGGTTCTGGGATTCAAACCATGGTCTTCTACAAGAACAGCCAGTGCTCTTAACCACTGAGCCGTCTCTCCAGACCCAAAGCAGCTTTCTCTAACTGCCTGGGCAAATTTAAGTTTCCTTACCCTCAGTTCCCTGCATTTGGGACCTATCTCCTCTGTAGTTAATTTTGCTTTTATGCACTATTTTACTTTGGGGTCTTCTCTACTCCCTGATGGACTGTATGCTTCTTTTGGCCAGGACTCTTGAATTTTCTTTTCTTTTTTTTTTTTTTTTTTTTGGTCCCTTTTTGAGACAGGGGCCTCCCTGTAGCCCCAGCTGTCCTGGAACGCACTCTGTAGACCAGGCTGTCCGTTAACTCACAAAGATTCCCCCTGCCTCTACCTCCTCACGAGTGCTAAGATTAAGGGTCACCACGCCCGGCCTGAATTTTCTTTTTAAAGAGGAAGGAGAGGGGCTGGGATAGCCTAAGCGGTTAGGAGCGCTGACTGATCTTGCAGGGGACCCGGTTCGATCCCCAGCCACCCACATGCGCTAAGAAACCGTCTGGAATCTCCAGCAATGAAAAAAGAGCAGGAAACTCCAGTTCCAGGAATCCGCCCCGCCTCCTTCTTGACCTCCGCGGCTTGCACGACACTGGTGCAACAGACCTGCATGCAGACAATAACATTCATACACTCATAACAAAATAATAATAAAAAGAAAAAAAGAGGAAAGGAGAGATTGAAACCAAGTCTTTCTATGTAACCCAAGCTGGGCTTGAATTTGCAGCAATCCACCTGCCTCAGCTTTCCCAAGTATTGGGATTAAGTGTGTGTGCCACCATGCCTGGATCTTACAGCTGTTCACGTTTTGTGACCTAGTACTTAGACGATCAGAGATGCTGAATAAGCATTTGTTGACTGACTTTTTAAAGCCTTTGGAAGAATGAATGCATGAGTTGGGCAGCTCCAGGCCCACTTCTGCAAATACCTATCATTGTTTGTGATAGAGTTTTACCCAGTTAAGTACAAAAGAGAAACATAGGGGCTGGAGAGATAGCCTGGCGGTTAAGAGCACCGACGCTCTTGGCAGAGGACCGGTTCCGATCCCCCCGCACCCACATGGCGGCTGAGAAGCCTCTGAAACTCCATTGCCAGGAGAACTCCAGTTCCAGGGGAATCCGAGACCCTCTTCTGACCTCCGCGGCATTGCACGACACGGGTGCACAGACCTGCATGCAGACAGTACATTCATACACATAAAAAAATAAATAAATAAATAAATAATAAAAAAAAAAAAGAGAAACATATACACACACGAGGTGGGGAGGTGTCGAAAGCAGCTTGCTGTATTTGCTATGGAGGTAGAAGAAAGCTTGGTTCATCTTTGACTCTACTGCTCATTGGCTATGTAACCTTGAGTAAGTTACTTTATCTCCCAGAACCTTCCTTGTTTCATCTATGGAAAGAGAATTACGCAGCCCTCACAGGGCTGCTGTGAGACTAAATGAATCTCACTGAAGTGGCTAACTCCATGCCTGGCAAATTGGCAGGCCCTGAACAACTGTGGCTTCCATTCCCCCTACTTGAGTTTGCAAACATATGCAGGGAATTGTTATGGGAACCACATGGCTTGGGTTTGTATCTTCTTTGGCATGTTTGCAAATGCATTTCCCCCTAATTCAGGTTTTTATCATATGAACAGTTATATAGGAAGGAGTTTGATGAAGTATGTATTTATGTTTACATTTGCCTTTTTATGGACAGTGAAGGATTTGGACAGAAAATGTGTACTCAAGAGTTTTGTGTTGTATTGGTGGGAGGGTGTTGCATGTTGAATGTGTGTGATTCAATGTGTCTTGTGTGCCACATATGGAGCTGGGAGAAGGGCTGGTCTGTTTGTGTGGCTGTGTGTGTGAAGGCTGTGGATTCAGAGTTAGTGTGCATTCAGTGTCTATAAAGCAGCTGTGCAACAGAACTTTCCCCGTTGATGGAAATGTAGTGTCCGAGTAGCCACTACCCACTGATGGCTATTGACCACTTGAAATCTGGCTAGTGAGACTAATGAACATAAGATCTAATGGTACTTAATTTCTTTTAATGGAAATAGCCACAGGGACACCAGTATACAGAAATTCCAAGCTTGTGCCGCATGCACCAGGTGAAGCAGATCTTCTTCCCGTTATACTGAAAACTCGATGGCGAGGTTGCGTGCGTGTGCGTGTGTGTGTGTGTGTGTGTGTGCGCGCGCGCACGCGTGTGTGCGCGCGTGTAAGACGTACAGAGAGGGCTGTGATCCCCCCACCCCCCAAGTCCCCAGCGGAGCAGTGAATCAGCCTGACAATGCCGTGAGTCATTCATGAACTGCTCCGGGCTGGCCCAGCAGGCGGGAAGAGAACGTCAGGCAGCCTCGCAATCCTACCCCCATCCCCGGTGGGACTCAGCCCCACGCACTGCAGATGTTCGGAAGAAACTGACGCGGGCCAATCAAAGCACCGGAGCCCCTCTCCTCCGCCCCTCCTTTTGACTTGCAATCCATTCATCCCCTAGCCCCTCTCTGTCTTTGGGTGGCATGTGAGTCATTGCGAGGTCTCTCTGAGGACACATTCAGCTCAATTCTCTAAGCTTCATCCAGCACACACTTGCACAAATCTAGTCCAGAGGGCCCTCAAATGTTGGAGACTGGACTCTTGGGGTAGGAAGGTACAGCTTTGGCAGTGAAGCTGACCCAGTCAGGAGTCAGTTGGGTGGTCCCAGGAACTGGCACCCAGCTCGCTTGGGAAGAGCATCAAAGGAAGGACTTGCTGTCTGGAGCGCCTGTGGCTGATGGGAAGGTGCAGGGACAGGGCTAGGGTGTTTCTCAGGTTTCTGGGGAAGTCCCCCACAGTATCTCCCTGGTGCCTGACCATCTACAGGCCCTGGTATCTTCCCTCCTCTCTATCCCCTCCACCCTGCATCTTTCAGTTGTCTCCACTTGAACTGGGCCTTCTTTGAGGCTTCTGAAACAACTGGGTTCCATGGTAGTGTACCTTACTGGGTCAGAGGCCTCTAAAAAAGCTTTACAGCGCCTGGCGTGGTGGCGCAGGCCTTTAATCCTAGCACTTGGGAGGCAGAGGCAGGCACATCTTTGTGAGTTCAAGGCCAGCCTGGTCTACAGAGTGAGTTCCAGGACAGCTGGGGCTACAGGGAGACCCTGTCTCAAAAAGACCAAACAAAAAAAAGCTTTAAAGCATTGAAGGTGCAACTTAGTGACCGAATGCTTGCCTAGCATGTATGTGTGGGAGCTTCTCTTGCTACGAACAGGTACAGTTCGGTCCTGCTAAGGGAAGGGGGGCACAGTATCCACCTGTGGCCACCGTAGGGAACTGACCCCTCAGCGCAGAGATCAGTCGGTTCCTCCGTAACCCGACCTGAAAGGTACTTCCAACTCAGGTCCTTAGCCTGGGAGAATGAAACGTTTCCCATCTTGGCCGTACTTTTCCACCTGCCCAAAGACTGCTGGCCTCTGGAAAGGAATTTCAGGCTGATGGCTGATACCTTATCTTCAGCCTACATTCACTCACAACTCACTTCACAGCTGGCAATCTGATAGATCTTACAGCCCCACACCAGCTCCCCAGGTTGTCTGATGGACTGCCATCCAACCCACTGAACTCTAGAAATTCAGGCCTGCTTCGGCCTGTATGTGTGCAGAAATAACGGCCGGGAATTCTGTGTAATGATGGTAATGGAGAATTCGCTCTAATGCCTGCTACAGCTTGCTTTTATAACCAAAATGACGTCAGCTCCCAGAGCCAATCACAGAGCCCCCAGTTCTACACCACTGCATACTGCTGCTCTGCCTAGCATCATGTGACTGGGCCACATTGCTTGCTCCTTCTTAGGGCGGGGTCAGAGAAATCCCATGACTCCCACTTGGTGCTCTGAGGGGTGCTAGCTGAGAACTAACCCCTAATTCAAACTGGATCTTCCCACATGTATGAGGCCCTAGGATCCATCCCCATGACCAAACCAGAGCTGAGCAGTGGTGTAATATATATTATAATTAATTATGTATATATTATATATATATTAAACCATTGCTCAGCTCGGGCTTGATCATGGGGATAGAGATATACGTGTGTGTGTGTGTGTGTGTGTGTGTGTGTGTGTGTATGTTGGGTCTCGTCGTGCACACATTTAATGGGCTTGGTGGTGCACGCATTTAATTCTAGCACTCAGGAGAAAGAGGTAGGTGGATCTCTGTGAGTTCAAGGCCAGCCTGGTTCCAGACCAGTTGGGGATCCAGGGAGACCCTGTCTCAAAAAGACCCCCCAAAATTACATATAAATATATATTAAGAATTGTTCTATTTAAAAGAAAAGAATTGTTTTATTAAATTATGGGCTTAGATGACTTTATTTTTCTCTTTGTAGTTTTCTGGCTCCCCCACCCCTACAACAAGAATATATGTAATGTGCTGGAGGCTAGGTTGGATCCTCAGCACCTTGAATAAACAGGAACAATGAGATGGCTCAGAGGGTAAAGATGCTTGCTGCTAAGGCTGAAACCCTTGGTGACTATAGTTCTATCTCTGAATTTTCCACACATGATACAAGGAGAGAACCAACTCCCACAAATTGTCCTCTGACCTCTACACGTGTTGCAGTATAAATGCACACATACACACACACACACACGCACACACACACACACACACATAAATGTGGTTTTTAAAATATTTTAAAAATAAAAATTAAGAGCCGGGCCTAGTGGCGCACGCCTTTAATCCTAGCACTCGGGAGGCAGAGGCAGGCAGATCTTTGTGAGTTCAAGGCCAGCCTGGTCTACAGAGTGAGTTCCAGGCAGCTGGGGCTACAGGGAGACCCTGTCTCGAAAAAACAAAAACAAAAAAAATAAATAAAAATTAAAAATGCTTTGAAAAGTTAGAAACAGGCTGGGCGTGGTGGCGCACACCCTTAATCCTAGCACTTGGGAGGCAGAGGCAGGTGGATTTCTGTGAGTTCAAGGTCAGCCTGGTCTACAAAGTGAGTTCCAGGACAGCTGGAGCTATAGGGAGACCCTGTCTCAAAAGGACAAGAAAAACAAGAAAAAAAAAAAAAAGGTTAGAAGACCACCAAATACCCATCAATAGGGGATCAAATAACGAAACTATGGTAGAACAACAAAATGGAATACTTATTACATGACCATTGGGAAAGAAATTACGGAAGAAATTGTGATGCTATTGGAGTATTTTCTTGATTGCTACACTCAATGCCAGACGGATAGATGATATGGACCTGCAGGTAACAATTTTACTTTATAAAATAATAAGATAGCCGGACTGTAGGCGCACGCCTTTAATCACTAGCACTTGGTGGAGTCAGATGCAGGTGGATCTTTGTGAATTTCAAGGCCAGCCTTGTTCCTTAACAGAGTGAATCCAGGTAGCAGCTGGTGATCTACAAGGTAAGACCGCTGTCGCTCAAAAGACCCCCCCCAAAAAAACCCCCGGCCCGCACAAAAATAATAAATAGATATAGAGGAAGAAGGATTAGCAAAGTAAATTTACTAATATTAATAATCGATGGGTTCCAGGTGGGATTAATGGGTTTTACTGTGACTCTAATATTTTTCTCTTGTGACTTTTCTATTCCCCCAGGGGGGTCCCACAAGACAACCCAGGATTGTGTTCTACAGTAAAAAAGGTCATGGTTCTTGAGTAGGATACACAACGAAAAAAGAAGAATTACGGTCATGAATATTTAAAAAGGGCGCATTTGTGGGTTAGGTAAACAGAAAGGAACTTATAAAAGGGACGTTTCGTGTGCTGTAGAGAATTTTACTGGCTTGGTGGTCGTGGAGAGATGCCGGGTAACGGTGTAAGTAAGCGCATGACAGTGCTCTTGGGGGGGGATTTCAAGAGGAGAAAGCAAAACGCGGGTGTGTGGTCAGAATCCCGCAGGAGCTCCACCGAGTAGTGGCGGCCGAAACCATCTGAAACGCCCATTCCAGATGAACTCCAGTTCACCAGGGGAATCCAACACCGGCTCGATTCTGATCTCCACGCATTGCACAAAAAACTTGTGCAGCACCCACGGGTTCATGCAGACAGTACATTCATACACTGACAGAAATAAAGAAAAAAAAAAAATGTTCTGGCTCGGCGTGGTGGCCCATGCCTTTTAATCCAAACACTTGAGGAATGCAGAGAGAAGGGCAGGAAAGAAAGAGCGGAACTTTTGTGAGATTCAAGGCCGAAAAAGAGCCTGGTCTAATAAGGAGTACATCTTGAGTATCAGATTCCGATGACAAAGAGGAAGGAGAGGAAGGTCTGGGTGCTAGATATGGTGACCCCCCCCCAGACGGCTGTCGTCGAAAGAGGAGATCCAAAAAAAGTAAGAGTGTTCTGGGGAGGGGACAGAAAGAAAAATTAAGACGGCAGAATCCTGAAATATGGTTGGTATCTTGCGCTTATAATGGTGTTAATCCGCAGCCGTAATGGTTATTCAGGTGCAGGTGGACCGGGCGTCTATGAATTCAAGGCCCTCCTGGTCTACAAGTAATACACAGGCCAGCTTGAGAACTAAAGTAGAACTTGTCAAAAAAAAAAAAAAGACAAAAAAAGAAAAAAAAAAAAAAAGTCTAACTGGAATTATTGATGATGGTTGTGCATTTCAGTAACTCACTAAAAACTATGAGGAAAATTGTGTACTTAAAGAATGTAAATTTTACTTGTGGGTGAGGCAGTACGCAGGTTGGAACTTCTGTTAGTTCAGGCGCGGTCTACAGGAGTTCTGTCTACAAGAAGTGAAGTTCTAACAAAGTTGTTTGATTGTTGCCTTTTTTGGAGACACAGTCTGTGTCTCGCGAACTGTGTCTCAAAAAGGGCATAAACGGGCAACAACACAGGAAAAAACAACTATGTAAATTTTTTGTGCTGTGAAATAATTCGAGCTGTCTTTTTGTAGATTGGTCTCCCATTAGCTCCAGCTGACCTGGAATTTGCTATGGATCCAGGCTAGCCTGAACTCACAACGATCTGACCTGCCTCTGCCTCTGAGAGTGCTGCGTATTAGAGGCATGTTGCCACCCACGACTAGAAAGATTTTCTTATTTCCTCTGTCCTCCTCTGTCCCTCCTACCCTTTCTATATTTGTTGGTTAATTTTTATTGTATTTTTGGTATGTGTGACGAATGTGCTGTCTGCATGTAGGTCGGGTCCTGATGTGCACCCGTGTTGTGCAAAATGCTTTGACGGAAAGGTCAGATGAGGGTTTACGGATTCCCCCGGTGGAAACGTGAGTTCTCCTGGAATTGGATGTTAGGCGAAGAGTCGCCAGGTGGTTGCAGTGGGAGGATGCAAGTCCCCAACTTGGGTCCTCTGAGCAAGAGCAGGGGTGTGGGGTTACTGGTCGGGGTCGTTGTAAGAATGGCCAGATAAGAGGCGGGTTAAGTAAGGCGACGGCTGTCCTTCTTGGGGGTCATAGGACCCGGTTCGATCCCCAGACCCCACGTGGCGTCCAAGATGCCAGTCTGGCAAAACTCCAGTTCCAGTTAGAACGGGGAGACCATTCCAGGTGGAAATCCGAGACCGCGCGACGTTCTAATACATCGGCTGCGCTGGCACCGTACACCGTGTGCACAAAACCTGCGATGACATTACTGTAACATTTATATAGGGGAGGGAGGGGGAACTACACGGAATAAATAAATAGAACTGTAAAAAAATTAAAAATTGAAGAAAGATGCAGTCATAATGCTCGTTAAAAACTTAAAACGCGGCGGAGGCGGAATCCAGCCCTCTTTCTTTCTTTTAAATACAAATGCTATGTGTAGGTGGCCGAGTGTTTAAGGCAATGGACAGCTAAAATACAAATGCTTAATTGAATAGTCGGAGGTTATCCTGTGATCCAAGTGCCAGGTAATCTGGACCCAGCGACAAATTCAGCACAGCCTCTTAGCCTCTCTCTCTGACTCTAATAGGGTCAGCATGTCACCCTTGTGCAAAAGGCCTTTCATGTTTCAGATGATGGTGCAGCTGGCATCATCCATGAATTTCATGCATACCTGGGTGTAGTATCTCTGTGAACTGGTCTGACTAACACTTTGGTGACTCTGGCCAGCTTGATAGGCTGCATGTGTCTGATGTCCATGGTGGCAGTGACCTGTTGGAGAGAAAAACTTTCTTTTGAAAGGCTCTGTTGTATGTATGATCATTCTCATGACTATTCTAGAAAGTGGATAGTATGCATTCAACTTTCAGATAAGTGGATAAAGCCTCAGAGAAGTTAACTAATCAGTGAGTGAATGCACAGGCACAGACTCAGCACCACATGAGGTCTCCCCCAAGGTTCAGAGCATGACCCCAGATAGCAGAGGTTACCATATCTGTTTATTTTTCATATAAATGAATTATTTCTATTTTATGTGTATGAATATTTTGCTTGCATCCATATTAGGTACTGCCGTCGAATCCCAGAAGAAGGCATTGAGTCCCCTGGAACTGGAGTTAGGGACGGTTGTTAATCACCAAGTGGGTGCTGGAATGGACCCAGGTCCTCTTCAAGAGCAGCCAGTGAGTGCTCTTAACTGCTGAGCCATCTCTCCAGCCCAGCCTGTTTCTTCCAGGAATTCAGAAAGACCTTGGACACCCAGAACAAAAGTCTTCCATTCATAGTATCTGGAAGGTGTGTCGTGCTCTTTCATCCTCAAGCAACAGGACCAGGGCATATCCCTGGACACCTTTGTGCCCTGAAGACAGAGGGAACAGCAGTCACACATATGCTTTCCCTGTACCATTTTGTTTAATTCTTCCAACAGCCCTTCAGGGTGGGCGAAGGTATTATAGTTATTTGCTAATTTTGGCAGTGTCGGGGGGGGGGGCAGACAGGGTCTCATGTAGCTCAAGCTGGCCTCAAACTCTTTTTTTTTTCTGGCCTCAAACTCTTGATCTTCCTACCCATACCTCTAAATGCTAGAATTAGAATTAGAAGCACACCTAGTTTTCCAGGTTTTTTTGTTGTTTTTTGTTTGTTTGTTTGTTTTGTATTTTTGAGACGGGGTCTCCCTTTAGTCCCAGCTGGCCTGGAGCTCAATCTGCAGACCAAGGTGGCCTTGAACTCACAGAGATCCACCTGCTTCTGCCTCCTGAGTTCTGGGATTAAAAGGATTTGGCATAAGCCAGCATCTACCCCGGAGCTGGCTATACCCTCACCCTCACCCCTACATTTAGGATGAATGACTTAAAGCTATGGAAACCTCAGGAACTTGCCAGAAACCACAAACTCAGAGAGTAAAGATGTAGAATTTGACTCCAAGTTGTTGGAGCCCAGAGCCTGACTTAGCCACATTTAATCAGTAGGCTCCATCCGATTTGTGGAAGGCACTTAAACAAGAGGATGGCTATCTCAGCGCTGGGCATTCCTCTAATTCCAGCACTTGGGAGATGGAGGCCAGAGAATCAGGAATTCAAGGTTAGCCTCTGCTCTGCAGTAAGTTTGAGGCCAGGCTGGATTTAAGACACTCTGTCACAAATAAACAAATAACAGACAAACCAGACCTCAGCTTACTCTTCAGTCTGGACTTCTTGGCAGCTATGAGAGTTGGACCTTTAATCTCTTTCCTCGTCTGTGAAAATGTACTGTGATTATCCTCCTTACTGTGTTGTTGGGTGTGATATAGAATCCCTGTGTGAAGGGCTGGCATGGGATATGGCCAAAGGGAAGCTCCTTCCTCTTCTCTAGTCACCCAGTTTTAGCCATAGCCACTCACATGGGACACTTACCTTCCATCCCAGAAATGACCTCTGTCCCCATGCTCAGTCAATCTGCTGTTTCTAGCACCTGGACTTCCCATGCATTTTTTCCTGCTTTCTAGAATCAAGGCGGGGGGAGGGGTTTGGGGTCCCCAAGTCTGTGTCCCTGCTCTAGGGATCCTACAAGAGTAAGGAACCCAGACCCACTGAGGTTACTGGAATTAGCAAGTGACTTATCTGAGAACAGTATTCATACTGAACCACTGAACCATTTCTCTAACCTCCATGTAGCCCAGGCTGGCCTGGAACTCTCAATTCTCCTGCCTCAGTCTCCCCAGTGCTAGGATTACAACCACACACCTACATGAAAGGTGACCATGCTAGATAGCTTCAGCTGTCTACTTGACACTCAGCTTGGAGAATTTCCTCTATTGGATTGCCTGTGGGTATGTCTTTGAGGCATTTTCTTTATTGAGTGATGTGGAAAGGCTCAGACCCCTGGGCAAGTGGTCCTGGGTTGTATAAGAAAGCACTCTAGGGGCTGAAGAGATGGCTCAGCATTTAAGAGCACTGGTTGTTCTTCTAGATGACCTGGGTTTGGTTCCCAGCACACACATGGTGGCTAACAACTGTCCCCAACTCCAGTTCCAGGGGAACCAATACCTTCTGACCTCTGTGGGCACTTCACAACATGGGTGCATTTACACACATGCAGGCAATACATTCATGTACTAAAAGAAAAAACAAACAAACAAATAAATAAAGTCATAAAAAAATTAAGTCATCCATCGAGGCGTGGTGGCCCACGCCTTTAATCCCAGCACTCAGGAGGCAGAGGCATTCAAGGCCAGCCTGGTCTCCAGAGTGAGCTCCAGGACAGCTGGGGCTACAGGGAGACCCTTGTCTCAAAAAAAAGGCAAAACAAACAAACAAACAAACAAACAAACAAACAAAAGCATCCAAGAAGGTACAGGGACCATCAAGGAAGAGTCGGTGAAAAGGTTGTAAGAGCCAGAGGCAGGGAAGGATCAGAATGAAACAGTATCTCCTGCACGTGACAGGACCACTGCACTTGTAAACTCATGGCAGCTGTGCTTGCCTGTATAAGACCTGCTCAATATCAAGCCAGTCAACATTGTAGCAGAGTGGAAAAGGTTCATGAACCACCACCCCTAACTGAGGATATATGACAATTGTTTTCTTTTCCTTTTTTTTTTTTTTTTTAAATTTTATTTTTGTATTGTATGTGTATGAATGTACTGTCTGCATGCAAGTTTGTGCACCCGTGTTGTGCAATGCTGCGGAGGTCAGAAGAGGGTGTCGGATTCCCCTGGAACTGGAGTTCTCCTGGAACTGGAGTTTCAGATGGTTCTCAGCCGCCATGTGGGTGCTGGGGATTGAACCCGGGTCCTCTGCAGGAGCGGTCAGCGCTCTCAACCGCAGGCCATCTCTCCAGCCCTCTTTTCCTTTTTTTGAGACAGGGTTTCCCTTTAGTCCCAGCTGGCCTGGAGCTCATTATGTAGACCAGGCTGGCCTTGAACTCACAGAGATCCGCCTGCCTCTGCCTCCCGAGTGCTGGGATTAAAGGTGTGTGCCACCACGCCTGGCCTAAGATGGTTCTCAGCCGCCATGTGGGTGCTGGGATTTGAACCCAGATCCTCTGCAAGAGCAGTCAATGGTCTTAACGGCTGAGCCATCTCTGCAGCCCGCAACTGTTTTCTTTTTTTTTTTTTTTTTATTTCTGTATGTGTATCAATGTACTGTCTGCATGCATGTTTTGGCACCTTGTCATTTGCAATGCCGTAGTGGTCAGAAGAGGGTCTCGGATTCCTCTGGAACTGGAGTTCTCATTGGAATTGGAGTTACAGAACGGCTCCCTTGGCCGTCATGGGGTGCTGGGGATCGAACCCGGGGGTCTCTGTAAGAGCGGTCGGCGCTCTTAACCGCTAGGCCATCTCTCCAGCCTGCCCCCAACTGTTTTCTTTAAGGCTATGGCTCCTAGTAGGTCAAAATTGCTCCAGTACATGGCTCCCTACTGAGAACAGAAGTCTGTGGGAAGCACAAACCAGAGTAAATGGATTTTTTTGTTTTTGTTTTTATTTATTTATTATTTATGTATGTATGTATGTATGTCGGCCTTTTCAGACAGGGTCTTCCTGTAGCCCCAGTTGGCCTGGAACTCACAGAAATCATCCTGGCTTTGCCTTCCAAGTGCTGGGATTAAACGCATGTGCTACCATGCCTGGCTAATTAAAAAAATTTTTCGTGTGTATGAGTGTATTGCCTGCATATATTTAAGTGCACCCATCCCATGAAAATGCCTGCAGGGGTCAGAAGTGGGGGTCAGATCCACTAGAATTGATGTTATGGATGCTTATTAGCTCATAACCATCTGCAACTCTACTGGTTCATTTACATACATTCAGGCAAAATACTCATGTACATAAAATAAATTTTAAAAAGGACAAAGGGGGGGCAGGGAGGTGGGGTTAGATCTGAGAGAAATTAGGGGGATGAGTTAGAAGTGAATATGACCAGCCAGGTTGTGGCGACGCCTTTAATCACTAGCACTTGGTGGGCAGAGACAGGGTGGATCTTTGTGAGATTTCAAGGCCAGCCTGTCCTAACAAGCCGCGTAATCCAGGTGCAGCTGGGGTCTACAGAGGAAGACCCTGTTCGCCAAAAGACCCCCCCAAAAAAAAAAAAAAAAAAGGAACTGAAAAAAAAAAAAAAAAAAAAAAAAAAAAAAAAAAAAAATTCATGTGTATGCGTTTTACTGTTGCATGTAGGTAGGTGCACTGTGTCTGCAATGCATGCAGAGGTAAGAAGAGGGTGTAAAATCCTCTGGAACTGGAGTAAGATGTTCGTTAGGTGCCTTGTGGGTGCTGGGAAATCGAACCTGGGTTCCTCTGCAAGAGCATTGGTGCCCTTAAATGCTAGCCATCTCTCCAGCCCTGAATTTTTAAAGAATTAGTGGGAATATTATTATTTTTCTGTGTTTGTACAAAATCTCTTTTTTTATAACAATAACGTAATAAGTTATGATTCCAAGCATCCTTCATGTAAAACAACTTTCCAAGCAGTGCTATGCCCAAACCCACAGACCCAAGGCTCCCACCATCCAGCTGGAGGGCTTATAGTACAATCAAGTTGATCAAATAACTGTCCAGTTCTATTGTGCTGTAGTTTCACCATTCACCCAATCATAGCCCTTACAATTCTACCACACCCCCCCCCCCCTCTTCTGCAGATTATTCCCAGGGCTACGAGGAAATATTTAAATAAAATGTGGAGAGTTTTCTGGGTTTTTTTTGAGACAGGGGTTGCTGGACAGGCTTTAGTGTCAATTTGACACCACCTGGGCTGAGGGAGCCTCAATTGGGAATTTCCTCCATTTGACTGACCCGGTGGCCCTGTCTTTTGGGGCATTTCTTGCACTGTTGAGTGATGTTGGGGAAGGCCCCAGCTCACTGTTGGTGTGCCACCCCTGGGCAGGGTTATGCTGTTTTACTCTATAAGAAAGCAGGCTTTGGGCTGGAGAGATAGACTAGCGGTTTAACGAGCGCCGCTCTACAGAGGACCCGGGTTCATTACCCAGCACCCCACATTCGGTAGCCACAAGCACCGTCTGAAACTCCCAATTCCCGGAGGAAAGTCTAGTTCCATGGGAATCCTACACCCTCTTCTGAACCTTCCCCGCGGCATTGCACGACACGCGGTGCACACACTTGCATGCAGGACAGTTACTTCATACACATACAGAAATAAATAACATTAATAAAAAAAATTCAAAAAAAAAGAAAGAAGGCTGCTGGGGATGGTGGCACATGCTTTATCCCAGCACTGGGGGGTGGGTGGTGGGCCCCTCCCGGGCAGGGGGGCGGCAGAGGAGGCGGATGTCTGTGAGTTTCAAGGCCAGTCTGGTTCTACACAAGCACGCACCAGGCCAGCTGGGACCTAAAGGGAGAACCTGTCTATCAACCATACCAACACATCAACAAAAAAAAACAAAAAAGGACAGCCGGTGAGCCAAGAGCCAGGCAACACTCAGCCCAGTTAATTGCAGCATTCCTTTATACCCTGTGCTTCAGCTCCTGCCTCGGGGTTCCTGATTCTACCTTGGGCTCCCTATGACTCGGGAGATGTAAGAGAATACACCCTTTTCCTCCCCAACTGGAACCAGTGGTCAGTGTTTTGTCACAGCAACTAAGGCAAACTAGAACAGAGTCTCATTATGTAGTTCTGGCATGCTTACAGTCATAAGAGATCCATCTGTGCTCCTGCCTCTCAGTGTTGTGGCCTAAAGGTATCACCCACCATACTAGCCTTAAAAACATTTTTAAAAAGATTTATTTTTTCTCATAGTGGTGATCACCACCTTAATCCCAGCACTTGGGAGGGGGCAAAAGGGGGTGGGAGGCCGGTGTATCTTTGTGAGTTCAAGCCAGCCTGGTCTACTGCATGTCCCGCGACAGCTGTGGATAAGGGGAGACCCTGTCTCAAAAAGTAAAAAAAAAAAAAAAAAAAAAAAAAAGATTTATTTTTATTTTATGTGTATGAGTGTTTTGCCTGTATCTATGTAATACATACACTAGGTGCATGCAGTGCCTGTCCATGGAAGCCAGAGGAAGGTGTCATATCACCCTAAAACTGTAGTTATAGAAGGTTACGAGATGCCATGTGGGTGCTGGGAACTGAACTCTGGTCCTCTGGAAGAAGAGCAAGTGTTCTTAACCACTGAGTCATCTCTCCAGCCCCAGCTAGCTTTCTTATACAGCCTAGGTCCATCCTCCTAGGGATGAGCTCACCACATCAATTATTAAGACAGATCTGGCCATAGGCCATCTTATCTGGGCAATCCCCCCCAAGTGAGACTCTCCCAAATGACTCTGGGCTGTGTCCAGTCAACAGCAGAAGCTAGCTAGCTAGGACGAGCATATCAGGTCCACCAGATCCTGTTTCCTACTGATTCTACTCATGACATCAAGGCCAAGACAGCCTTCTAGAATCACAAAATCCATCCCTCCAGTTGTGGGTGTGGAAGCTGAGGCTCCGGAAGGGAAAGTGATTGGCCTGAACTTTACAGTCAAAGGTGACTTCTGTCATGCAGGGGCATGACATGTTTCCACAGGATGGCAAGCTCCCAAGGACAGATACTTCTGTACTTTCTGCCCTTCCCAGCATTCTTGGGGTATGCTCCATCCAGAGAAAACACTCTGAAAGGAACTACAGACATGTGGGTCATGTCTGGTGGGAACCTTGGGCAATCCAGAAACTCCTGGCCCCAGGTCCAGGTACCAGTGGGAGGGTGAGGCTTCCTACCCAGCCATCTTCTTGAACTTCTGGTCCTCTTGCTCTGGAGGGGTTAAGAAAACTCCATGTGGCCCACTCCAGGCCCCTAGAAGGAGCTGGATACTGAAGCCTTCTCCTAGAGTTAGGCCTGTGACCCAGGCTATCCTTTAACAGGTAGCTGGCAACTGAGAAAGTCTCAGTCAATGTGAAATCTGTAAGCCAGGGAACTGAGACCTTTTCTCTGCTTTTTCTCCATACATATCTTTTTTTTGGGGGGAGGTCTTTTTGAGACAGGGTCTCCCTGCAACCCCAGCTGTCCTGGAACTGGCTATGCAGACCAGGCTAGCCTTGAACTTACAGAGATCTGCCTGGTTCTGCCTCCCAAGTGCTGGGATTAAAGGCATGCGACACCATGTCCATCCTCCACGCATATCTTTAAAAAACTGTTAAATTTGGCCAGGCGTGGTAGCACAGGCCTTTAATACTAGCACTCGGGAGGCAGAGGCAGGCGGATCTTTGTGAGTTCAAGGCCAGCCTGGTCTACAGAGTGAGTTCCAGGACAGCTGGGGCTACAGGGAGACCCTGTCTCCAAAAGACAAAAAAAAAAGGAAAAAAGATTATTATGGCAACAGAGTGCCCACCCATAGTTTAGGTCATACATGCAGGCAAAAGTTAAAATTTTTTTTTTTTTTGTCTTTTGAGACAGGGTCGCACCTGTAGCCCCAGCTGGTCCTGGAATGACACGTCTGTAGACCATGCGGGCCTTGAATTCACAAAGAAGATCCGCCTGCCTCTGCCCTCCTGGAGTGCTAGGATTAAAGGCTGTGGCCACCAAGCCCAGCTAATCTGTTTTTTAATTAAATTTGTGTTATTTTGAATTTTTTTATTTATTTTTGTAAGGTGTATGAATGTACTGTACCTGCATGTAGGGTTTTGTGGCACCTGTGTGCGTTCAATGCCCAACAGAGGTCGAAGAGGGTGTCGGATGCCGCCTGGACCTGGAGGTAAAGACAGTTCTCGCAACCTGTGGGTGCCTGGGGATCGAACCCGGGTCGTCTGCCAGAGGAACACTTGGCGCTCTTAACCGCTAAGCCATGCCTCTATTTATTTGTTGAGACCTAGACAAGGGTTTCCTATACCCCAGCTGGTCCTAGGAACTACTCTGTTAGAAGCCATGCTGGCCTTGAACTCACGAGATACACCTGCCTCTGCCTCCAAGTGCGGACTAAGTGTGCACCACATGGCGCAGGTAAAGATGTGGTGCTGGGAATTGCACCCGCGTCCTTTGCAAGAACATTGGTGGCTCTTAACCACTGAGCCATCTCTCCAGCCCCAATAATCTTCATTTTTTTGTTGTTGTTGTTCTTCAGGATTTTATTACAGTAACAGAAAGCTAACTAGGACAGGTATGTAAGGCCATTTTTCCATGTGTTGAAGTGCCATGGTGCTGGTTTTGGCACCACTGTTTGCGGAAGATGATGGCTTTTGCCTGACCCAAACGGCACTGGGTCTATTGAATCTGAAACATCTGCTGTTTAACATTTTCGATTTCCTTTTTTTTTTTTTTTTTTTTTTTTGTGGTCTTTTTTTGCGACAAGGGTCGCCCTCAGCCCCAGCTGTCCTGGAACTGCACTCTGTAGACCAGCTTGGCTTTGAACTCACAAAGATCCAACCTGCCTCTGCCTCCCACGATGTCTAGATTATGTGCTGCGCCACCAACGCCCGTCAAATTTTTGAGAATTCAGACAAAACGGATAATACTATGTTTTTTTTTTTTCCTTGCTTATTTTAATTTAATTTGTATATATATATTTCGTACAGATTATCAAATCTAGACCCTGTCCCCCACCCTATCCCCCCCCACCAGAGCTCATGTATTCTGCCAAACATGCTTTTCATCTCTTTCTCAGTCTTTCTCAAAATTCTCCATGTGGAAGTTGACTGTTTTGAGCAGAAGTTCACTGTTTCAGTCAGTTCTTTGATGCAGTCCTTTCTGTGGTTGTTGTTGTTTACAATATGCATCACTCCCAACTACTTGGACAAAAGCTCAAGGGGCAGTGCACAAGAAATACTTACAACTAGGTAATTGGCACTAGCAACCACAGGTGAGGGAGGGATACCATTCATCTTCATCGTTTGTTTTTCTGGGACTGTGTTACTTCACTCAGCATGATGTCTTCTAGCTCCAGCCATTTTCCTGCAAAGCTCATGATGTCATCTCTCTTTACTGCTGCATAGAACTCCATTGTGTAGATGTACCACATTTTCTCTATCCACTCGTCAGTTGAGGGGCATTTGGGTTGGTTCCAGCTCCTTGCTATTGTGAATAGAGATGAAATAAACATGGCTGTGCATGTATCTCTGCGGTGGGGTGAGTCTTGGGGGTACATGCCTAGGAGTGGTACGGCTGGGTCGGGTGGCAAGTTCATTCCAAGTCTTCCAAGGGTTCTCCACACTGCTTTCCATAGTGGCTGTACGAGTTTACCTTCCCACCAGCAGTGGATGAGTGTTCTTCTTTCACCACCACCAATAATCTTCATTTTTAAACAAATTCACAGTGTGTTGTAGGAATCACGATGCTGGCTTTCACCAGGCGTGGCCACTCCTGGGTGTAACAACAGTGGCTGCCCCAGTCTCTAGATCAAGAAGGCAAGGAGGCCAGAAGCCTGGGAAGGTCCACAGTTGTCAAGAGCAAGATAATGCTCTCAAGTGATGAATGACTCAGACCTATGCCTCTAGTCAGTCCGTTCTATTTGTTGTTATTTGTTTGTCTGTTCCAGCTACAGCTCTATCCTAGAGCTGTAGCTGGAAGAGCTGGAAACATCCCCAGAAGTCCTCTTTCCAACTATTGCTGCTCCCAACCTGCTTAATCTTGATTCTCACTGTTTAGCAAAGGCTGGTCTTAAACTCATTATCCTCCTGCCTCAGCCAGGACCATGTCCTTTTATAGACAAAGAGACTAAGGCCCGGAGGGGTGGTAGCTCACCCAAGCCTCCTGTTATTATTCTTCCAAACATTGCATAGTCAATGTGTGGAAGCATGACCATGTGTTGGATGCTGGCCGGAAACTGGTTTTACTCTGCCTCAAGCCCTGAGGAGAGAGCCCTGGGGATGGGGAGGAAAGGGAAAGGCTTTGAGTTCCGTCTCAGCACTGTATAAACTAGGCACAGTGCATTCGTGTAATCCTAGCACTCTGTACGTAGAAGCAGGAGAATCTGAATTTCAAGGTCATCCCTGGCTATATAACAAGCTCAAGTCCAACCTGGAATACATGAGATACATGAGATATGTGTATGGAGAGATGGGAGGATGAGACGGGAGGATAGTTTAGAAGCTCATGGGCTAGCCTAGAGTACAAGGCAAAGGGGCAGACATCAGAGGGGTCCGGCCCCAGAAACAAAGTGGGAAGTAAGAACCAAGTCCCAAGAATTGTGCTCTGACCTCCAAACTCACACTGTGACACAAGGCACCTACACACACGCACACACACACACACACACACACACACCACACACACACCACATCACATCACATACAAATCTAGTCCAGCTTTCATCAGAGAGAGGGAGAGACTACAAAATATTTTGCTACTACAAAAGAAAAGAAAAGTGAGACAGTGAAAGAAAACAGGAAAGGAAGGAAGGAAGAAAGGGAGACAGAAAAGTAGAAAGGAAACTTCTCTAACCCGTAAAAAGAAACAAAGAGGGAGAGAGGGAAGGTTCAGAGGGATTAAAGGACTTGTCCAGGGTCACACAGGAGATGCAGGCCAAGCCTGGGGTCGCCAAGGGTACTGTTTTCATGATATTCTTCATCTCCGTCCTCAATAACATTGCATCTATTCTTTCTTTTTTCCTTCTTTCTTTTTTTTTTCTTTTTTCTTTTTTTTTTAAGCATGGTCTCATGTGGCCCAGGCTGACCTCAAACTATATAGGAAAGCAAGAGAATGACCTTGAACCTCTGATTGTCTTGTTTCCACCTCCCATGCTAGTGATCAGACTTAGGGCTTTGTGCATGTTAGGGAACCAACTGAGATCATCTCTACCCTTGAAATAAACTTTCTTGTAGCTCCAGAGCTCAGTGTAAATAATTCAGTGGCAGGGATGGGTCTTAAGCAACCTGAGATGAAGGTACACCATAACTTTTGAAGCCCATGACTGCGCTAGACATTTTCACATCTGCCATCATATCTAATTTTGGATTCACTAAGTGTCAGGGCTGAAAGGGACTTCAGAGAACAGAGTCCAAGTCCTGTTTCACAGATAAGGAGATCAAGCCCCTGAGGGGAAGTGACATCTAACATCATACCTCAACACAATCACCTGGAGGACAATGCAACCGGAGGCCTCCTCACCTCCTGACCTGTCATTATCTAGTCTCCTCCTCCTCTGAAGTCTCCACAGTATCTGGCAACATCACAGTCTCAGAATTTTTCAATATGTTCAACTCTTACTGAACGGAATATGTACAAGGTGCCTTTGTATGCAAGATGCCCATGGCAACTGCTAAACGCTTTGGAGTGGACATTGTCTTTGATAAATATCTAATAGGTGATCATTGCTCAGGTTAATAGGCTCAGTTCTTCCTCATTCTGTATTATTTTCTGCCTGAGGCTGTACTGAACAGAACTGGACTATTTCCACTGTAGTCACTCAGAATGCAGTCATTCTTGGGAGGCACAGGCGGCCACTTAAACATGGCCCCACCCACGACCAGAACTGTGAGCTAGAGCACTCTACCCTCTGGAATCTTGCCTGTGGATCTAAAGAGTTCTACGCCAGAGAAATTCTGGATGAGAATTTGAAGGTGAGGACACATCAGAGCTGGGTACCCTCTGTTTCTAGGTATTATTGTTTGTTTTTAGATATTACTAACCCTCAAGGACACAGACCTTGGGCACTCGAGGGGTCCAGAAGAAGTGGGTGCTGGCAGCTATTAGTCAGAAGGAAGATGGTTTTATCTCCTGCCCCAAACGGCCAGGGTGTTTCCATGAGTCCCAACTGGAGAGCAGCAGTTCCCAGAGCCCCGGATATTATTCCTTACCGCTCTCCCTTCCACTCCCAGCTCCTGTCCGAAGTCCAGCTGTGCTAACCACCTGTCAGGCTGTAAGGTAAATGTGTAGCTCGTATCTGAAACTTATTTCCTCCTACCAAAGGCCAGATTCACCACTGGTTCTCAGGAGCAGAAGTTCTCCAGTCACTGGATTCCATTTGCAGGTTCCCTATATGTGGAGAAACTAAAATAGTGGTTATTAAAGAGATGACCTCTCAGTTCCCATCTCTATAGTGAATGGTGCTGGCAAGAGCTCCTACTACCCTAGAAGGCTATAACAAAGGACAAATCTATTTTTTGTAAGAACTAGAAGTATTTCTATACACCCAGTACTCAACTATATTATGTGGAATGGATGTTTCGTTATTGAGCTTTGACTTATCTGAGAAGGGCAAATCTGAAGGTTTATCAGGCTCTACATGGTAAATTAGTAAATTTGGGTTTTTTTGTTTTGTTTTTGTTTTGGGTTGGGGGGACAGGGTTTGAGACAGGGTCTCATTCTATAGTCATCCTAGCTTGCTTGAAACTTACTATGTAAACTAGACTGGCTTTGAACTAAGAGAACTGCCTGCCTCTGCCTCCTGAGTTCTGGGATTAAAGACGTGTGTCACCACAACCAGCTTGCTTTATTTATTTTTTATTTATTTACTTATTGAAACAATCTCATGTAGCACAGGCAGCCTTAAACTTGACTTGGAGCTGAGATTGTCTTCTCCCTTTCTCCTTCATCTACTCTGGTCTTGAATTTATGCTTCTGCTGTTTCAGCCTCTCAAATGCACCGTCATACCTGTCATAAATTCTTTTGTGGAGAACGGGTACAGGGGATTGAACCCAGGGCCATGTGTATATGAAACACATGCTGTACCACTGAACTTATCCCCTGACCTCCTATACAGAAAATTCTGGTGACTTCTAGGACATTCAGCTGCTGGGACCCAGAGGTGATCATGTTAGAGAACTACAGAGAACAGAGCTGGCGTTTTGGGATTGGGAGCCTTACTCTACCAGTCCCTTTTCCCTGCATTTGGGGAACAGTGAGCTGCGTTTGAATCCCAGGGTTGCTTTCATGAATTTTTAGCTTCCTTTCGTCTTAGTTCTTTCATGTATAGAATGAGGCATGATTGACTAAGGTGTCCCTTGAGATAATTATTGGCCATCATCTGTCATATCAGGTGCAGAAATCCTAAGAAGGAAGACTCTGGAAATTTCCAATGTCCCCAAACCTTTACTGAGCACCTACTATATTGTATGAGGTGAAAAGACATGATCTTGTTGTCCTTTTCTTTCAATGGCCCATAATTAGTTTTAGGGGCAAAACAGAAGCAATTGAAAAATCAGAATCAGAATCTCCACTGCCAAGAGAATTTAGGGTTGTTCAATAGAAAAAGCAACACTTCTTTATTGAGGCAGGAGGGTCATGAGTTCAAAGTCAGTCTGGGCTACATAGTGAGATAGAGACAGAGAGCAAGGGAGGGGGAGAGGGAAGGGTAGGGGAGAGACAGACAGATGGACAAACAGACAGACGGACAGATATGGGTTATAGGAAGAATACAAGAATACAGGAGGGCCTGTAGCTAAGTGATTTGGGATGCCAGCACTGGGGCTGGGGGTGCTGAGTTCACTGTCCAGTCTGATATGCTTGCTTATCCTGACTTATTCTTTTCAACAGTCATTCAACAGACATTCACCAAGTTCCTTTTATTCCAGGCGCCATGCTAGTAGATGTGGTTTATATGCCCAAGACCCTTGCTTTATTAATGCTTGGGTGGTAGAACTTCTGCTTTGCATGTACAAGGCCCTGGTTTGATACCATTATACTCTCCCCCCACCTCCCAGAAGAGCTTATAGTTTAGGGAAGGAGATGGATGCTATAAAGAGATACATATTTACAAGTTATTATCAAAGTCCATGAAAGCATATATAACAAGAGGATCTAGTTTAATTAAAGGACCAAGGAAAGCCTCTGTCAGGAAATGATATTTAATTGAGTTCTGACAGATGAGTAAGAGTTAGCCCAGCAAAGGGAGGAGGGGCATTAGAAATCAAAAAAGGAAAAAAGCTTGTGCAAAGGCCGGGAAGAGCAAGGAGCACACTCTTCACTCTTCAAGTACAGGAGGGAGAAAGGTACAGGGTGAGCTACAGAAAGTTAGGCTTAGGAAGACAGCTTGGGTAGGCCAGGACTGTATCATATCCAAGCTTGAGCTAGTAGTTTCCCAAGTTCTAGGAGAAGATCCGCTGCAGCAAAATCTTCTGGGTATATATTAAAAATGAGGATTTCTAGGCCTCTTCCACCGAACAAACAAGCTTTGGGGGTGGGGTCCAAGAATTCATCTTTCAGAACATGTTATTCTAGTGAGTTATTATATCACTTTTCTGTATTAGTGACAAAAAAAATCAGAATTGTTTTTCTTCTTTTTTTTTTTTTTTTTTTTTGAGACAGGGTCTCCCTGTAGCCCCAGCTGTCCTGGAACTCGCTCTGTAGACCAGGCTGGCCTTGAACTCACAGAGATCCGCCCACCTCTGCTTCCCAAGTGCTAAAAGGCGTGCACCACCATGCCCTGCTTAGAATTGTTTTTTAAGATTTTTTTTTTTTAGGTCGGGTGTGGTGGTGCACACCTTTAATCCTAGCACTTGGGAGAAGAGGCAGGTGGATCTTTGTGAGTTCAAGGCCAGCCTGGTCTACAGAGTGAGTTCTAGGACAGCTGGGGCTACAGGAGAAAAGACAAAAAAATAAGTATTCACTATGTTTGGATTTTTTTAAATTTTATTTATTTTTGTATGTGTATGAATGTACTGTCTGCATGTAGGTCTGTGCACTCGTGTCGTGCAATGCTGGGCGCTGGGGATCGAACCCGGGTCCTCTGCAAGAGCAGTCGGCACTCTTAACCGCTAGGCCATCTCTCCAGCCTGCTATGTTTAGATTCTAAAAGATCACTCTGGCTTGTGGAGGAGGCTGAGATGGATGCAAGGGGGATTATCAGCTGGTGGGGAGCAGCTGCAGTATTTGAGGCAAAATGTGATTTTACTTAGAACAAGGGGTATGGATGAAGGTGGACTGGTGTGAACAGATTCATTAGACATTTTGTAGGAAAAAGCTTTATCATTTACCTCAGGAATATTTACCTATATCATTTCCTTTAATACATGATTATTTAAAAATTCCAGGTATGAGGGCTGGAGAGATGATTCAGGGGTTAAGAGCTCTGACTGCTCTTGCAGAGGACCCAGGTTCAATTCCCAGCACCCACCTGGCAGCTAACAACTGTAACTCAAGTTCCAGGGTAATCCAAAGCCCTCTTCTGACCTTCATGGGCATTGCATGACATGGGTGCACTTAGACACATGCAGGCAATACACTCATACACATTAAAAAAAAAAAAACTCCAGATATACAGAAAAAAGACAAGGAAAAAAGTGTTTTGTTTTAGATTCTTCTAGAATTATATATGCATACAGACTCGGGCATGTGAACACAGTTTGCTCTTGCTTCCGATATTTGAACAAAGAAATCAATATTACTTATTGGGTTTTGTTTTACTTTATTTTTCTATCTTTCCCTCCTCTTCCTCCTCCTCCTCTTCCTCTTCTTTTCATTCTTCTTCTTCTTCTTCTTCTTCTTCTTATTATTATTATTTTGGTCTTTTCAAGATGGGTTCTCCCTGTAGCCCCAGCTGTCCTGGAACTCACATTGTAGACCAGGCTGGCCTTGAACTCACAAAGATCCGCCTGCCTCTGCCTCCCAAGTGCTAGGATTAAAGGCATGCACCACTATGCCCAGCTCTTATTATTATTATACAGGGTCTCATAGGTTTTAAAATCCAGGCTGGTTTTAAACTCAAATTCACTGTAGTGGAGAATGACCTTGAACTCCTTATCCTCCTGCCTGTACTTCTCACGTGTAAAGACTATGTGCACCCCCCCTTGCTTCTATCTATCTATCTATCTATCTATCTATCTATCTATCTATCTATCTATCATCTATCTATCTATCTATCTATCTGGAACATCTTGTTAAGTCGATGTAACTTTTGTTTTATGGTGCTGCTTATTGAACCCAAGCTTCACATGCTAAGCACATGTTCCATTTTTGAACTACACTCCAAAGCCTAGACCTATGTAGGTTTTTTTTTTTTTTTGCCTTTTTGAGACAGGGTCTCCCTCTAGTCCCAGCTGGCCTGGAATATGCTATGTAGACAAGGCTGGCCTTGAACTCACAGAGATCCACCTGCCTCTGCCTCCCAAGTGCCTGGATTAAAGGCATACACCACCATGCCCGGCAACCTATGTATTTTTTAATATACAGATGATATCAATGGAATGGATGTCCCCTAACCTATTTGCAGATACCCTACTGATGGATATTTAGGTTGCTTTCAACATTTATTATTATTATTATTATTATTATTATTATTATTTTGTCTTTTTGAGACAGGGTCTCCCTGCTGTAGCCCCAGCTGTCCTGGAATTCCCTGTGTAGACCAGGCTGGCCTTGAACTCGCAAAGATCCACCTGCCTCTGCCTCCCAAGTGCTAGGATTAAAGGTCGTGCACCACCACGACCGGCTATATTTTATATTATTATAAACAATCTCCTATGCTCATTTTGGACACAACAGTAATTCCTTAGAATATATTTTTGCTAGTGGAATTGTGTGATTGACAAAATTATCTAGGTTTAATGACACCCATGTTGTATTCCAAGGGTATTGGCCTGAGGATGGTACCAAAGTTAAGGGCCAGCAGTCTTTTGGACTCTTGGTATGCCTTTTTGAGGGCCAGGGACAATTGCAACCTAAGCTGGCTTTTTCCAGGACATTTCTTCCTCCAGCACGGATGGCTGCAGTTGTATGTGCTGTAGGGCATGGTGGGTTAGAGTCCTATCCAAGCAGTGACCTCTCAGCCAGTTCCCCTTTCCAGGAGTTTCCACTTCCCTGACAGCTCCTAGGATTCCACCCCAGATCCCCTCCCCCTACCACGGGAAGGCGTGCTAGGGAACCGCTCAGGCGTGCAAAGATTGCACCATCCACGCTTTGAAAAGGAAGTAGAAAGAAAACAGAGAACATAGTCGTAGATCCCAAAAGTCGAGCCCAGGCAGCCAGCCAAGTTTTGGGCTGCACTCCTTTCGTTACTTGGGCAGGGCTCAGAAGGTACCTGCCCTGCCACCGCTGCCCCAGCCTAACCTTTCCTTGGGCACCGGCCCTTTAAGAAGCTGTCACGCTGGCGCTGCAGGCCCCGCCCGGCGGGGAGGGCCGAAAGGGAGGGGAGGGGTTCAGGGCTGAAGCTGGAGGGGGGGGGTCTGGGTCTATTTTTAGCTCCGGGTCGGGTCACGTGACGGGAGTGACGTCTCCGAATGTTGTTGTTGGTGGCGGCGGCGAGCAGAGCCGGAGGAGCCGCCGCAAAGATGGAGGAGCCGTCGAAGAGGCGCTGCCGCTGCTGCCGCCGTCGCTGCTGCCGCCGCCGCCCGCGAAGCCGGAGCTCGAGCCGCAGCGGGTGAGCGCGCCGCGCCCGCCGGGGTCCCACCTCCCCCAGCTCCGGGACGCCCCGCGGCGCCCGGTCTTCCTGCGGTCGCTGCCCGCAGGCTCCCCGCGTTTCGCGCCCCCAGTTCTTCCTCCCGGCGCGCGCGCGGTGCCTGCCGGCGCCTCCCGGGAACGTCTCCGGAGCAGAGAGCGTCGCCTCCCGCCCGCCGCTCGCGCCCCTCCCCACCCCACCCCTCCCTTGCAGGACGCCTTCTCTGCAGGTAAGGGAGGGGCCGGTCTTCCCGAACCCCGCGCCCCCAAATGGCCGGGAGACCAGCCAGGGATGTCTGATTTGTTCCCTCTCTGGCGGCGCATGTTGCGTTGCGAGAGCGCTTTTAGCCTTGCACGCACCCGGATTCTGGACAGACCCTCTCTTTTCTGGACACCCCATTCTTGTTTCTCTGATATGAGGGCCACTGCCCACCCACAGCACTTCTCCTCGTGTCCGAAGAATGCACCCTTGATTCAATGCCCTTGACTTCCCTGCAGGAGGAGGGGGACTGCAGGGCCCACCGTACTTGTCTCCCTTTATCCTCACCCCCTCGCCTGTGAGGCGTTACTGCGTTTGTTACCACCCTCTTCTGTCTGACACCCTGAAGCTAGGGAGAGAGCGAGTAGATGAATTAGCGCTCCCTCCTTGTCTGGGGTGGATGCCCCTATTTTTCATCCTGGGTTTGTTTCCCATTAGGGACAGGGGTTCTCGTGCCTTGTTAACTTGGGGGGAGTCTTTTTCCCTACCCCACCCATTCCTGGGGCCCTGGGGAAGATGAGAACTGGATAGTGATAAGTAATTAATCTGGGAGCTAGGTGGTGGTGGGGGGTTGCTTCATTGGGGAGAGGAGGTGACCACTTGATATTCCTGCCTTTGGCCTTCTGAGATGAATTGTATCCCTAAAGAGGAAGGGTATCGGCTGCAGTTGCTTTGGGGTATTTGTGAAAGAGTTTCACCACCTTGACCGTAACCACGATGTTTCTGGGACCTAGAATTAGCTTTGAATCTTGGGGATGGGAGTGGAGAGTGGATCCCGGGGGTTCAATGGGAAGGGAATATAGAGCCAGATCCTAGGGACAAAAGGAGGCAGGAGGTGGGAGATTCAGGAGTCTTGGCCTAAGGACCCCTGACCAAGGCTGCCACTGGGTCCTCTCCTGGGTCTTTACTTAGGTTTTGAGGGTGTAGGCAGGGAGGATCCTCAGTTTCCTAAGTCTTTCCCATTGGGCTCTTGAGCCTGAGCAGGCCATTGAGGGGCTGGGCTGGGATGTGGATGAGCCATGTTGGGGGCTGCCTGCTTCTTCTTTTCAGTTTTCCCTTTTCTTCCACTCCCTAAACACAAAGCTTAGGGAGATCTTAGCCTCCTTCTGGCCTCTTCTCACTTAGACTTGGATGTGGGTGAAGTCTTGACAAAAATGGGAGCCTGAATGAAAGGAGTAGCGCCCCCCCACCCCCAAGAGTCTTCACTTTATTCCCAGTGTGTGTGCTCACCAGGGGCCAGAGAGCCAGATCTCAGGTGCAGGTTACTTGGGGGGGAGGGGTTGGGGAGCGGTTTGCTACAGGCCAGCCTCTTCTCTTCCCTGGTGTACCCTCCAGGATCATGTAATTGGGTCTGGGGGTAACAATGTCACATGCCCCACCCACCCCAGTGGCCGCAGAGATAAGAGGTTTGCTTTCCCTTTCTTGTGGGTGCTATCTTAGCTGTTTGTTTAGAAGTGGGGCTTGGGAATAGAAGGGGGTCATTTTTGTTTCTGTATAGCAGGGGGAGGGGACCAGCCCGAAAGAGCTGGGGGTAGTGCGGTCCGTGCTGAAGTACCAGCTGCTCTTTAATAATTAATTCTTCCTACTCACATCCCTTTGAGGAGGGTTGTCTGGAACACGGCATCAGGCTTAGCCAGCCTGCTAGAGGACGCACTCCTGTGGGGGGGGGGAGACAGTGGAGGGGCGGTGATTCTTGGCATTTTTGGAGCACTGTCGCTTGCTCATGAATGAAAACCTGATGTAGCCAGTGAGGGACCTATTGTAGCTGGCTTTAGCTAATTAAACTTTCTCTGCCTTCTCCCCCAGCCCACCTCACCCCAGCCCTACCCCCAGCCATTCCTTGAATAGGAACCCTGTGTGGTAGTGCTGGGGAGGGGGAATCATTCTGTCTGAAGTTTTTAGGGCAAACAGACCCTGTCTAATGCCCTCTGCCTCCGCTTCCCCCCCCCCCTTTTTTTTCTAGAAATAGCAGCCTCCTCCATCTGCCTTGTGCAGATGCCTAGAGCTGCGTCTGAGCAGACAAACATAAATGGGCCGATCACAAAAATGTATTTGTCAGCCTGGTGTCTTTTTTTCCCCTCCCTGGTCCCTTCTCCTTTCCATAGTTTGGGGACTGCGTGGCTCCAGTCTCCCAGACTTCTTTTGGGTCAACTCTTGGGGGGGAGGCACAAGGCAATGGACCGAGGCTGGGGACGGGCCTGCTGTGGCTGTGGCGTGGCCAGGAGGAGTCGAGATGAAAAGTGGCTGCTGCCTTTGCAGGGATGTCTGGGATTTGAGATTTCCCAGGCAGTCAGTCATTGGGGTGAGTGAAGCCCATATCAGCCAGACAGGACTTGGTTTAGACTCCTGGACCCTATTCTCTGTGAACCTGTAGAGTGGTCCTGGCCTGGGAGCACAGGGCTTGGGCCTGCCTCTCTCAGGGTCAGAGTTAGGAGTGGGTGTCATGGTGGTCTGGATGTCCTAGAGAGATGCTGAAACACATACCAGATGCCCAGGAATCTAGAGGGAGTAGTTTGAGGGTCAAGATCTCCGCAGGGAGGCTGAGTGACCTTGTGGCCTTTGGGTCACCCTGTCTCTTCCTCCCACCCTCTCTCTGGTTTTTATTGTTGGTGACTGGGGAGGAGGTGTCTCCCTAGGTTTCTATCCTACCTCCTTCACCTTAGCAGAGCTTGTAGGGTGAGATTCTGCCGGTCTTCTAGCCCCATGCCCTGGCTACAAGTACAAGGTGGGTTCCAATCCTGGAGTGAGTGATCTGGAAGAAGGATGAAGTTGACGATTCCTGAGGGAGGGGAGCAAGGGCCTGGGGGTGCTGGGGCTGCACACTTGGTTGGCATCAGAGTGATGTGTAGTTCAGAAGCCACACAGCTCCTTGTCCTCAGCTGCCCACAGAAACCCTCATGTAACAAATAGCCAGCTACTTCTGAGGCCGATGCAAATTGCTCAGGCTGCCCTCTCTTCCCTTGCCCAGCCCTAGCTATCTCTGTTCAGGCTGTGAACACTGCTTTGTTTCCCAGGAAGCCCTTTGGTATCTTTTGCTCACTTAGGAGACCTGTGTGAACAGCAGCTCAGGGTTGGTAAATGTTCCTTATGGGTGACGGGTCTTAAGTGCTGCTTAGTCCCAAGGGGTAGAAGGCTATCAGCACAACCGGATCCTCAGCCACTGTGAGTTTCCAGGAGCTGCTTTCTCCCTCTTCTCCCAGTGGAAGGAAGACCCAGAGAGGGAGGCTAGAGGGTAAGGATAAGGGAGTTTGGGGCTGAACTTTTGGTTCTTTGGGTCTACCCCTCCTGAGTGTCTTATTATGGAGGTGCCTGTAACTAAGAAGATGGGTTGGGCTACTTAGGCTTCTGGCAGTCGTGGGAATTTCTGAACCTGTATTCCCCAGCCCACGGGAAAGGGTGTGAGCAGGCCTGGGCGCCAGCGCTGGTGTGGGCAAGGGCTGAGCTGCCTGCCCATGCGGGCCCTGCCAGGATACCAACAGCCCCACCTGCTGCGTTCCTGAACTTGGCCCCAGATTTGTGCAGCTTTTTTGTCTTTTTTCTTTATCCTTTAACTCTGACCCCTGATCTGAATACACCTTTCTGGAACCAGAGTCCAAGGGATCCCTGTGGGTCAGAGCAGGGTAGAGCAGGCCCAGGACCTCTGGGTCTTTGTATGTGTGCACAAGTTCCTATCGTCCTGCCAGGGATGACTTGTGGGCTTCTGAGCTCCAGTTGGACCCCACCTCTGGGAATCCTTGATGAGAATGTAGGGCTTACTGAGAATTAATCCTGCCAGGAGGTAGGGCTGTCTGGGAAATAGAGCTGATTGCCTGCTTGAGATTGGGGAGAGGAGTTAGAGCTTAAACATAGGCAGCTCCTCTGATCAGCCTCCTTTGATCACCTCCTGACACTGGCTTTCATGGGCATTGGAAGGCCTAGCTTCATTTGGAAGGAAATGAATGAGATCATGTCTGGGTGGATCGTGGGCTGTTTTGCGATTGGGCCAGGTGGGTTCTGCCTAGTGTCTAAGGCTTGGGGGCTAACTATGGGATAGGGTGGGGATACTGGCAAAGCCGTGGTCATCCTTATTGCATTCTCCATTACTACATTGACTTTGGCTACCATTGGGGCTTTTGGTGCCTCTGTACAAACTGGAAAAATGTGTCCCTGGTTCAGTCAGGATGTGTCAGGCCATGAAGCCATGGCGTGACAGGCAGTGCACAGGTGACATTTCATACCTCCTTGGATAGGACACAGCCAAAGTGCATTGAGCCCTCAGTTGGAGCCCAGAATCCCAGCATAGACAGTGCTGGATCTGGGGAGGGTGTTTCTAATTTTCCTAACTCCAAAAACATACTCTCATGCCCTGACCCATTGTGCTATTGGAGAAGCCAAGACAGAGCAAGTTGTATTTCCAGAGCTGGGCGGCAAAGGTTCAGAAAGTAGCGAGAAGATGCTTGTCTTACTCTGAGTCCCAGCTTAGGGTTCTGGATCTGGGTGTTAGTTCCTTCCTGACCTTTTTTTTTTTTTAAAGTTACTTTTATTACTTTATTTATTTGTATGTGTGGGCAACTACATTCCACAATGTGTACGTGGACATCAGAGGACAATGTAGGAATCGATGCTCTCCTTCCACTATGTGGGTGGGATGGAACTCAGGTTGTCAGGCTGAGTGGCAAGTGCCTTTACCTGCCAAGCCATGTCACTGGCCCTGCCTTGGGGGGCTTTTTGGAGACAGGATCTCATGTAGTTCATGCTAGCTTCAAACTTGCTATGTAATCAGGGCTGGCCTTGAACTTCAGATCCTTTTGCCTCCACCTCTCGAGTTCTGGGATTTACAGTCGTGTGCTATGATGCTTAGCATCTTTCTCTCAACTTTTGCTTTGATGCCCAGCATCTCTCCCTGAACCTCTACCAGAGACTCCAGGTCAGTTCAGCTTCTCCTCATTGCCATGGATAGTGGTACTTCCTGCAGTTTGTTGTTGGTGACATCTAGTCACACATCAGGTACCCTCCAGAATCTAAGGACTAGCCATCTGGCAGTAGGCACTGATGCCTGAAAATACTGCTGTAGCTATTTTGGATCCCTCAAGCACCAGGATCCTCATCAATTAGGAAGAAAGAATTAAGTCTACTCCAGTGTTTGTTTCCTGTGTGCCCTGGGGCAGGTGACCTTCCCTCTCTTCCTGGGTCCAGATTCCTGAGTTGGGGACCTCTAACCCTGCTCCATCTCTCCCCAGGGATGCCGTTCTGAGTGCCTGACTGCCTCACCCCGAAGGATGGCCTTGGATGGGCATTAGAGGCACAGTGGCCTGGGCTCCTGTCCCGTCTGTCTGTTATCCTCTGTCTCTCTTGACATCACCGCAGCTCCACCCCCTCCTGTCCCAGCCCCCAACGCCAGCTTCCTGCGGGCCCAGAGCCGGCATGAACTCTCCCAACGAATCGGGTAAGAGCTGGGAGGTTGGAGAGGAGCCTTCCGGGGCAACTTTGGATGCAGTGGGCTGTGGTGGGTTTCCTGCCCAGACCAGCTGATTGCCAGTGTCTGAGCTGTCTGGGAATTGAGGGGGTCAAGAGTCAAGAAGCATCTCCAGAAAAGGACGGAGGTGAACTGTGAGGCCCATCCAGGAATGAATGACTCTGGGAGGATCTGGGTCCCCCTCTGCCTCCATACCTGCCCTCAGCATGAGAGCCTTGGGTACGTGAGATGGCATGTACCCCAGAGTCTCTCTGGGTGGCCTGGGGTGGTTAGTGTTGGAAGCATTTCCTGAATATAGCTGAATGTCTGTGCTGCTTATGTGGTGGCTTCCTTCCTTACTGGAGTGGCTCTCTTTTTCCATACTTTTTTTGTGGTGGAAGTTTCCAGGGCCCTATCCCTTAGCCTTGGATATACAGTTTGGGGTGGAAGTGGGTTGTATATTTGCAGAAGAGTTTTGGCCCTCTGGCAAGTGCAGGTAGACCAGCTGTCTTCCTCTTGGGCCCTCCACATGGTGGGTTCCCAAGTGGTCTTTCATTCCGATTTCCCATTCCTTTCTGCTAGGACCCTGCCCGGTGCTGCCAGACATAGTCTGTGGTGGGATTTCAGGCAGCTTTCTGTGGGGTGGGTCTGGATGTGTGCCCTTGAGGATGTGTCTTAATGCCCTGAGTTGGACCCTCAGAAGTTTCTCAGGAGGGTCATAGGGCAGTGTGGTCAGAGTAATAGCTGCCCTCTGTCCTCCACTGTCTCTGTCTGCACAGTCTGAGAGGCTCAGTGTCTATCCTGGCAACTTTAATCCTCCCCAGCCCATCCTGTTCCCTGTATTTTTTTAATTTAATTTATTTATTTTTATGTATATGAATGTACTGTCTGCATGTAGGTTTGTGCACCTGTGTCGTGCAATGCAGCAGAGGTCAGAAGAGGGCGTCAGATTCCCCTGGAACTGGGGTTCTCTTGGAATTGGAGTTACAGATGGTTCTCAGCCGCCATGTGGGTGCTGGGGATTGAACCCAGGTCCTCTGCAAGAGCAGTCGGAGCTCTTAACTCCTAGGCCATCTCTCCAGCCCCTTTATTTTTTTATGTGTATGAATGTACTGTCTGCATGTAGGTTTGTGCACCTGTGTCGTGCAATGCAGCAGAGGTCAGAAGAGGGCGTCAGATTCCCCTGGAACTGGGGTTCTCTTGGAATTGGAGTTACAGATGGTTCTCAGCCGCCATGTGGGTGCTGGGGATTGAACCCAGGTCCTCTGCAAGAGCAGTCGGAGCTCTTAACTCCTAGGCCATCTTTCCAGCCCCCCCCCCCCGTATCTTTTTCTACAGGAGCCAATGATATTTTCCCTTCTTTTAGAGAAAGGGCATAGGATCAAAACTCACCTGTCAGAGAATCCAGAAGCAACAACAGGAAGGAATCTAGTCCCCTCTCCTCATTCCCCATCTCCCCTCCTGGCAGCTTTATAGTCCCCCCACTTCATTCCCCATCTCCCCTCCTGGCAGCTTTATAGTCCCCCCTCTTCATTCCCCATCTCCCCTCCTGGCAGCTTTATAGTCCCCCCTCTTCATTCCCCATCTCCCCTCCTGGCAGCTTTATAGTCCCCCCACTTCATTCTCCATCTCCCCTCCTGGCAGCTTTATAGTCCCCCCTCTTCATTCCCCATCTCCTCTCCTGGCAGCTTTATAGTCCCCCTGAGGCCCTCCTGCCCTTGCCTTCTTCGTGCAGCCTGTGAGGGCTGTGCCAGGTGGGCTCTTGAGCTCTGTCTTGGAGTCTCTTAGGGTGGGTCATGAAAGGAACAGGAGAGGCCTGATGGCCATTCATCAGTCCCCCTATGTTGCTCTTTTTTTACAGGTCAGTTGTGGCTGGCTGTAATACCAGAGCTACAGCACAACCTTTCCCTGAGCCATCTGCATTCCCTGCTTCACATGGGCCTAAGAACCGACCCTTGGCCAGGAGCGTAGAGGCTGCCCAGGGCTATCTGTTGGTGGCTTTCCTAGCTGTAGGGTTTTGTTCTCTTGTAGCAAAAGTTTAGCATGGTGCATCTAGAGTAGGTGAGTTATTGGACTCATTAAAAAAATTTTTTTTTAATTTTATTTATTTTTGTATGTGTATGAATGTACTGTCTGCATGCAGGTCTGTGCACCCGTGTCGTGCAGTGCCTTGGAGGTCAGAAGAGGGTGCTGGATTCCCCTGGAACTGGAGTTCTCCTGGAATTGGAGTTACAGACGGTTCTTAGCTGACATGTGGGTGCTGGGGATCGAACCCGAGTCCTCTGCAAGATCAGTCGGTGCTCTTAACCACTAGGCTATCTCTCCAGCCCCGAGTTATTGGGCTCTTTTTAGACACTGATGGTCCAGCTTCCCCTCACAGACACTTCTGCCAGAGCAGGCTAGAGTGTGGGAGCTGGAGGTATCCATCAGTTTGGGAACTACTGAGCTGGCTATATGAGGCAGGGTTGGTCTCAGTGACCTGCATCCTGTTGGCTTTCCAGCTGCCCCCAGCAGGGGGAGATGCTGTCCTCTTGAGTATGAGAGGGAAAGAAAGAGGGGGACACAGGGTATAGACACACATTTTAGGCCTGGCATGGTGGTACATGCCTTTGATCCTAGTACTTTGGGAGGCAGAGGCAGGCAAACCTTTGTGAGATCAAGGCTAGCCTGGTCTATATAGCGAGTTCCAGGCCATCTTGGGCTACAGGGAGACCCTGTCTCAAAGAAAGAAAAGAAACACACTTAAGGACTGTTGAGAGGCTTGGGGAGGAGGGGGAGGGACATCCACAGCTTTCTTATGATTCTGGGACTGGCTTCTCTAGTTGTGGCATTCAGCTGCCCTATGCCAGGGAGACGCCACTCAGCACACAGCTTTTCCCCCTTTGAGGGGCTCAGCATTTGTTACTCTCCAAGTTCAGCTGGCACCTGAGCTGGGCTGTTGATGCCCAGTGCCTGGCAGGAGCCTAGGAACCACACGCCTTGGGACTCCACAGGAGTAAAATGAAACCACAAATTGTAGTCAGAGCATACGGTGTCCACTTCCCTGTGGAAACATTGCAGAGAGCCCTAAGAAGAAAAGGTATGGAGCCACAGGTAGGCAGCAGAGCAGGCCCCACATCCTGGCACACTCGTTCCTTTCTCCAGGAATGGGGACAGCAAGGAGCTTTGGTCCTTTGATTCTTCTCAGCATAGGAACTTTTTGATTTGGCAAGTCTTCACCTGGTATCACCAACAAGGTTGACCTATGGAAGAACAAAAGAATAGGAAATGGTCCATCCCTGCTCTGTTAGCCGACAAGTTAGCAAGTGAGCTCCCAGTGAGGAGTGGCAGATGGAGACTGTTTCTGGGCCCACCACTTTGGGCAGTGGGCACTCAGTCCACGTGCCTCGGCCAGGCTGCATGCCAGCACTTGACCTCATCTGCTTCGTGGCCATCCCAGGAGTCCTGTTTCCCTGAAGAGGCCAGTCTGCTTTTCTCTGCGTTTCTCTTTATTTTACTGGAACCAATCCCATCTGCCTGTTCTCTTCTGTGGGGTTAATAGACCAGTGGGAATCTGCAGCAGCTTGAGCTCGGACCCAGCAGGCTGGAGAACTCTCCCTGGGACCTCGGACCTCAGCTACCCTGGTCATACCCTTGTTCTCTGTGCCATTGCTTAGAGAGGGCAAGAATGTGAGAGGGCCTGCCACGTGAGCCTGTCTGGGTGCTGGTGGGGCCCCAGAGGCAGCATCCAGGTTCCTTATCCCCAGCGTGGGAGGGATATGAGCTTATGACAACACCTGTCTGTCCAGCACCTCCCAGCACCCTCTGCACTTTCTCTCCTTCCCTTTCCCAGGAGGGAGGGCAGCTGCCCCCTCCCTTGGGGTGACCAGAGAAACTGGGGCATGGGTGTGGGGTGGAGCCAGGAACCTTGGTGTCCTGTCTCCCTGCCTCAGGCTCTGATTCTGAGCCCCTGGGAGGGCAGGCAGCCAGTCTGAGGAGAAGTGGGTCAGTGCTGACATGGGCAGGGGTCTGAAAAGAAGACCCTTGGCCTCTCTTCTGTACTGAGGTGCCCCAGTAGATTGGAATCTACTCACCCTTCCTCTGCCCCGTTTCATCATTCCAGAGGGATTGAAGGTTTAGGATTAGCTGGTGAGAGGATGCAGGAGGGTCAACCCAGAGGGGAAATGGAAGATGCCAAAGTAGGTGTCCACATTTTTTCCTGCACTTGGTTTCAGATGAGGGGGCTCAGCCAACAGCTAGCATGAACCTGGCTTATGGCAGCCCCTGGGCCGTGCTAATGGGCCTCGGCATGACTGGGCTCAAAGAACTGGAGAGTGGGCAGGCAGGCGGGCAGGCTTGATGTTTCCAGGGCTCTAGGGCCACAGGCATCTGAGAATCAGGTCTCCTGGGGTATCCATGGGCTTTTTGACTACACAGAGCAGGACTTCCCTATCTTTCAGTCAGGGCCCCATGCCAGCTTTTGGGCCCAGGAAATGGGATCCTGGAAGAGCTGAAGGAGCCAGCTACTAAGCTTTTCTTCTTCAGCTTCAGAGGGTTTGAAGGCCAGAGTAGAGTCTCAGAGGGAGGAGGCAGAGTCACTGCTGCTGGGGAGAATAGGCTGGTTCTACCGCTTAGGCTAGAGTCCAGGCTGGCCTTGAACTTGCTCGTCATGGCTGTGGATGTGGCTCATAGACCACTTCTTTAGTGGGCACTCCGAGGTTTGTGGGATGGGACTTGGGAGCTCTGGATAGAAAAATAAATGCAAAGTGGGGGGCGGGGTGTAACAGGAAGGATTGAGGTTACATACTAGGAAGAGCTTGTATCACCTGAATTGCAGAAGAAAAAAGATGCTTGTCTTCCTTTCCCCTGGACCACCCTTTACATATCCTTAGAGGATTTTGTGAATTACTTTAAAGATTAGCTGGAGCTGACACTTCACTTCCTCATTCACAGACACCACGACGGTGCTAGGGTTGTCCCTGAGCCCTAGCCTTTGGGTGCCCATGTTCTGACTATGCCTCTCTTCTTTAAGAAGAGAATCTCTTTTTTTTTTTTACGTGTATGAATGTACTGTCTGCATGTAAGTCTGTGCACCCATGTCGTGCGATGCCGCAGAGGTCAGGAGAGGGTCTCGGATTCCCCTGGAACTGGAGTTATAGACGGTTCTCAGCCGCCATGTGGGTGCTGGGGATCGAACCCAGGTCCTCTGCAAGAGCGGTTGGTGCTCTTAACTGCTAGGCCATCCCTCCAGCCCCTATTTTTTTATTTTTGTATGTGTATGAATGTACTATCTGGATGTAGGTTTGTGCACCCGTGTCGTGCAATGCCGCGGTCAGAAGAGGGTGTCGGATTCCCCTGGAACTGGAGTTCTGGAATTGGAGTTACAGACGGTTCTTAGCTGCCATATGGGTGCTGGAGATCATACCCGGGTCCTCTGCAAGAGCAGTCTGTGCTCTTAACCACTAGGCTATCTCTCCAGCCCCAAGAAGAGAATCTTTTTATTATTTTTTTTTTTTTTACCAAGCATGTAAAATTTTAGTCCCAGCCGTGGAGAGCTGAGTCAAGTAGATCACTGAGTTTGAGGCCAGCCTGGGCTACAGAGTAAGACCCTGTCTTAATAAAATTTCTCTTTCTTTTGACACCTGGCTACTCTGAGGTTGGGGAGGGGCTTGCGAGGCGTTGTCATAGCTGCCGACTGCTGAGCAGGGCTCCTTTGCCTCTCTCCTATGCCTGGGGCTTGCAGAGCGCTGGGACAGGGCTAGCCAGCCCTTCTGGTTGCTCCCAGCGTGGGTGGGTGGAGCCTTGGCTGGGAGGGGCTGTTGCCCCCGGCTTTCTGGGCTCCCTAATGTCTGTTGCCTATTACCCCATTGGTAGAACCCCTAGTTTTCCCTCCCATTCCCCTTGAGAGGACTGAGTTGGCCAGCATACATTTGGGGCAGGGGTGGTAGACAGGGTGATATCCTCTAGCACCAGGCTTCTGGCTTGCACACTGTTCCCCTGCGTTTTTTCTAGAATGGGCCTTGGTTGGGGCTTCAGACTCCTGTTCAGTTTGTGGTCTACCACTGGGCACTCCCTACCCCAGCATCATCTACATCTCTCCATGCCTGAGAAAGCCTCCCTCTGCCACCTCCTGAGGGAGGAGGGCTGCTTTCTATCCCAGCAGAAGCTAAGCTAGAGAGATGGGCTTCAGGAGCCACAGCCACTGTGTCCTTGGTTGGCCAGCTTCTCCCAGGCTCCTGACAGGAGAGTGAGGTCATCCAGTCCAGAGAGAGGACAGGTGTCCCTGGCTCCATGCCTGGAGTGAGGGGCAAGGAGGGGTTAGGAGGGGGCTCCAAAATAGCAACTGTGACGTCAGGAAGGGGGAGGGGGATATAGTCCCAGGAATAACCAGGCTATTAAAAGGCTCCAGTGAGGTCAGGGGGCCAAGTGGGATCTCTGTACCAGTGGAGGTACAACCTCGGAAGAAGGGGCAGTCCAGAGGTGGGGAGGGCAGGCAGATGGCACCAATTCTCAGGGCACAGTGGCCTCAGAAACTAGGAGGCAGGATGCTGATAGTCACAACTTTCTGGATGGCCTCCAACCTCAAATCTTCCTTCTTGGGCATGGGGTCCAGGGGTACCTAGTAACAAAAACCTTGGGGCAATCTTGTGTATTTTTTTGCCCATTGGGTATGGTGGTTACAGCTCAGACTTGAGCCTCAGGCCTCCCATCCCTAGCACACGAGCAGCTCTGTGACCTAGGGTGAGTCAGACTGTCATCTGGCTGTGTCTCAGTTTCCCCATTTGGTCCTCTCTCTGGAAGTCACTGTGCAGAATAAAGGCTGGGCTGGGATGTTTATGATACTTTTTTTTTTTTTTTTTTTTTTTTGTCTTATTGAGACAGGGTCTCCCTGTAGCCCCAGCTGTCCTGGAACTCACTATGTAGACCAGGCTGGCCTTGAACTCACAGAGATCCGCCTGCCTCTGCCTCCCAAGTGCTGGAATTACAGGTGTGCACCACCACACCTGGTTGGTGATACTCTTTTTTTCTTTTTTTGGGGGGGGGTATTTTTGAGACAGGGTCTCCCTTTTAGTCCTGGCTGGCCTGGAGCTTGCTCTGTATATCAGGCTGGCCTTGAACTCACAGAGATCCGCCTGCCTCTGCCTCCCTAATGCTGGGATTAAAGGCGTGCACCACCATGCCCAGCATGTGATGCTCTTAATACTGCACTGGGCACACTGCCAGGAAAGAGCTCCCTTTGCTGAGAATGGGCAGATGTTGCCTGGGCCCCCTGCCTGGGTGAGGCAAGGCTTGCCCAGGAAGTCTTGGCCCCTAGAAAGAAGCAGAGTATCCGGGGTGGCAGGCTAGAATGGATGGGAGAGAACTCCCACTTAACTGCTGTTTAGGGTCTCCCTGCTAGTAAAGGGCTAGGGTTGCACCTCCCAGCCGTGCTGGAGTGCAGAAGTTAAACAAACCCCACAGGCTGTTAGGACGAGGGGTAGGTGTGAGGTTAGGCCAGGTGACTGTGTCTGTCACCTCCTTCTAGTTTTTCTGATTCCCTCCCTTGCTCTGCAAGGCAAGAGGGAAGCTAGAAGATTAGTCCATTGGCTGCCCACAGTGGGCAGTAGCCAAAACTGCTCCTAGATGCTTGGGTCCCTTATCTGCTCTCTTCTCCAGCCTTGCCTCTGGCCACCCAGGTCTGTGGCCTTGGCCCTGAGTGCAGGCCTCCCCTGCCCCCTCCCCCTTGCCTGGCGCTTCCTCCTGGGGTGGAACGCCTCCCCCCCCCATGGGGCCTCCGCCAGGCCTGGGCTCCTGGCAGTCAGCCGGCGGCTCCCTGAGCATGCTCCACCTATTTATAGACAGGGCCCTCCCCCAACTGCTATTTCAGTCTTCTGCCAGCTGCCGGCGGCTCATTCGGGAAGGAGGAGCAGGGAGCTGGGCCCAGAGCTGTCACCCGGCGGCGCTGGGAGGGAACACAGAGAGTCCGCCTGCCCGCTGAGCTCCCCTTCCTGTCCCCTGAGCACTCAGCCATAGCCCAAGTTCTGGGACCTTTGGACAGGCCTTGGTCCACACTCCTATAGAGGAGGGCAGGCCTGCAGCCTCGGAGTCTCCCAGCCCCTGCTGCCTCCAGAGCACCTACGCCGGCCGGCCGGATGAGGCACCTCCCTGCCTCGTGGGTCCCAGCGGCAGTGGCCTGAGGGAATCCCTGCACAGCCTGCTGGCCCTGCTGCCCACCTTCTCCCCGCTGGCTTCCGCCTCTGGCGGCCCCTCCCTGGCATGCTGCTGGTGCCCAAGGCGCAGGGGCTTGCGGACATGCTACAGACCATCTATGAGACCGAGTCCTGTTTCTCAGCAGATGGCATGTCAAGCCGGGAACCGTCCTTGGAAATCCTGCCTCGGACCCCTCTGCATAGCATCCCCTTGGCAGGTGAGTGTCTCTGTGTCCCCACCTGCCCTCTGCTCTTGGGCATCCTGGTGCCTGGGTCGAGCATCTCACTGGGAGTCTTGCCCTGATGGGGTCCTGCTTCAGCCTTTCTTAAGGACTTTTTTGAATATCTGTGGGATTGAGAAGCTGTGCTTCCAGGGTGGCCTTCCTTCTTGGAAGTCCTGGGCCCTCCTTGCCCAGAACTGCCCTTTCACCATGCCTCCTAGCCCTGCTCTGCCACGTCTTTCCAGTGACTTGGCCTCCAGCAGGGTCAGCCTCAGCTTGCTGGGGGCTGGGGCTTCCTAGAGGATCCTGGCCTAGTTGGCATCATGGTCAGAGAGGAGGAAGTGGGTCAGTGACCCATCTCCAGGCTGTTTGCTTCCCAGGTTGGAGCAGAGGAAGAAGCTGTACCCGGGGATCCTATAGGAATCAAACTTACCCTAGCTCCTCTGTATAGTTTGGGGGTAGAAGGTCAGAGTAGAGTGACTTTGGCAGGTTCCTGATCAGGAGACTACTGAGAATGGACACTTGGGGAGGAAGCTTGGTGCAGGTGGGGCAAGGTTGAGCAGAGACTGGCATGTGGGACACTGAAGGGTCTTCGGTGCTTAGTTCCTGGCTCCCTGGTATCTGTACCTCTTCCTCCCCCAGCTTTGATTTGCTTCTACTTCCTGAGAATGGATAAGTGTCCCTTTGGCTCACATGGGCTTGATGACCCCTAACCTGAACCGAGGATCCCTAGATTTGTCACCTTCTTTGCAGGAACTTTCTTGGCTCTTGGTTGGGGGTGGGGTCCCACCAGAGCTGGCCACTCCTTTCCTCACTCCCAGGAACCTGTTGGCAGCATCAGGCCCTTCTGGCACAGCCTCCCTACCAGGCCGGCACCACAAGATGCTTCCTTCAGGGAGGGGCCTGCTGGAACCATGCCCACTTGGCCCCTCCTGGCTTTGGTTGTCTTGGCACTCTCTTAAGAAAGATAGAGAGAGAGAGATGTGTGTGTGTGTGTGTGTGTGTGTGTGTGTGTGTGTGTGTGTTGGAGCCCTTGATTCTAGATACGTGGGTGTGGATCTGAAGGTTCCAATTAGAAGGTGAGAGCTATGTTCCTTTCCGGGTACCTGTGATTTGGTTTCTAGTTGTCCAGGGACGAGGTTGCAATAGGATTGGGAAGGGTCAAAAGAATGAAGAATGTTTTGGGAAGGTTTGGGAAATCCTTAGAACATGGTTTGCTGTCTGCCTAGACAGGCATGGGATGTCCATTCAGTGTCCTCTGATAGGGAATTGTCCTGAAGACAAGTCCTGCCGGGTACCCACCCGGCCCCTCGAATGAGGCAGGAACTTAGAGGCTGGTTCTTGGCCTGGGCTCATTGAGCCACAGCCTCTGCCCTTTGCTCTCCAACCCTGGCCTCTGGGTGTTAAGTTGGCCCCTGGGAAGCAAACGAATCTCTGTAGAACCTCTCATTGGGGCAGCTCTGCCCATGCGCTGTTCACCTATTCTGTACCGAGCTAACACTTGGCCCAGGGTTTCTTCCTGTTTATGTGCCTCCTTTCAAATTAGACCCCAGCAAGCCTACAGGTTGGGACCCTGCTCGTTCCTGTTCCTTTCTCTATGTCTGCCTGTCCCCGGACATACCCCAGCCACCCCCTCTCCAGAGCTCCGTTTCCCCCACCTGGCTTCTGAGCCATGGTGCAGTCCGAGCTGGCAGGAGGGAGGCGTGAGTCACCCCAACCACGGGGAGAGGGCTAAGAATGTTCCCCCTGAGCAGCTCTGACGCTGGGTCTGTGACGCTGCTAGGGACAGATATAGGCCTGGGGCTTGGCTGCCTTGTTTCTTTTTTTTTTTTTTTTTTTTTTTGACTCTGGAATGTAAATAGATGTTTCAAATAGAAACACTTTAACCTTTGGTTAAAAAAAAAATCCACCCCAGATAAACACGAGGGCCCAGGATGCCTGGCGTCCCCTCCCGTCCCTTCTCCCTTCATGTACCCACTCCCATAATTTCTTGAACAGTCTCTGGACAATTAAAAAACCAAGGCTGAAAAGAATAGGTATCCAGGGGTGCTTTCTTGGGGGGGGGTGAACAAAGGCCCTTCCAAGATGTCCCCCTTGCCCCCTGCAGCAGTGAGAGTCTGGGGAACTCTATTTTGGGGCAGCCTCTGTTCCCCAGGCTGGCTTGTTGGCTGCCAGCACCCAGCACCTAGCACCTAGCACAGTGGGTGGCACCTAGATGAATGAGTGTTGCATGAGGGGGTGGAGGCCCAGGCTGCTGGCGCGATGCCTGGGCACTATTTGGGGCTCAGCCCTCTGGCTGAATAGAGACAGCCACAGTGGGCACCTAAGGGTGAGCCGGTGAATCAGTTCAGTGCTCTTCCTGCTTAAGGAAGGGACAAGGGACAAGGGACAAATGTCAGCTTCTTCTCTTGATGACTGGTGGTCTCTCTTGACAGATGGGTGTCTGTCCAGATGCCCTATTACTGCCCAGTGCGCAGTGGCCACCTCCATAGTCCAGCTTGGCTCTAGTTTGATGATGCGGAGATCTTGAACTTCACTGTAGGATTCCCAACTATCCAGAGCTGGGGAATGCCCTGCTGACCCCCCCCCCCCCATTCAGTGCGGCTGACTGGAGGCCTGGACACTATGGGAAGGGATGGGAGAGGAGACTCCTCTACCCACAGAGGGAGGTATGAATCCAGCTTGTGCCAAGAAAAAATGCTCTGGATGTTGGGAATTCCCATGGGGCTCCGATTTGCAAATGAGGCTTTCTCTGGATGTTCTTATTTAGGCTCTTCAGGCCATTCCGGGCATGGCTATGTGTCAGGAATGTGTAGGTGTAGGGATGCCGGGAAGGTAGGCAGGGCAATACTTGAGTGGGATGGGAACTAGTATCATAATACACTGTAGTATAGGTGACAAGGATACCAGGGACTTTCCTTATTAGGTCTCTTTTAAAAAGGATATTAATAACCATAGTCTGTCTATACTTGAGAAGAATCAAAGAGGTTAAAGAATTTGCCCAAGATCATAGAATAATTAAGAGTTAGTATTTGAACTCAGATTTCTCTGTGTGGGACCATTATTAAAGCACACACAAACTTTTGCATACATTTCTTCAAAAAATGGCCTTTTAGCTGGGCACACATTTAATCCCAGCACTTGGGAGGCAGAGGCAGGCGGATTTCTGAGTTCAAGGTCAGCCTGGTCTACATAGTGAGTTCCAGGCCAGCTGGAGCTACATACAGGAAGACCCTGTCTCAAAAAGACCAAAAAAAAAAAAAAAGTGCCTTTTGTTAAGACGGGTATATTCTCACTAATGTATATGGTATAGCAATTGGAGCACAGGCTAGATTTTCACACCAATTTGTCCCTTCAGTTGGGTGCCTGTGTGCAGTATACACAACCTGTACAACTTATGTGTAGGCTTGTCTGTGTTGTTTGCCTCCACAATTTGTGCAGGGAACAGGGATCATTCTGGCCCCTGAGAGCTCCTGGGGTTTCTAAGTGTTTTGCTTTCTATAAATACTTGGGACCACTTGGCCGATTATGTCTCTCCCTGCAGGGCTTCTGGCTCAAGAAAAGATGAGATCTCAAGAACAGAGTTGAAACGCCCACTGCTTGTGGACAGCCTGTCTTGCCCCATGCCCTCCTACCTGATCTCCTCTTGTTTTTGAGACCCTCAGCTGTCCCTTCCCGCTACACATATGCCAGACAGGAAATCAGATTAACCGTGTCCACACACAGCTGTAACAGCTGTCAGATTGTCAACAGGAACGAGTGTGGGCAAGTCCAGGGACGTTGTGAGACAGTGGTTCTCAGAGTTTGAATTGCAGCAGAATGTTCAAGGGGATGTGTTCAGATGCAGACTCTTGAGTCTGTAGTGCAACTTAGGAAGCAGCGTTTAAACTCTTTGGTGATTGTGATGTAGGGCAGACTTAGAGTAAGGGCTGTCTCTCACATTCATGGACGGCCCTGGTGGGAGAAGAGCCTATGCAGAGGGCGTGTGGCTGTTACCCTAGACAGACAAATCCAATTCCTAGTAGCCTGGCAGCCTGGAGAGAGGATGTTTTGAAATGCCAGGAGCAGGTGTCTAAACTCCAAGCAGGGTGGGGGCATTATGGCAAGTGGCCAGGTGGGCAGGATGCCTTACTGGACACTGAAGCCTGGGTTGTGCATGGAGAGTGAAGGCGGGTCTGTCCCGAGGCCCCTGCTGTCCCACCTGCTGGTGGGAGGGAAACATCCCAGCAACAGCTGCAGCTTTGCATGGTTAGTGTGCCTTTTAATTGCCTGCAGCTCAAGTATTTTCCTGGGGTGGCTGGGAGATGGGACTCTTCTCTTCTAGACACCCTCCTAAGATCAGTCACTGACTCCGCTGTCACCAGCGAGGGCCACCTTGTGCCCCCCACCTGACCTCCGCATCCCTGTAAGGTCTTTCAGAGTTGCAGCCTGCCTCCTGCTTTCTGGGCCTTCCCTCCATTTGCCTCCCCTTGCCTTCACCCTTGGGCTCTGATATTATGGGAGCCACCTCAGTTCACTCATCTACATTGCTGGATCCTTGGTGCAGCATCCAGCTCCTTGTATTTCTCATTAAATTCGGAAGCAGCTCCAGGTTTTCTCCTTCTGCTGTGTTTGGGGTAGGGGCAGAGAGAGCCAGGGGAGCTGACATTAAGCCCTGGCTCCTCTGCCTCCTTTTCAGGTGACCCTGGACAAGCATGATCCCCTCTGGCCTCATTTTCTTCCTGCAGCTGGGGGCGTTGAGTTGCTGAGCTCCTGGGCCTTTTCCTTACTGACATTCTGAGGGTCTCTGAGGTCAGTTTCACATTGCTTCTGCTTTGCTGGAGGAGGGGGTGAGGGTCTCCCAGCACCTTGCCCCAGGAGTATATAGAATAGCTTCCGGGAGAAGTGTCATCTGTATCGGGGCACGGTAAGGTCAGAAACAGGAGAATTTCAGACATCCTGGAGTTGGGGCTCTAAGAGCAGGAACCAAAACCAAAACCTGTGCTCTTTTGCGTCGTGGCATGTTTTTGAGAGCCAGAAGGGATTCCATCACTGTGGCCTGAGCTGCAGAGGACAGAGTAGCCCTTCTTGAAGGTAGTGAGGACAGTGGGATGGGCTAGGGCTAGAATTGGGGGGAGGCGCTAGAACCTCCTTTCTCACATTGGTGCCTGGCTGCGATCATTCTAGCTTGCACTGTGTGCAGCCTATGGAGAGGGCACTCTGGGTCAGGACGACAGAGAGAGCGGCCTTCAGACAATCTGAATGAGAGCCGAGGCTTCACTGGCTAGAGTCTGAGCCCAGTATCCTTAGAACTCAGGTGGGCTGTGAGGTTGCCTTCTGTCATTCTAAGCATTTTATTTTGTGTATTTTTATTATTGTTTTTCTTTGTTTTTCGTGACAGAGCCTTTCTATGTAGTCTAGGCTGACCCTGAATTTATTTACAGTGTAGCCTATCTGGCTTCAAACTCATAAGGATCCTCCTCCCTCACTCAGCTGTTTTCTTTAATTGATTACTTAGTTTTATTATTTTTAAAAAACAATTTTTGAATTTGTTTTTATTTTATGTGTATTGAGTGTTTTGCCTGCATGTATGTAAGTGTATCCATGGGTGTGCAAAGCCTGTGTAGGCCGGAAGATGGTGTCAGATCCCCTGGAACTGGAGTTATGAATGATTTTTAGCCCCTATGTGGGCGCTGGGAACCAAACCCTCCTTTGCAAGAACAGCCAGTGCTCTTAACTGCTGAGCCATCTCTCCACCATCTATCTATCTATCTATCTATCTATCTATCTATCTATCTATCTATCTATCTATCTATCTACTGGTCTTTTTGAGACAGAGTCTCCCTGTAACCCCAGCTGTCCTGGAACTCACTCTGTAGACCAGGCTGGCCTTGAACTTGCAGTCTGCCTGCCTCTGCCTCTGCCTCTGCCTCTTCTTCTTGAGTGCTGGGGCCACCACACCCAGCTGCTGTTTTTTATTTTTTTGAGACAGGGTCTCAATGTAGGTGAGGCTGATCTTAGGCTGAGGAACCTCCTTCCCTGAGTACTGAGATCACAGGCCTGTATCAGCACACCTGATATATGTACTTTAGAAGCTTTCTGGGTGCTGTTGATCGAATGCAGGGCCTCATGTGTACTAGGCAAGCACCCTACCACTGAGGTTCATCCTGAGCCCATAGATACATTCTGGTTAGCAGTCCATAGAATTTGCTAGATTGCCAAAACCAGAAAACACACACACAAGTCAGAAGCCATAATAGTAAGCCTGACTAGTGCCTCTTGAGATCCTCTCAGGCCCTGTGCCAAGCTCCTTGGCATGCATTTTCTCAGGCCTGGCAACCTGGGAGGTACGTGCTCTGCAGCCATTTTGCAGATGCCTGCATGGAGCATGGAGAGGCACAGCCCTTGGCTAGTAAGTGGCACTGCCTTGAACCTATGCCATTTCTTATTCCAAAGCCCTGACTCTTAACCATTAAGTGATTGTGTTAGCCTGATGGGTTGTGCAAATTGCTAGGTGAGAGTCATACCGAGCCTGCACATGTGGAAATGCTGTCTGAATTGTGGTATAACCTGTTGAGCCTCAGTCGGCCTCACTAGTCGCACAAGAGCACAGAAATAGATCATGGGAAACTGTCTGGTGGGGAGGGGTCATCGGCGTCATGGGCAGAGGAGTGTAAAGCATGTTCCCTGCCTCCTTCCAAACTCCTTCAAGGCCAAGACAGGGACAAGAGTCTTTTTCCCATTCTCCAACAGATATACAAGGTAATTGGATATTTAAAGAAGCTAATGACTGCCCACCCTGCCAAAGGAGGTCTAGGCTACCTCCTGGGTGGGCTACCTGCCTGTGTTCGCTGGAACGTTTACTGCACACAGGCGCTAGACTGGACACGCTTATACTCAGGCCTCCTGCTCATGCTGGGAGCCAGGGCACCTAGGTTTGATCCCTGGTTTGCTGCTGTTGAGCCTGTGAAGGCTGAAAGCAGTTGGTCTCAAGGGAACCTTTCACCCTACCCTTCCAGACAAAGCAGCTCCTCAGAGTTAGGAATTGTCTGCATAGGCCTTGTTTCTGTCCTAAGTGTCATACAGCTTAGTACTCCCCTGTCTTGGGTCACCTCCTCCAGTAGTGACTTCTGAAGCAGGGTCTTTCAGAGATAGGTGCTAAGCATCTTGGGTCATCTTGGTGACTCCATACCCTGGCTGCTCCAGGTGTCCTCAAGCAGAGTAAAAGGCACTCTTTCCTGCTGTCCAGGATTTGTTTCCTGGGGATTCTGAGTTGTGATATCTCCAGGAGAGGGCAGGGCATGGCTTGTGATGTGTTCCGAGCAGGAGCAAGGTTTGCCTCTTGTTCTGAGGTAGCTAGATCTGTTTATTTTGAACCCTAGTTCCCAGGGGTGCTGCCAAAACCTGTTCCTTGTGGCTCATAGTCCTTTGTCTGCTTAGAGACAATATCCAAAGAAGCCGGGACCTGTTGTTATAATTTTATTTTATGATATAAAATATTTTATCTGTTTTTATTTTATATGTATGAGTGGTTTGCCTGCACGTATGTATGTGCACCTGTGTTATACAATGCCTGAAGAGGCCAGAAGAGGATGTCAGAGTCCCTGGAACTGGTTGGTGTTAAGGACAGTTGTTAGCTGCCATGTGGGTGCTGGGAACTGAACCCAGGTCCTCTGCAAGAGCAGCGAGTGCTCTTAACCACTGAATTATTTCTCCAGCCCCATTTTTATGATATGTTTTTTATTATTGTTAGTTTTGGTTTTTTCTTTGTTTTTGTTTTGAGACCGGGTCTCCCTGTAGCCCTAGCTGGCCTGGAACTTGCTAGTAGACCAGGCTGGCCTTAAACTCACAGATATCTGCCTGCTTCTGCCTCCAGAATCCTATGATTATGTGATTAAAACCATACACCACCACGCCCAGCTCTGTTAGTTAAGATAGGGCTTCTCTCTGCAGCCCCTGTTGGCCTGGAATGCACTGCAGTCTTCCTGCCTCAGCTTCCTGTGTGAGCCATCACAGCTGGCTGTGATTGTTCTTTTGTTTGTTTGTTTGTTTGTTTATTTTTTTTTTTTTTTGGTCTTTTCGAGACTGGGTCTCCCTGTAGTCCCAGCTGTCCTGGAAATCCCGCTCTGTAGACCAGGCTGGCCTTGAACTCACAAAGATCCGCCTGCCTCTGCCTCCCAAGTGCTAGGATTAAAGGCGTGCGCCACCACGCCCGGCTATTTTTGTTTGTTTTGGAGGGCAGGATCTCACTAAATTACAATCTGGCTTTGAACTCTCAATCCTCTGGCCTCAGCTTCCTGAGCATCTAGGATTACCATGGGCAAATCTCCAGCTTGCTCCCCTGGTCTTAGACTAAGGATATACTGCCAGCAGTCCCTGAGTTGCCCCCTCTCTCATCTCCTACATCACCTCCTTCTGAGGAACCTTGTCATCTCGTAATGCTGCCTGAAGAATCCACTGCAGATTGATCCTGAGTGAAGGGGACCATGGAGGAACTGGAAGTATCTCCAAGGTGTTGTCACTGCCCAGTTATACCCATGAACTGAACAGGTCTATACCTTCTAAACTAGAGCTTGGTATGGGCAGGGCCACTCGTGATTACTGGACACACAAGGCACTGCCCACCCCACTGCTCAGGGTGAAGCTTCTCCATGGGGGCAGTATGGATCAGCCCTGCAGGAGGCTCGAGGTGACCATTCTCTAGAGAAGGCAAGAGTCTTGAGTTCCCAGGTTGGGTGGCCGGGCCCTAGCTTTCCCAGCCCTTGCATTTTTCTTCACAGGAAGTTCATGGTGTTAGCTCTAGTCTCTGTTCTCTGCAGATCTGTGTCAGCATGAGACCTCAGGGAGTGAGTGTATGTGAAAGGACCCAGGGGTTTGCTATCGAATGTGATCATTTCCCTGGGCTTTCAGGGGTCTCTGCTAGCCAGAGCCTCCACCTACTTCAGGGAACATACCCTTTCACCTACCCTTTCCTGACTTCCAAGGTTCTCCAGCCTTCCTCTGCCCATCAGGAAGTGGCCAAGAGCCTTTTCCTGTCATGACACTCTTCCCCCTTCCAGGTGCGTGGTTTGGTGGAAGCTGCTGCCACCTGCTTGGTTCCTGCCAAGCTGGCAGAGGACACAGATCCTTAAGGGGATGCCAGGCTCTAGGTTCCATGGCAGGGCAACTGCATTCTGAAGACCCTGTTGCCCCACCTCCCTGGCTTCCACATTGAGTGGAACTAGATTACTACCTGGCAAACCTTGTGCTACAAATTAACATTCTCATCCTTCCTCCTTTCATGGGAGCAAGGCTGGGTGGCAGAGCCCTCTGGCTGCCCTGCCACCTGCGTACCAGTGGGGCTGCGGCGCCTACTGCAGCACAGAGCCAGGCATCTCAGTGCTAGTGCTGGGAGCCCCTGTGCTTTTTGCAGGGCTCCTGCAAGAGGCTTCTCTTATCTGCCACAACTGTAACTTGGGACAGCATTATCTGCTGGGAGCCAGGATCTCTTTTTTTTTTTTTTTTTTTTTTTTTTTTTTTTGTATGAGTGTACTGTCTGCATGTAGGTAGGTGCACCTGTGTCGTGCAATGCTGCAGACATCAGAAGAGGGTGTCGGATTCCCCTGGAACTGGAGTCAAAGAGGGTTCTTAGCTGCCCTGTGGGTGCTGGGAAGCAAACCCCGGTCCTTTGCAATAGCAGTCTGTGCTCTTAACCACTGAGCCATCTCTCCAGCCCCGAGCCAGGATCTCTTAACCACTGCTCTTTGCGGGTGGGTGGACTAGTATCTTATCCCAACATCCCCAGTGCTGCAGGGAGCAGCAGGTTGGAGCTGATCTATCCCTTGGTGAAGTGATCAGTGTCAGGGGCCAAGTTGGCTTTGCCTAGGAACCGATAGCCCTCCAGCCAGCTTTGGGCCCTGCCTTAGGTGTTCGGCAGACTCAAGGCTGGCAACCAGCTCCTTTCTGTCACTCGGCTTTTCATCCTGGTCTAGAGTTGGTCTCCTCCAAAAAGCCTCTCAGGAGTCTTCATGTATTCATTCTTCCTCCTGGTGCTGGGGCAGGGCATGGGTTAGAGAGAGAGAGTGTGTGCCTGTGTGTGTGACTCCACCCTTTTGGCCACATTTGGCCACTCCTGCAGATGTGGCTCTGGCCTGGTGGCCACAGAGTCGTCAGTGTGGCTGGCAGGGAACCACTGAGGAATGTGCTCAGCTGGGGAAGGAGGAGTTCCCAGACGTCCTGCTCAGGCGCTCCCTTTCCATGCCACCCCTGCCCCTAGTGGGTTCCTCAGGCATGAAGATGGCATGGCCTTGCCCATGGCTGGTGATGCCCACTCCCACTTCTGAGTGCTGGGTTCTCTGAAGAAGTATAGGCCTAGGGACTTGGTGCAGGGGTCTCTTAGTCTCTACTGCCACACACCCTTCCCACTCTTGGTGTAGAGAGGGGGCCTGAGAAGAGACTTGGGCATTGCCAGTCATCAGAATATTGGGGTCCTGTCTTCTCTCCTCCCTGAGCTGCAGTGAGCCACTTGGCTGTGGGAGCACCCTCCCAGCACTGCGCAGCCTCCCTGGGCTCGAGTGAGGAAACTGGGACTTTCTCTGGAGAAGTGGGGGATAAAGGTGCTGGGCTGGCTTTGCCTTCCCCTTCTTCCTCCCAGACAGCTACCCTGCCTTCCCCTTCCTGTGGCTTCAGGAGGCTTTGTGGGGTGCGGGTTGGGCTTCGGGCATCCTACTGGTGTAGTGTTTGCCTTGTTGCCCTGGCAACCACTGTGCAGCGGTAGGGAGTGACATTCAGTGACCAGAGGACAGTGCACAGAGATCAGGAGGTCGAGGCCCAGCCTTTTCATAAGCCCACTGGAACCATTTCTGCTCTCTGGTCCCCTGTCCACTTGAGCTTCAGAACCACCCAGTAGGTACCTCTACCACCGTGCCCTTCCCTGCAGGCCCTCCTGGGGCTGTAGACTAAGGTCCCTGCCTCAGCCCCAGCCCTCCCCCTGCCATCACTCTTCTTCCTGTCTGATTCCCTTTCCTTTCCTGTCTCCTCCTCCCACCTCCTCCCTGCACTGCCGTTCTCTCATCCCCCCCCCCCAGCACAGCTGCTGTTTGGCTCACTCTATATATAGCGGCATTTTCAGGGTAATTACAATAAAACTGTTGAAAGGGGATAATCCAGCAGAGGAAGCCAGGCTGACTCCCAGCCTCCTCTTGTCCCTGGCTTGGTGAAGCCCTGCACCCCTTTTCCCTGAGGCCTCCAGTTCCTATCCACTCCACCCCATGCCTGTACCTCTTTCCTGCCCCAACTGCCCCAGCTGGGATGGGACTACAAAAGCACAGAGGGCAGTCTGTCTGGAAGGTCCCCACAGGCCCCAGCTGCCAGTCTCGTCTCTCTGTGCCTCAGTTTCTCTTCAAGCATAGGCTTTGATGGGGAGAAGGTATGGGATAGTGGGTGGAAGTGTAGGGTTTGGATTCATATCCCGGTTCTTCAGACACTTGGCTGTGTCTGGTCAAGTTCCTCAAACCTCTCTTGGCCTCAGTTTCTTTATCTGTGAAAGGAGATAATAATAGCACTGAAATTGTACATCACTGTGCAGTTTAAATGAGCCTATCACGTAAAGTGCCTAGTGGTGTTAACTGTCAGTGACAGTATCAAGTGTCCTGTACTGACAGTCTGCCAGCTGCTGCTCTTCACACGCATGTCTAGATGTTTTAGTGTTTTGTTTTTGTTTTTGTTTTTTTTTCCTTTGTGGTGCTAGGGGTTGAACCCAAGGCCTCCTGCATGCTGGGCAAACTCTACCTGCAGCCCTATTACATAGTTGCTTAGTGAAGTTCACAGCTTTAGCCTCATTTCAAGAAAGCAGAAGGCAGCAGCCATGGGCGGAGGGATTTATGTTACCTTTGGGTCCAGTGGACTTCCCTGGTGGTCCCTTGGGCCCTGGCCTGCTAGGGCCAGTGGGCTCTGGGCTGAGCCCACTGACCCTTTGTGTATCTTGTGCCCACAGTGGAGGTGAAGCCGGTGCTGCCAGGAGTCATGCCCAGCTCCATGGGGGGTGGGGGTGGAGGCAGCCCCAGCCCCGTGGAGCTTCGGGGGGCCCTGGCAGGCTCCATGGACCCTGCGCTAAGGGAGCAGCAACTGCAGCAGGAGCTCCTGGTGCTGAAGCAGCAGCAGCAGCTGCAGAAGCAGCTTCTGTTTGCAGAGTTCCAGAAGCAACACGACCACCTGACTCGGCAGCATGAAGTCCAGCTGCAGAAGCACCTCAAGGTGAGAAGGGGGCGTGGGGCCCACCAGAGCCACAGCCCCACCCGGGCCCCTCTCACCACCGCCCCTGCCACCCCTGCCCCTCGCAGCAGCAGCAGGAGATGCTGGCAGCTAAGAGGCAGCAGGAGCTGGAGCAGCAGCGGCAGCGGGAGCAGCAGCGGCAGGAGGAGCTGGAGAAGCAGCGGCTGGAGCAGCATCTGCTCGTTCTCCGCAACAAGGAGAAGAGCAAAGAGAGTAAGGCCGGTGGGCAGCCCTGGCCCCTCCAGCCCAGCCCTGCCCCAGCTGTGGGTCTGGGTCCCAAGCCCCCAGGTCAGCTGTTCCTTGTCCTGCAGGTGCCATTGCCAGCACTGAGGTAAAGCTGAGGCTCCAGGAATTCCTCTTGTCGAAGTCAAAGGAGCCGACGCCAGGCGGCCTCAACCATTCCCTCCCACAGCACCCCAAATGCTGGTAAAGGCTCTGAGAGGCAAGAGTGGGCCAGAGGGGTTCTGTAGGGGCTCAGGGCTTCCGCCTTGGTGTCATATTTGGGCTCCGTAGCCTGTCTTAGGAGATGGGACTCCACACGGGTTTTTCTTACTCCCCTTCCCAGGATCTGTTTCTTGTCCTTCTGTCAGGTACAGTGGCCATTTGGGTGTGGTGGCACACACCTACAGTTGTAGCACTCGAGAGGTGAAGGCAGGAGTACTAAGCGGTCAGGTTATTCTTGGCTACATAGCAAGTTCAAGGCCAGCCTGGGCTACATGAAACCCTGTCTCAAAAACAAACAAACGGGCTGGAGAGATAGCCTAGCGGTTAAGAGCACCGACGCTCTTGCAGAGGACCCGGGTTCGATCCCCAGCACCCACATGGCGGCTAAGAACCGTCTGTAACTCCAATTCCAGGAGAACTCCAGTTCCAGGGGAATCCGAGACCCTCTTCTGACCTCCGCGGCATTGCACGACACGGGTGCACAGACCTACATGCAGACAGTACATTCATACACATACAAAAATAAATAAATAATAAAAAAAAAAAAATTAAAAAAAAAAAAACAAACCCAAAATGTAAATCTTCCTAAAATCTGGCTTATTAGGTGGCAGGTCCTGTGGCTGGTGGTAACCTGGATCTGCTTCCATACCTAGGGGAGCCCACCATGCTTCTTTGGACCAGAGTTCCCCTCCCCAGAGCGGTCCTCCCGGGACACCTCCCTCCTACAAACTGCCTTTGCTTGGGCCCTATGACAGTCGAGATGACTTCCCCCTCCGCAAAACAGGTGCGTGAGTGTCCAGCCTGGCCTCCTGGAATCTGGTTCCTGGGGTAGATGTGGGAATGTGCGAGGGACAGGGCTACTGCTCAGAGTTAGCCCTAAGTGTGGTAGGTGGGGCTTCAGGTTTGTGTATGTATGAATCTTCAGGTTTGTGTATGTATGAGTCTGAGCCAGTTACCTTTTCTCCAGCCTCTGAACCCAACTTAAAAGTCCGTTCAAGGCTAAAACAGAAGGTGGCTGAGAGGAGAAGCAGTCCCCTCCTACGTCGCAAGGATGGCACTGTTATTAGCACCTTTAAGAAGAGAGCAGTAGAAATCACCGGCGCAGGGCCTGGGGGTAAGACCTCCTGTCACATCCTGATTCTGAGTATCTGGGAATAGGGTGGCTCAGAACAGGCCCAGGTGACAGCCACTTCTCCTGTAGTGTCGTCCGTGTGTAACAGTGCGCCCGGCTCCGGCCCCAGCTCTCCCAACAGCTCCCACAGCACCATCGCTGAGAACGGCTTTACTGGCTCAGTCCCCAACATCCCCACAGAGGTACAGGCCTGTTGAGGCTGGTGGGCAGAGGGCACAGGTCTGTTTCTTTTCCTTTGGAAAAAGGAGTTTGGCTCCTTTGGGTCTGGCTGAGTATTTGGCTCCTCTGCGCACATGGAAGGTCCTTGGCTGGATCTGTTGAAGAGAGATTTGTCCCACAGGCCCCTGAAGGGCTCTGATCTTGCTGTCAGGCCCACGGGGGGCTCCGGGTTGGGGAAGTGAGACATTCGGAGCACTTAGCCTTGGTCCAGGTTGCCTTCCTTTGCCATCTTTTCTTTGCCTGCTTTCATGGCCGTCTCTCCTGACTGCTCCCCAGATGCTCCCCCATCACCGGGCCCTCCCTCTGGACAGCTCCCCAAACCAGTTCAACCTCTACACGTCTCCTTCTCTGCCCAACATCTCCCTAGGGCTGCAGGCCACGGTCACTGTCACCAACTCACACCTCACCGTAAGTACAAGGCACATATCCCAGCTAGGACTTTTGCCTTCCCAAGACTCTAAGGGAGCTCAGCACCCATCAGAGCTTGTGGGTGGGCAGAGGGGACATGAGGGGTGCTGGTCTAAGTTGTCAGGACAGGGCCAATAGGAGCCTCTCTGCCTTAACCATCACCCACCAACCCTTGCCAGGCCTCTCCGAAGCTGTCGACACAGCAGGAGGCTGAGAGGCAGGCCCTTCAGTCCCTGCGGCAGGGCGGCACACTGACTGGCAAGTTCATGAGCACATCCTCCATCCCTGGCTGCCTTCTGGGCGTGGCACTGGAGGGTGACACGACCCCCCATGGACATGCCTCTCTGCTGCAGCATGTGCTGCTGTTAGAACAGGCCCGGCAACAGAGCACCCTCATTGCTGGTGAGTAGGTGGACACTGTGCCCAGGTAGGGGCATTCGGCGCTCATGTGGGCTCAAGTCAGGCCCAGCTGTCAGGGAGAAGTATCCAGGGCTATCTGCAGCCCTGCTGCAACTCTCCCTTTGACAATCATGGACTTCTTCTACATTCCGGAAACATCAGATGCCTAGGGTATGCCAGGTACTGTCCTCAACAGAAACTGCTGTTGTTACCGAGTTCATATTCAGAGCAGAGTGGGCCTGCACAAATAATGCAATCCACACTCTTATTTAGGATTTTTTTTTTTGTTGTCTTTTTGAGACAGGGTCTCCCTTTAGTCCCAGCTGGCCTGGAGTTCACTCTGTAGAACAGGCTGGCCTTGAACTCGCAAAATAAGGCAGGCTGTCACTGTGTAGCCCAGGCTGGCCTCAAACTCAGTGGCAATCCTTCTTCCTCAGCCCCAGAGTGCTGGGATTACAGATGTGATTCACCATACCTGGCTACACTTGATTTAAAGCTTCCTAGTAGTCACATTTTAAAAAATAATTTTATGTTTAAATTAAAAAAAATTTTTTTAATTAATTTTATTTATTTCTGTATGTGTATGAATGTACTGTCTGCATGCAAGTTTGTGCACCCGTGTCTTGCAATGCCTCGGAGGTCAGAAGAGGGTGTTGGATTCCCCTGGAACTGGAGTTTTCCTGGAATTGGAGTTTCAGACGGTTCTCTGCCACCATGTGGGTGCTGGGGATTGAACCTGGGTCCTCTGTAAGAGCGGTCGGCGCTCTTAACCGCTAGGCCATCTCTCTAGCCCCTATGTTTAACTTTTAAAAATATTTTATTTTATTTTTATTTTTTGGTCTTTTTGAGACAGGGTCTCCCTGTAGCCCCAGCTGTCCTGGAACTCACTCTGTAGACCAGGCTGGCCTTGAACTCACAAAGATCTGCTTGCCTCTGCCTCCCAAGTGCTAGGAAAATATTTTATTTTTAAAAAAATATTTTATTATGGGCTGGAGAGATGGCCTAACGGTTAAGAGCGCTGATCGCTCTTGCAGAGGACCCGGGTTCGATCCCCAGCACCCACATGGCGGCCAAGAACCGTCTGAAACTCCAATTCCAGGAGAACTCCAGTTCCAGGGGAATCCGACACCCTCTTCTGACCTCCGCGGCATTGCACGACACGGGTGCACAGACTTGCATGCAGACAGTACATATACAAAATAATAAATGTTTGCTGACAAATTGAAAAAAAATATTATTTTATTTTTGTGTATGAGTTTATTGGCTGCATGTATGTAAGTGTATCTCTGTTGTGCAATGGCTGTTGGAGGTTAGAAGTGGGTGTTGGATTCCGCTGGATCTGGAGTTCCCCTGGAATTGTTGTTATAGATGGTTGTTAGTCCTCATATAATTGTGGGGAATTGAACCCAGGCCTTCTGCAAGAGCAATCGAGTGGCTCAACGCACTGAGCCATCCTCTCCAGCACCCGCATCTTTTATCTTTTTATGTGTTTGAGGTGTATGCTTTGGTATTGTTATTTGTGCACATGTGCATGCCTCACATGTCCACAGAATGGATCAGAAGAGGGTGTTCAAGTTGCCCTGGTAAAAACTGGATTTATGTACAGTTGTTAGCTGCCGTGTGGGTGCTGGATCAAACCTGGATCCTCTACAAATGAGCAGCCAGTGGCTCTTAACCAATGAGCTCTCTTCTGCAGCCCCCACATTAAAATTTTTTTTTTTTATGGTCTTTTTAAGACAAGGGTCTCCCAGTATAGTCCCAAGCGTGTCCTGGAACTCATCGTAGACCAGGTGCCTGGCCTTGAACTCCCTTGAACTAACAAGATCCACCTGCCTCTAGCCTCCAAAAGTGCTAGATTAAATGCATGTGCCACCACCCCCCCCCCCCCAACTGCGCTCAGGCCCACATTAAAAAAAGATTTTAGCAAGGAGAGCCGGGCGTGTGGCACACGCCTGTATACCTAGCACTGGAGCAGGCAGGCGATCTTGTGAGTTCAAGGGCCAGCCTGGGTCTACAGAATTAAGTTCCAGGACAGCTGAGGCTACAGGAAGGGACCCTGTCTCGAAAAAGACCAAAAAGAAATGAAAAAAAAAAAAAAAAAAAATTTTAAAGAGAGCTGAGAAGATGGCTCAGTGGATTAAGTCTTTGCCACACAAGTGTGAGGTCTTGAGTTTGGATCCCCAGAACTCAAGTAAAGCCAAACACAATAAATAGTCTGTAATCCCAACACTCTATAGTAAGATGGAAGGTGGGTACAGGGGAAGAATCCCTGGAAGCAGGTGGGCCAACTGATAGAGTGGAGAACAGTAAGAAACCCTGTCTCAAGGTAGAAGGCAAGGACTGACACCCTAGGTTGTCCTCTGACCTCCACTTGTGTGCCATGGTATGCATATATCTGCACTCACACACATGAATATGCACAGACATATACACAAAGATAAAATTGTCTAAAGAGATTTATTTATTGCCAGACATGGTAGCACATGCCTTAAATCCCTTGGGAGGCAGAGGCAACCTGGACTACATAGCAAGTTCTAAGGCAGCTGGGGCTAGAGGGAGACCCTGTCTAGACAGAGAGAGAGAGAGAGAGAGAGAGATAGAGAGAAATGTGTTTATTTTGTGTGTGCCTGAATATAAGTATGTGTATCAAGTGTGTGCAGGTGCCTGCAGAGGCCAGAGGAGGGCATCAGATTCCCCGGAACTGGAGTTACAGCAGTAGTAAGCTGCCTGATATAGGTATTGGGACTGGAACCCAAGCCCTCTGAAAGAGCAATGTGTGCTCTCAAGCCATTTCTCTAGCTCAAGATATTTTATTTTTTTATTTTTTTATTTTTGAGACAGGGTCTCCCTGTAGCCCTAGTTGTCCTGGAACTCACTCTGTAGACCAGGCAGGCCTTGAACTCACAGAGATCCTCCTGCCTCTGCCTCCCGAGTGCTGGGATTAAAGGCGTGTACCACCACACCTGGCAAGATAATTTTTTTTAAAGAAACAGGTGGGATTCATTTGACGATGTATATTTTACTTATGCCTAGAATATTATCATTTCAACATGTGATATAGAGTTATCAGGGAGGACTTTCACTTGTTCTTTATGCTGAGCCTTTGGGATCCCATGTCTATTTCATGTTAGCAGCACATGCCAATTTAGCCAGGCCATGTTTCACGGGGTCAGTAGTCACATATGCTTCATAGCAGTGACAGTGAAGAGCATAGCTTTGGACTGTCAGCCCTTAGTACTTGGTGGCATGCTGAGATGCTCTGCTGGAAAGAAGTATGACCTTGGCCCAAGGCTTCTCAGCCTGGTCAGATCCATAGAGTCTGATGGCAGAGAGTGGTTTAAGTTGGAAAGAACTAGAGAACTAGTCATTGCTCCTGCACACAGTGGGCCCAGGATTACTTGTGTACTCAGGCAAACCAAAGGGAGAGAATGGTGATTTCGGGAAGGCTTGTGGACAGCAGTGCCTTTGAGTTCAGTGTTCACGTGTAACAAAGAGGGAGAATTGGGCTGAGACTTGAGGATAGACCTGGGGCCCCTCCAGGGTCTTTCCTGAGTGTGTAAGTGGTTGTGCCACAGGAAGAGGAATTGGGGGCAGTGAGGCTGGGCCTGGTGCCCTGAAAACAGTGCTTCCCTTCTCCACCTCCACAGTGCCGCTCCATGGGCAGTCCCCCTTGGTGACGGGTGAACGCGTGGCCACCAGCATGAGGACAGTGAGCAAGCTCCCGAGGCACCGGCCCCTGAGCCGCACTCAGTCCTCCCCGCTACCGCAGAGTCCCCAGGCCTTGCAGCATCTGGTTATGCAACAGCAGCACCAGCAGTTCCTAGAGAAGCAGAAGCAGCAGCAGCTGCAGCTGGGCAAGGTACATGCAGAGAGGCAAACAGCCTGGGGCTGTGCCCTGGAGAGACCCGGGCTGGCAAGACAGACAGGGCCCGGGGAGCCTGTGTGCTCAGAGGTGCCACCTTCTCACCCTGACTTCACATAGAAGCTGTGCGTGGACAGGTGGCTGTCCGGGAGAGCTAATAGTAGACCTGGTTAAGCTAAAGGTAGCACAGCTGTACCCGCTCCCAGATGACACACCCCCTTCTCCCAGATCCTCACCAAGACTGGGGAGCTGTCAAGGCAACCCACTACCCACCCCGAGGAGACAGAGGAGGAGCTGACAGAGCAGCAGGAAGCCTTGCTGGGGGAGGGGACCCTGACCATGCCCCGGGAAGGCTCCACTGAGAGCGAGAGCACCCAGGAAGACCTGGAGGAAGAGGAGGAGGAGGAAGAGGAGGAAGAAGAAGACTGCATCCAGGTCAAGGATGAGGAAGGCGAGAGTGGCCCTGATGAGGGGCCTGACTTGGAGTCCAGTGCTGGTTACAAAAAGGTAACCGCGCACCCAGCTGGTCGCCACCCTCTGTCCTTCTCTGTCTCCTTTCCACCCTTGCCTGTCCCTAGTGGTGCAGTTGCCAGACCCTAAGGAGCAGCTTTCTGAGGAGCAAGAGCAAGAGGGGGAGGGGAAAGCCAGTCGGGAGTGGAAGGGAGAACTGCTGTGTGGTCCTTGAGCTGTGCTTATCTGCCAGCCCTTCTTTGTGACTGCCCCTGCCTCTTACTGTGTGAGTGTGCATGCACGTGGCCTGTGTGTATCTGCGTTTGTGTCTGCGTTGGCTGGTTGTGCGTTGGTCTCTCTGCGTGCATTCTCGCGTTAGTACACACACGCCCCCCACTGTTACTACAGTCTGCCTTGCGCCTAGTGCTCCATTCATTGCGGACAGAGCCTGAGCCCTCCCGGCCTGACTCATCCCGCCTCCGTCCCACCCCCATCCCTCTCAGCCTCTTACCTCAATGCTACTCTTTGGAGTGACTCATCACATCCCCCATCTTTCCCCATGTTGCTGGAGATGGCAAGGCTGGAGTGTCTCCTGTCCCTGAAGGGAACAAGTGGGAGGAGACTGGGGAAGGAGGAGCCTTGGGGGGCCCCCTGGAGGCCTGAAGGGCCCTCTACTCTTTTCCAGGTTAAGTCTCACCCAGGTCCCTTCCCATTCCTTCCCAGCTGTTCACAGATGCCCAGCAGCTGCAGCCCCTGCAGGTGTACCAGGCACCTCTCAGCCTGGCCACTGTGCCTCACCAGGCTCTGGGCCGCACCCAGTCCTCACCTGCTGCTCCTGGGAGCATGAAGAGCCACCCTGACCAGCCCACCAAGCACCTCTTCACCACAGGTAAGTTCCACCCATTATAACATCCTTTCACCATGCACCAGAGGCCTGTGTGTATATTCCGTGGTCCTGCAGATACACTGGAGGGAAGGAAGCGGGGGTGGGAGGGGGTGTCTTCATCTCTCTCTGGGCCCCACAGTTATTTATGAGAAGAGGCTAGGAGGGCACCTGGTTTTACACCATCACCCACAAGCCCTGGAGCCTTGGAGGCAAAGTACCCACTGTCTTTTTAGTTTCTGCCTTCTAGCATGCTCTCCTTCTCTCTGTTGACAGTGAGGCCTGAGTAGAATGCAGAAGGCTTTTCCCCGTGAGACTGGCATATGCTGGGCTCTGAGGGGGCACAGCCTTGCTGAAGATGATCCCATCTCACCAGTGGGGAACAATAATGCATGGACAGGATGTGCCATGGGAGGTCTAGGGGGCACAGGGACAAAGATCAGACCAGTGGCAGCCAGGTTGGGCTTGGAGAGTGAGGAGTTTTAGGTAAGGGTAGGTTGCTGGGTGTGGGTAGATGGCTCAAATGGTCAGAGACAAGTGTTAGGGCAGGTGGGGTTGGGACCTAGAAGAGTCCTGGCTGACGTGGGGGTCTGTGGCCCAGGTGTGGTCTATGACACGTTCATGCTGAAGCACCAGTGCATGTGCGGGAACACACATGTCCACCCAGAGCACGCCGGCCGCATCCAGAGCATCTGGTCCCGCTTGCAGGAAACAGGCCTACTCAGCAAGTGCGAGGTGAGGGAGCCCCCGCCTCCAGCCAGGATGTCCATCGGAGCACTGCCTTCACCTCCCTTCCTGGTGAAGCCTCTTCCGTATCCTAGCCCGCTTACCCAGTCCCCCAGCTTCCCCAGTTCTGTCCCTTATGGTCTGTTTCCTTCGTGGTCTCAGGCTGGCTTGGGGAAGAGCCCAGGGCATAGTTACTCCAAATCTTTTGGCTCTCCTGGAGGCGGGCTCTGTGGGCGCTGGGCGTGGTGGGCAGGGGCGCTGAGCCTTCATTGTCACTGCTCTCTGGCCTCTCCTGCCCTCCTCTGGCAGCGGATCCGGGGTCGCAAAGCCACACTGGATGAGATCCAGACAGTGCACTCTGAGTACCACACCCTGCTCTATGGGACCAGCCCCCTCAACCGGCAGAAGTTGGACAGCAAGAAGCTGCTTGGTGAGCTGTAGGGCGTGCCCTCAGTCCCAGTAGAATGGGGCTGTTATGAAGACAGGCCAGGGTAGGCAGAGGTCCTGGTGGGTGCTCTTGGCAAAGGTGGCATGATTGCCACGTCTCATACCCTCAGAGGTACCAGTAGCATAAATGCAGCCTGAACATGCCGCAGGGCACCTTACAGGAGGGTAGATTTGATGGTGGTAGGTGCTTTGACTTTCTCCCGAGCCTGTTATGCCCCTGTCATTTCCCTCTAGAGGTAGAATATACCCCACCCCCCAGAACAGGGGACAGAGACTACCAGCTGGCATGGACTGCATAGGAACCCTGCAGCCCTGACAGGGCAGGCATCTATAGAGTGGCTCTGTCTCTCTTCTCTGCAGGCCCTATCAGCCAGAAGATGTATGCCATGCTGCCTTGTGGGGGCATTGGGGTGAGTTGGACATGCGGGAATGGGGGTGTGCAGGTGGCTCTCCAGCTTGGGCCCCTCCTTCCTGCCCGTCATGGCTTCTGGTCTGTTCTCTGGTGCTACTCCCATGCCCCCCCCCCTCCGCAGAGGGCACACTGAAGTCTGCCCTCCTGCCCTTGCAGGTGGACAGTGACACAGTGTGGAATGAGATGCACTCCTCCAGTGCAGTGCGCATGGCAGTGGGCTGCCTGGTGGAGCTGGCCTTCAAGGTCGCTGCAGGAGAGCTCAAGGTAAGGGTGGACTTGTGGCCTCTGTGCTCCTTGGTTGAGTCCTGTGTCTGCAAGCACAGAGGACAGGTAGCACCAGCTGCCCGGCAGGAGGCACTGTCCTTTGCAACTCGTTTTTATGATCTATGTTCATGTGTCTGAGTGTTTTGTTGCATGTATGTGTACTTCAAGCATGCCTGGTGCCCTTGGGGGCCAGAAGAGGACACCCTGGAACTGGAGCTACACATGGTTGTGAGCACCATGGGGGTGCTAGGAACTACACCTGGATGTTCTGCAACAGCAGCCTGTGCTGTTAACTGCTGAGCGCTCTCTCTAGCATCTCCTTTGCAACTTTTAACTCCTAGGTGCCAGGGTGGGGAGAAGCTCCAGGGAAAGCCATGGATTGGGGGACGTGAGGACCAACAAGCAGCACTGTGCCTGGTGCTCTTCTGGTATCTGCAAGGCAGAGACATTGTCTGCCTTTCTGGGGGGCCTGCGATTGGCGTTCATATAGCGTGTTGAATGCTAATGTCCATGTGTGTTTCTGTTCCCATCCTTTGCTGGCGTTTGTGCTTCTCTCCTCTTTCCATCCTGGTCTCTGGCTACCTGGCTTTCCTGACCCTCGTCTGTCCTTCTGCTTGTACTTCAGAATGGATTTGCCATCATCCGGCCCCCAGGACATCATGCTGAGGAGTCCACAGCCATGTGAGTCCAGCTCTGTCCCTGCCTTAGGCCCTCTGCCCGAAGCCCTTCTTGTCTTTTGCCTGAAGCGAACCTCACGTCACTCCGAAGCTGACCTCCCTGCCCTCTTCTGCCCCCCACCCCCCTCAGGGGATTCTGCTTCTTCAACTCCGTAGCCATCACAGCTAAACTCCTGCAGCAGAAGTTGAACGTGGGCAAGGTCCTCATCGTGGACTGGGTAGGCAGTGGGCTGGGGAGACTGGGCAGGGGCAGGCAGAACTGGGGCAAGGAAGGCCTTCAGGAAGTGCCCCCACTTCCAGGCAGCCCACCCCACCTCTGGTGGCACCAGGGCTCACCTGGTCTCACACTGATGACGGATAACCATATGTTGCTCCTGCTGCATCATCAGGTGGGTCCATTCATTCCAGTCAGGCCCTTCCCTAGGAGACCCCAGTGTGCTTAAAAAGCCTCTGTCTACCCAGTAGCAGCCTCCAGCATCCAGATGATTTTTCTGCTTTGAACAGTAGGGGCAGGGACCATCACTACTGCCAGAAGCCATTTTCCTCCCTGCCCTCACCATGAGGGGATGTTGTGAGCCAGGAATCTGACACACTGCTACTCAGAGTTTCTCCAGCAGTGAGAAGCAGATAAGCATTCCTCCCAGTGAGGACATGATTGGTACTTAGCCAGGCACTACGGTTCTGCTCCCGCTGCTGTGGGTGTCCCTCAGCCCCCTTGTCCTAATGGTGGGAAAAACGGTACACGCCACTCACTGGGTTCCAGGAGTCGCTAGGGCAATCTCTTAGCAAAGGTGGAATCTTCAAAACCGAGTATTCACTTAACAGTCTGATATAGCCAGGCATCATCGTGCATGACTATAATCCTAGCACTTAGGAGGCTGAGGAAGGAGGATTGGGAATTCAAAAAGACCAAAAAAAAAATTACAAAATAAATTTATGTGAATGTCGGATCTTTTTTCAGAGTTTATTTGCCTGTGTTAAATTTCTTAGCAGGGCGTGGTGGTGCATGCCTTTAATTCCAGCACTCAGGAGGCAGAGGCAGGCAGATCTCTTTCAGTTCAAGGCCAGCCTGGTCTGCATAACAAATTCCAAGACAGCTGGGGCTACAGGGAGACCCTGTCTCAAAAAGGCCAAAAAATAAAACAAAAAACCTTAGCAGCCTGAGTTTCCCTTGTACCCAGTGCAGTGGGTCCTGTGGGGAAATAGCTGTGCTCCTCCCGTGGCAGAATAGAGTCTGGCCTCAGCGCCACAGCCCAGAGCCATTGGTGGGCATCTTCAGTGCTCATAGTGGGGTGGGTGGGGGACAGGTGGCATGTTGCTGACTTTTGGATGATAGCATTCTACCATCTTTTCCCTGTCAGGACATTCACCATGGCAATGGCACCCAGCAAGCGTTCTACAACGACCCCTCTGTGCTCTACATCTCCCTACATCGATATGACAATGGGAACTTCTTTCCGGGCTCTGGGGCTCCTGAAGAGGTACAGCTCCTGGGCCTCCATGTGGGCCCTTCCGGGAGGTAGATTGGGTCCAGCAGGAAGCCACAGAGTCCCATGCGTGGTGCCAGTCCCTGGGACATCTGAGGGCTCCTAGTGGGAGGACCACACAGGTCTGCTTGCCAGTCTTGCAAAGCAGAGGTTCGTGGAGTGAAGCTTTGGAGGCAGGGGTGAGGGCGGGGCAGTATTTGCAATCCCCAATGAAAGGAACCCCTCTGTCATCTCACGCCAGGTTGGTGGAGGACCAGGCGTGGGGTACAATGTAAATGTGGCGTGGACAGGAGGTGTGGATCCCCCAATTGGAGATGTGGAATACCTGACAGCTTTCAGGTGGGGCCTTGAGCTGGCAGGGGCAGCAGGCACTCAGTTGGGGTGGTGGAGGGGTGTGGCCTCAATGGAGAGCGGAGAGTGGCAAGGCCCAGCCTGGCCCTCTGCTGGCATCAGCTTGGGCCATCCCTTTGCAGGACAGTTGTGATGCCCATTGCCCACGAGTTCTCACCTGACATGGTCCTAGTCTCCGCTGGGTTTGATGCTGTTGAAGGACATCTGTCTCCACTGGGTGGCTATTCTGTCACCGCCAGATGTGAGCCTACTACGGGGTCTGATGGAGGGTGTGGAATAGTGAGGCATGGGGGACAGGGAATAGACTGACACTGCAGGGAAAGGAGAGCAGGGCCAGGTCTGAGACTTGGAATCATTCTGCTAGATCCACATACTCTTCTGCCAACCCTGGCCCTGGGAGCCAGTGGGGAGAAGTGGGGTCACACTGGATGCGGTTTCCATTGGGACTGTATGGATGGCGTCCTATGTTTCTTGACCTTTCAGAAATCCAGAGATGATTGTGGTTTTTTTAGGCTGTCTTATATTCAGGTCACTGACATGTTACCATTATGGATCTATTTGGGCTTAAGTCTGCTGTCAATCATATTTCGTGCTGTTTGTCCCACTTCTTGGTTTTTTGTTTTTGTTTTTGTTTTTCCCATTTTACTATCTTTTGAATTGATACAATTTACCATTCATCTCTCTCTCTTTACTCCTGTGTAAAGGTTTCGGCCACTTGACCAGGCAGCTCATGACACTGGCAGGAGGCCGGGTGGTGCTGGCCCTGGAGGGAGGCCATGACTTGACCGCCATCTGTGATGCCTCTGAGGCCTGTGTCTCCGCTCTGCTCAGCGTGGAGGTAGGGGGGGCAGCGAGGTGGGGGCTGACAGGTCAGCAGGGATGTCCACTTCCTTGGGTCAGTTACCATTGAGGACTCTTTGAGGAAGTCTGCCTGGTTCCTGACAATAGTTGGCCAGGAATGGCTGAGTACAGCTTCCTCCCAAAAGCTGGTGCTTGCCTGTCATAGGAAGGTCTGGCTGGGGGACACCTGGAGAGCCAGGCATCGTCCCTTGTCCCACCCTAAGCCTGCTGTTGTTTCTCTTCCAGCTGCAGCCCTTGGACGAAGCAGTCTTGCAGCAAAAGCCCAGCGTCAGTGCAGTGGCCACACTAGAGAAAGTCGTCGAAATCCAGAGTGTGTGGGGATGGGCAGAGGGACCCAGACCTCCGTCTGTTCAGGGGACAGGGCTTGGGGGTGCAAGGGCACCAGAGCTACGGGCACACACGGAGTTATTTGTCCTGCTTGACTCCCATGTGCACCCCTCTTGCACAGGCAAACACTGGAGCTGTGTGCAGAAGTTTGCCACTGGGCTGGACTGCTCTCCACGGGAGGCCCAAGCAGGCGAGACAGAGGAGGCTGAGGCTGTGAGCGCCATGGCCTTGCTGTCGGTGGGGGCTGAGCAGGCCCAGGCTGTTGCAGCTCAAGAGCACAGCCCCAGGTAAACTCCTCACCTCCCACTCCCTGCCCTGGCCTAAGGTGGTGCTGTCCACTCAGTGCCCTGCCTGTGCTTGTCCCCACAGGCCTGCAGAGGAGCCCATGGAGCAGGAGCCTGCCCTGTGACACCCTGCCCCCATCCCTCTGGGCTTCATCATTGTGATTTTGTTTATTTTTTCTATTAAAAACAAAAAGTCACACATTCAACAACGTGTGCCGTGTGGGTCTCTCAGCCTTGCCCCCTCCTGCTCCTGTAAGCTGTCTCGGGCCCCACTGCCATATGGCTCACGTCTCAGCTCTAGAAATCCGTTCCTTCCATAGGGGATCGGGTGCCGTATCTACCCCCTCTCCCATGTTGTATCCCACACCTACTTCCCTGCATTCTGTTCTTTTCCACCTTGGACAGTGTTCCAGATAGCATCAGAGTGAGGCGAGAACAGTAAGTTGGTACCTTGGCTTCAGCTGACTTGCAGGGAATGCCTTAATTTCACCTCTGCCCCTCTCCATCCTCAGGTGGATCCACTACTGTCTAAGAGGCCGGAGTGGAGGGGAGGTAGGCCCCACCCTGTGCTTCCCCCCACTTCCCGTCCTCACCGTTCTTCAGATCTGTCTCCTTTCTGGCCTCGGCACTGCAGACTTGTACCCAGGATGTGGGCTTTAGGTCTATGGCCAGATGTCTTGTCTCACACTCCCAGGAGCTCGGAAGGTGCCAAGGGGGTATGGGGGTGGGCTCCTGAGTTCGGTGGGCCAGGAGGAGCCTTAAAGGAGGCAGGTTCTCCACCTAACTCTGTTGACCTTTCTGCCTTTTGCTGGCCCAGCCTAGGGGGGGAACACGAATCATGTGGGGGCTCCAAGCTGGTGAGAGCCCCTTTGCTGTTCTGAACCAGATTTCCCCCAGCCGTCAGAATGCTGCAAGCGAAGGATCAAACTCACTTCCCTTCTGGAGCCTTTTGCTCTGAAGTCTGGGGATGTTGAGAGCTGGTTCTAGAATGGACAGTGCCAAAACCCAGGAGCCCAGCAATCAGCTCTCAGCAGCTTCCCTTCCTCCTGACTGCTCTTTGCTGGGGTTAGGGGATGTTCCTTTCTCTTCTATAGCCCCATATCCAGGGTCTGGGGCCCACAGGCAAGTCTAACCTGTAGGAAACCAAAGATGAGAAGTGGCTCCTAGGGGGCCGACTCTTCCTCCCCTAAACGGCATATACTTTCTCTCCTTCCATCCCTAGGACCCCACCAGTCTGTTTACATATTTATTATCCTGATGGGGTTGAGGGAGCCAGGGGAGGGGCAGGAGTCCCTGGTTCACTATGTGCTTGCCTGTGGTGTCCTAGGCCTTCCTGGGGATAGGGACAGGCTTAGGAGCAGGGACCCAGGCTTGCGTTCACTGGGCTCTGGGTCTCACCCCTCTCCCTGTGGCTGGTCTGGTCTGGTTCTCATGTAAACCACTCCTGCTCTGTCTCCCTGGATATGAATTTCAGTTCAGTGTTTTGTAACCCGTCGTACTGTGTGTCCTTGTGTAAATAAACTTATTTGTGGCAGTGCCTTTTGGGGCTAATGTCTGTTTTCTGGGTTCCCAAATGGAGTAGAGGTTCTCTTCTTTCCTAGCCAAAAAACTTTCTCCAGCCTTGGACTAGAAGCCAACAGGACAATCTGGAAGCTTTTGCAGATCTCTGGACTCCAGGGGAAGCTAGGGTTCCACTAAATTTAGCTACCACATTTCAAGAGACCTCTGCTATGGCCTTGTTAGGGTGAGATGAGGTCTTAGCTGAGTTTTCAGCCCCCTTTTCTGTCTCCATAGAAACAGGAACAGGGTGGGGGCCTCCATTGGTGCATACGCACACAAAGTCAATGGAAATGTACACATAGACAAGAAAGGAATCCATAAGTTTCAGAGCTTTAGTGGGACCCTCACAGCATATAGGAACCCACCTCCCCCCACCCCCCACCCCCACCCCCAGTCCTGCTGCGGTTTCACTGTGAGGACCTGGGAAAAAGGCATGGAACTTGGCCTCCCTGGGAGACAAAAGGGCTTTCTTTTTATTTATTTATTTATTTTTGTCTTTTTGAGACAGGGTCTCCCTGTAGCCCCAGCTGTCCTGGAACTGACTCTGTAGACCAGGCTGGCCTTGAACTCACAAAGATCCGCCTGCCTCTGCCTCCCGAGTGCTAGGATTAAAGGCGTGTGCCACCACGCCTGGCTAAAAAAGGGCTTTCTTTAAAGACGGATAAAACCCTAAAACTGCAGAGGGTGGGACAGAAATGAAATTCAAGGTGATGGGGCCTGCTTGGAGCACAGGAAGAGACGGGGCTGCCTCCTGGAGTGGGGTGGTCATGGAGTGCTGCCCTTTGGGAGGGAGAGTGGCAGAGGAGGCACGAGAGGTCATGAAGAGCGGATGGGTGGTGCTTCCTGGGGACTGAATGTGTGGACCACCCAGGGCACAAGGGCCAGGACCAGGCATGGCCAGAGGGTGTATTTGAGGAAGTTGAAGATGTAGAAGAGGCTGATCTGAGGCGGCTGGCCCAGCCAGTCCAGGAAGAACAGCAGCCCCACAGCCAGCACAAAGCACGCTATCTTCTGGCCATTTCTCAGGTGTGCCCGCCGTATCTGGGCATAGTAGGGGGAGTGAAGGGCAATGCCCATACCCAGGGCAGCTCCTGAGTCACGGCTCAGTGAGGCAAAGGGCCGGCTGTCCATATGCACCCACTCAGGCCGCTCACACCACTTGGAAGCCAAGCTGATGGACCTGTGGGGAAGGGGAGTCCTTGCCAGGAGATAGTGGAAACAGCAAGCCACTGGCTCTCAGCCATCTGCTCCTGGGGGTCTGCTCCCATGTGCTGTGCCCCAGGAGCACCGCCGCCTAGGAACAGTTAAGTTAATGTGTCCTTTTCTAGCCACAAAGAACTAGATACCCACTAGCTAGGTACAGGTGAGACAAGACAGGCCTCAGCTGCCCACATTCCAAACTAGGACTTACCAGGAAAGATCCAAGCCCAGTGTAACGAGAGTCCAATAGATGAGGCTGGCACCCAGCATGAGGGACAGGGCAGTTAACCCATAGAAACTGAGTTCTCTTTCTATGGGCACCTGGGGGGCCATCATCCAGCCTAGGATAGCACCTAAACAAGTCGGGCAAAAGCAGATTTAAATTTGGGGAAATGACCAACCCTCTTACCTGCAGTGCAGCTTGGCATGAAAACAGAGGACAGGAGAGGCCCGGGAGGCCTTGAGATTGATTCTACAGAAGCTGGGAAGTTCCTGGACTGGTTCTCCCACTGCCAAAGGCACCCTCTTGGCCCACCCTGTTGCCCCAATTTCTCACCAGTTATTAGGCCGACCAACACCTGGTGAGGGAAATGCGCTAAGAGGAAGATCCGAGAGAGGCCGACCGCCAACAGGAAGGTGCAATAAGCCAGGCTAGGAATCGCCCTTATCCAGTGGCTGGAAAGAAGAGAAACAAATGGCTCAAGGGATGTCCAGCATAGCTTGGCTTTCTTCAGCACCTAAACACTTCAGAGTTTTGGCCACCACCCCAGGGCTTCCAGAACTCCAGCACCCAGTGTATCAGGCTGTGTGGTCTTTTGGGTCCAGAATGCCATTCATTACTCCTACTCCTACTGGCGGGCAATACCAAAGGCATACCTGCGGGCCCGAGTGGACACCTGAGAAGACAGGGCCGTCATTATGGGCCAGAGAGCTGCTCCTGTGATCATGCAATGGCCAGAAGGGCTACCTGCCGGGAGATCCAAAAGTTCATGGTGAAAAAATGGACGTGGAACCAAGATGCCCCTGGTGCCCCTTCTACACACCTAAACAAAGTTTTCGGGACCAGTAACTGAGAGGCTGGGCCTGTTTGGGCCACTGTAGCTGAAGAGTGTTCTGAAATGTTCATCTGAACCCTAACCATACTGAGAAATGGGAGAACATGGAGCTTTTCTCACCTGGACCCGTTTCACATGAAGAGGGGAACTGGTGAACCTGGGCTGGAGACTGGCTGTAGTACCCAGATTCGTGTACCCACCAAAAGGGCCTGTCTCCAAACAGAAACCTGCAAGATACAGGACCATATCGCATGCACACACTGGTGGAGGCATAGAGGGGACAGAAGGACTCTGGTGGGCAGAGGGGTGCACTCAGAAGATGATTCTAGCCATTACCTTGACATCATTTTCTACTTTGGAACAGGAAAAAAGCACACTTTTTATTTTTTAATTTATTTTTTTTTCTTTGGTCTTGATACAGGGTCTCCCCATAGCCCCAGCTAGCCTGGAAGTCACTCTGTAGACCAGACTGGCCCTGAACTCACAGAGATCCGCCTGCCTCTGCTGGGATCAAAGGCGTGTGCCACCAAGCCCAGCACTAAAGAAGGTTCTTAGCTGCCATGTGGGTGCCAGGAATCTAACCGGGGTCCTCAGCAAGAGCAGTTAGTGTTGGCGCTTCCAACTGCTGAGCCATCTCTCCAGACCCCATGCTACCTTTTTTTTTTTTTTTTTTGGTCTTTTCCAGACAGGGTCTCCCTGTAGTCCCAGCTGTCCTGGAACTTGCTCTGTAGACCAGGCTGGCCTTGAACTCACAAAGATCCACCTGCCTCTGCCTCCCAAGTACTAGGATTAAAGGCGTGCGCCACCATAGAAGCCCAGGAACATTTGGCTTCTATAGACACTGTGGGAGGAGAAAAGCACCAAGCAAGGGGGCTGTTAGGCAAGAAGGAAGTGACTAGACAAGAGCTTGGGCTTTACAGTAGGGGTGAACCCCTGTGGAGAACAGGAGGGAAGAGAACTCTTAGTCTGCTTTTCAGCAAGTCATTTCAGCCCTGTCACTGTCTCCTATGAACCTCCCTTCCTTCCCCCAGGGTGGGGGCTTTGTAACATGAGGCTGAAGTGGATGGAGATGAGGCTGCAGGCCTAGTGAATCTTCTATACCCAAAAGACAGAAACAACAAACAAACAAGCAGCAGGTGGCACAAAAGAGAGAAACCCCAAGGACTGCAGGAGGCCAGGTAGCATGGGATTCTTGGCTTCTCAGTGTGAGAAGACCACTAGTACCTGTCGAGAAAGAGAGTTCCTTGCAGGGAAGGAAGGGCTTTTCAAACTTCACTGGGCACAGGAATCACAATAACCAGGAGACCTTATTAAAATGCTGATCTGGAGCTGGATGTGGTGGCGCACACCTTTAATCCCAGCACTTGGGAGGCAGAGGCAGGCAGATCCCTGTGAGTTCCAGGACAGCTGGGGTTACAGGGAGACCCTGTCTCGAAAAGACAAAATAAAATAAAATAAAATGCTGATCTGGCCAAGAGCTAGGATTCTGCATTTTATTTATTTATTTATTTTTTAGTGTTTTTTGAGACAGGGTCTCCCTATAGCCCCAGCTGTCCTGGAATTCACTCTGTAGACCAGGCTGGCTTTGAACTCACAGGGATCCCCCTGCCTGTGCCACCATGCCTGGTGGATTCTGCATTTCTAGCAAGCCTTTAAGCATTGCCTAGGCTTTTGGGTAGGAACCAAGAACCACACCTTAATTTGTAAGGCAGTAGGTGCCTAGTACAAAGTACACTTCTTTTTTTTTTTTTAATTTTTTTTTTTATTAATTATTTATTTCTGTATGTGTATGAATGTACTGTCTGCATGCAGGTCTGTGCACCCGTGTCGTGCAACGCCGCTGAGGTCAGAAGAGGGTCTCGGATTCCCCTGGAACTGGAGTTCTCCTGGAATTGGAGTCTCAGACGGTTCTCGGCCGCCATGTGGGTGCTGGGGATCGAACCCGGGTCCTCTGTAAGAGCGGTCGGTGCTCTTAACCGCTAGGCCATCTCTCCAGCCCCAAAGTACACTTCTTATTTATGTCAAGCAAATGAATAGATGAATGAAAAGGTGAGCAACTAAAGAAGGCTGTCACCTAAATCTGCATTGATACTTGTTAAAATGCAGATTTCCAACTTCTCTGGGGTTTCTAAGTCAGGTCTCAGGTAGAAAAGGATGTATTTGCAGATGAAACAAGCCCCTTGGGTGATCTCAAACTGATCAAGATAGTTTGAGAAGTGGGTGAAGGGTGAGGTCTAAGATGCAAAGATGCTCAAAGGAGAAAACCAGGGACTCCGGGGTAGGGGTGGCATTGCCTTTGAGACACCACTCAGGGAGACCAGGGCCCCAAGGAGCTAGAGGACCAGGATGCTGTCTCACCACTTGAAGACGAGATTGAGCCATTCAGTAATGAAGCTGATCCAGAGCACCGAGATGCCCACGCGGCGAGAGGCGTAGTAGGCCGCGGGGAAGTAGAACATAAAGACGCTCTTGGGATCGCCCAGAAAGGTGACCCAGAGCCACACGTTCTCTAGCCAGGGCAGCTGGTTTTGCAGCGCCTCGGCCATCGCGATGCCCACGCCCAGCGTGGACTCCATGGCGATCCAGGGGTCGGCCTGACCAGTGTCTGTGCTAGGTAGGACGCGGAGGAGCCCTGGCAACAACGAAGTCACTACCTACTGCCCTCCAAAGCTCACCCTCCGGAGCCCTGGGCCCCGCCCTCCCCGCCAGTGGTCGAAACCAGACCCCGCCCTCGCCCCGCCCCCGCAGTCCCAGGCCCTCACAAGTCTGGCCTGCGGTGGGTACTGTTTCCTCTCTTCCTGAGCCTTCCTCTTTACTGGGCAGCGGAGGGGACAAACCTTTGCGAAGGCGTTTCCTTAGGGCCCCACGTGGCCGCTGTTGCCGGCACGTGGACTGGCGGCGTATCGCAGAAACTCGCTGCTGTTCCGGGTCAGGGGACAGACTAAACCGGTCAGCGGTGCATCCTGGTTTGTTGGTTCCTGAGCTGCGAAGGCGGATGTCCCATCTCCAGGGCCAGGGTACCTTCCAGATCCCATGCGTCTTCTCCGGCATAGCTGCCCACTCCTCCAAATCTAGATCTTTTGGAAAACAAGCTGCGGACACTCCTCCAACCGGGAGTCGAAGCGGAATCCTCAATTTGCACACATCCTTCATTTATCCTAGCTCAGGATTTTCCCATCCTAATTCATTTGTTATTGGTTTGGAGGCTAGCAAACCTCTTGATTTTGAGATGTCTTTCCTAAACTGAATTGTTAGGCGTGTCTGTGCTATAGGTGAGAACCTTTCCGTGCCCTCACTGTTTACCATCCTTCTGCCATCCAAAACCCCGCCGGGCACATAAACCAGGAAACAGAAACTTTGCCATGGGAAGAGGAGGGGCACAAGTTTGGAAATTATTTGGAGTGGCACGACACAACTGTTGTAGGAGTGGTATGTTTAGCGGTAGAGGTCGCTTGTTGAAGAGACTCTTCAAATTTCTAGCCGCTAACAACTTTGTTCTTGGAGAGTTTTCTGAAAGGCAGGTGAAAATGAAGATGTAAATTTGAGAAGGGGACCGAGGAAGCTGGATGCAAATCTCTCACTTCACTCCTTTGAAAGTGTTTTAACGTTACTTCAAGAAAGCCTAAGCCGGGCACTTGGGGAGGCGAATCTCTGTGAGTTCAAGGTCTACATAGTGAGTTCTCAGGGAAACCTTGTCTCAAAAACACCAAAAAAAAATTTTTTTTTAACAGGACTGTATTTTTAATTTATTTGTTTGTTTATTTATTTATAATTTTTTTGGGGGGGATAGGGTCTCCCTGTAGCCCTAGCTGGCCTGGAACTCGCTATGTAGACCAGGCTAACTTTAAACTCACAAAGATCTGCCTGCCTCTGCCTCCCGAGTACTAGGATTAAAGGCTTGGGCCACCATGCCCAACACAGAGATCCGTCTGCCTCTACTGGTATTAAAGACATGCACTACTGAGCCTGGCTAATTTATTTTTGACATAGGTCTGGTCCAGCCTAGTCTGTGACTGTCAATCCCCTAGGACTGCTGAGATTACAGGCTTGCACCACCAAGGCCCACTTTTTTTTGTTGTTGTTGTTTTCTTTTCGAGACAGGCTCTCCCTGTAGCCCCAGCTGGCCTGGAATTACCTATGTAGACCAGGTTGGCTTTGAATTCACAGTAACTGGCCTGCCTCTGCCTCCTGAGTGTTGGGATTAAAGGCATGCGCCACCATGTCAGGTTTACTTGGACATATGTGTAAGTGTGCCCATGCATGCAGTATCTGTGGAGAGTAGAAAAAGGGCAGCAAGTCATCCTATCTCCTGGAACTGTAGTCACTGTTGGTTCTTTTTTCGAGACAAGGTCTCCCTGTAGCCCCAGCTGTCCTGAACTCACTCTGTAGACCAGGCTGGCCTTGAACTCACAAAGATCCGCCTTGAACTCACAAAGATCTGCCTGCCTCTGCCTCCCAAGCGCTAGGTTTAAAGGCGTGCACCACCACGCCCGGCCACTGTTGATTCTTAGCCACCATGTGGGTCCTGGAAACTGAACCCAGGTCCTCTGCAAGAGTAGCAACGCTATCCTAGAACATAGCCGTGTTCTTTGCCTGATGATCCCTTAAATTTTTCAAGTCTAGACAGCTCTCTTCCATCTGTGGTTTTCTTTCAGCTATCGACTGTGGTGTGAACATATTAAATGCAAAAGTCCAGGATTAATTCATAAGGTTTACGTTTGTGCAGTGCTGATAGTGTCATAGAATCTGGGTCTATCCTGCCTGCTCCATCCAGCCTGGGATGTGGAAAAATCCTTTTGCTAGCATATCCAGGCTTATATCTACTACTTATCCATTAGTCAATTACTAGATGTCTTGATTTTCAGATCATCTGCCTTGATATTGCAGTATTTGTGTTCAAGTAACTCTTTTTTCTTTTTTTTGATATTTTTGAGGCAGGGTCTCCCTTTTAGTACCAGCTGTCCTGGAGCTCGCTTCTGTAGACCAGGCTGGCCTTGAACTCACAGAGATCCGCCTACCTCTACCTCCCAAGTGCTGGGATTAAAGGCGCGCGCCACCACACCTGGCTCAAGTAACTCTTAGATAGCTCAAGGCCCAAGTAGTGATGTTAGTGATTCATATATGGCAATAAGAAGTTACCAAAGAGTGAAAGTCCTGTAAGAAACTTCGAAACAGCTGGGCATGGTGGCGCATGCCTTTAATCCTAGCACTTGGGAGGCAGAGGCAGGCGGATCTTTGTGAGTTCAAGGCCAGCCTGGTCTACACAGTGAGTTCCAGGACAGCTGGGACTACAGGGAGACCCTGTCTCGAAAAGACCAAAAAAAAAAAAAAAAAAAAGAGAAACTTCAAAACAGAGAAATCACATGCATATAACTACAATATTAAAATCATCCTCTCTCTTGGGCTGGAGAGATGGCCTAGTGGTTAAGAGCGCTGACTGCTCTTGCAGAGGACCCTGGTTCGATCTCCAGCACCCACATGGTGGCTGAGAACCGTCTGTAACTCCAGTTCCAGGAGAACTCCAGTTCCAGGGGAATCTGAGACCCTCTTCTGACCTCCGCGGCATTGCATGACAAGGGTGCACAAACCTACATGCAGACAGTACATTCCTACACATAAAAAAATAAATAAGGGCTGGAGAGATGGCCTAGCGGTTAAGAGTGCCGACCGCTCTTGCAGAGGACCTGGGTTCGATTCCCAGCACCCACATGGCGCTGAGAACCGTCTGAAACTCCAATTCCAGGAGAACTCCAGTTCCAGGGGAATCCAAGACCCTCTTCTGACCCCTCCGTGCATTGCACGACACGGGTGCCAAACTTGCATGCAGACAGTACATTCCATACACAGATACAGAAATAAACTAAATTAATAAAATAATAAAATTTGAAAAAACAATAATAAATCATCCTCTCTCTCTCATCTTTTTTTTTTTTTTTTTTTTGGTCTTTTTGAGACAGGGGCTCCCTGTAGCTCCAGCTGTCCTGGAACTCACTATGTAGACCAGGCTGGCCTTGAACTCACAGAGAACCACCTGTGGATCCTCTGCCTCCTAAGTGCTAGGATTGTGCCACCATGCCTGGCTAAAATCATTCTCTTTTAATAAGTAGTTGTTAAGCTCTAACTGGGCTTCATGTAGCAAGTTTATCATTAGTATGAATGGATGGGAAAAAATTCTGTGTTGTAGGTATTAGTACTTTTCATTTCAGGCATACTCTGAAGGAAAATTGGAGACTGTTGTAATTACAATGCCATATAAAAAGTCAGGCTGGAGAGATGGCCTAGCGGTTAAGAGCACCGACTGCTCTTGCAGAGGACCCCGGTTCGATCCCCAGCACCCACATGGCAGCTGAGAACCGTCTTTAACTCCAGTTCCAGGGGAATCCGACACCCTCTTCTGACCTCCGCAGCATTGCACAACATGGGTGCACAAACCTACATGCAGACAGTAATTCATGCACATAAGTAAATTAAAAAAAATTATAAACAAAAGTCAGGGACTGTAGAGTTGGCAGACGATTCAGGTTCAAGTCCCAGTGCCCATATGGTGGCTAACAACTATAACTCCAGTTCCAGGGCATCCACTGCGCTCTTCTGATTTCCTCAGGCATTGCACAACATGAGTACACTTACGTAAAGTATGCAGGCAATACACTCATACGCATAAAATAAAAATAAATACGGGCTGGAGAGATGGCTCGGCATTTAAGAGCACTGACTGCTTTTGCAGAGGACCTGGATTTGATTCCCAGCACCCACCTGGTGGCTAAGAACCGTCTTTAGTGCTAGGCAGAGTCAGGTGGACCTCTGTGAGTTCAAGGCCAGCCTGGTCTACATAGCGAGTTCCAGGCCAGCTAGGGCTACAGGGAAAGACTGTCTGTCTGAAAAACACCAAAAACAAAGCAAAACAAAACAAAAACAATAAATACAAAGTGGAGTCAGTTAGGTGTGGTGCATAACTTTAATTATAGCACTTGGGAGGCAGAGGCAGGTATACCTTTGTGAGATTGAGGCCAGCCTGGTCTACATCGTGAGTTCCAGGCCAGCTAGGGCTACAGGAGACTGTCTCAAAAGGAAAAAAAAAAAAAAAAAAAAGGAGTCAAATGGGCAGGAGAGATAGTTCAGCAATCAAGAAGGAGTCCATACTGCTTTTGCAGAGGACCTGAGTTCAGTTCCCAGCAACTATCTGTAGCAGCTCACGACTACTTGTAACTCCATCTCCAGGGGAACCAATGCCCCCCTTTGGACTCTGGAAGTACCAGCAGATGTGCACATGCTGACACACAGACACACACTTATACACATATGTACCTTTTTTTTTAAACGTGTGAGTGTACTGTCTGCATGTAGGGTGGCACACCTGTGTCATGCAATGCCACAGAGGTCAGAAGAGGGTGTCGGATTCCCCTGGAACTGGAGTTAAAGATGGTTCGTGGGTGCTGGGAATCGAACCCGGGTCTTCTGCAAGAGCAGTCGGTGCTCTTAACCGCTGAGCCATCTCTCCAGCCCCGCATTTGTACGTTTGTGTGCATGTAAGTGTACCCATCTTGTGCAATGTCCCAGGAGGCCAGAAAAGGACGTTGAGTGCCCTGGAACTGGAGTTACAAATGGTTTTTAGCTGCCATGTGGCTGCTGGGAATCAAACCTAGGTCCTTTGCAAGAGAAGCCAGTGCTCTTAACCACTGAGCCATCTCTCTAGCCCGAAATAAAACAATCTTTTTTTTTTTTTTTTTTAAATAGAGTCAAGGGGATCTCTGTGAGTTCAGGGCCAGCCTGATCTGCATAGCTAGCTAGTTTTAGGCCAGCCATGGCTGCACGGTGAGACCTCTGGAGGCCAGACATGGTGGTGCACACCTTTAATCCTAGCACTTAGGAGGCAGAGGCAGGCGGATCTCTGTGAGTTCAAGGCCCGCCTGGTCTACATAGTGAGCTCCAGGCCAGCTGGGACTAAAGGGAGACCCTGTCTCAAAATGACAAAAAATAAATAAATAAAAATAAAAGTGGAAGCCGGGCATGATGGCCCATGCCTTTAATTCCAGCACTCAGGAGATCTCTGTGAGTTCACCAGCCTGATCTACATAGTGAGTTCTAGGCCAGCTGGAGCTAAAGGGAGACCCTGCCTCAAAAAGACTAAAAAAATAAAAATGTAAAAATACAACAAAATAAAAGTTGGAGTCAGGGTTGGAGATATAGCTTAGAGATGGAGTTTCAGGTAGTGGTGTAAGACTCTGGGTTCGACCCCCAGTATGTCCCTTCCTTCTCCCCAGAGTTCCATATGATTTCTTATGGGGGTCAGTACAAGAATGAAGGACAGGAGCTGGAGAGATGACTCAGCAGTTAAGAGCACTAACTGCTCTTGCAGAGGGCCTGGGTTCAATTCCCAGCACCCATCTGTACAACCATCTGTACTCCAGTTCCAGGCGATCTGACACCCTCTACTGACCTCCTCGGGCAGTGGACGACATGGGTACACTTACATACATGCAAGCAATACACTCATACACATACAAAATAATAAGTGGCTAGAGAGATGGCTCAGTGGTTAATCACACCAGCTGCTCTTGCAGAGGATCTGGGTTGGATTCCCAGCACCCACATGGCAGCTAAACTGTCAGTAACTCCAGTTCCAGGGGAATCTGTTACCTTCTGATTCCATGGGCATTGCACAACATTGGTTCACTTACACACATGCAGGCAATACACTCACATAAAAACACAAACGACAGGGCTGGGGATGTGGTAGCACACACCTTTAATACTAGTACTAAGGAAGCAGAGGCAGGCAGATCTCTGTGAGTTCAAGGCCAGCCTGGTCTATGTAGTGAACTCCAGGCCAGCTGGGACTAAGGGGAGTTGTCTCTTTGAGACAGGGTTTCCCTGTAGCCCCAGGTGCCCTGGAACTCAGTATGTAGATCAGGCTGGCCTTGAAATCACAGAAATCTGCCTGCCTCTGTCTTCCAAGTGCTGGGATTAAAGGCATGAGCCACCAATCCCAGCAAACAAAATATTATTTAAAAAAGAATGAAAGACTTGAAACTCTTTGGCAAAATAATAAGTATGAAGGAAGAGAAATTTTATTTCTATTAGAATGATTGTACCAGTGCCTCTAACAGCAATCAGAAAGTTCTTGCCTCTTAGGGCAAGAAGCACTTTTGAACTTTGTTCAGGCTCTATAGTCCCAAAACTGGCCCTTTGCCTCTTTCTAAACTAGAGAAAGGTCAACTTGGCTTTTCATGTACGAGGCTCCCATACTCTTCTATTGTAGAGGGTGGGTTAGGAACAGCAGTTGGCAGTGAGAACTCTAAAAGTGCATCTGCACATAAAGGTAGCAAAACAGCTATGTATCAGGTAGACATGATGGGGGGGAGCAGGCCTCTCCTAAATATTACTGTGCCCTGTACCTACCTTTTCCCCTCTAATTTTTATTTATTTTTTTGGTCTTTCTGAGACAGGGTCTTCCTTTAGTCCCACCAGGCTGGCCTTGCACTCACAGGGATCTGTCTGCCTGCCTCCTGAGTGCTGGGATTAAAGGCATGCACCACCAGGACTGGTATTTTTTTTTTTTTGAGACATGGTCTCCCCATAGCCCCGGCTTGGAATTCACTATGCATAGACCAGACTGGACCTGAATTCATAGAGATCTCACAGCCTCTGCCTCCTGAGTGTTGTGATTAAAGGTCTGGCAGGACTTAATTTTTTTTTTTTTTTTTTTTTTGGTCTTTTCGAG
>VZQC01001733.1:2327800-2394160 GCA_009823505.1 Rhizomys pruinosus | reverse complement strand
GGCATCAAAGGTGTGTGCCATCGCACCTGGAATAGAAAGCACTAAATCTTTTTTTCTTTTTTTGTATCCTGCCTCCCCACCCCACTGAAGTACTAATTCTTTATTATTATTATTATTATTATTTTTTTTTTTTTTTTTGGTATTTTTGAAACAGGGTCTCCCTTTAGTCCCAGCTGGCCTGACCTCTGTAGACCAGGCTGGCCTTGAACCCACAGAGATCCACCTGCCTCTGCCCCCGTAATGCTGGGATTAAAGGCGTGTGCCACCATGCCTGTCTAGAGCACTAATTCTAACCCTTTTGAGACTTTCTGTTTCTGGTTGTATATGGGTTTGGAAAGCTTGAGAGCTTTTGGGTTTGAGTTTAGGCAGAAGCAAAGTGACAGGCAGAGAGTTCCTGGAGAGCTATGAATCTTGGAGACTTTTGCTTCTGGCATCTGTTTATATGATCCTTGTGTGTATTGTTTCCTATATCCTTTGGGATGTGCTTTTGCTTGCTCTAGTTTCCTTAACTTTATTTTTTCACCAGAATGTCCCTCTTCCAGTGGGAAGCCCAACCATGCAGACATTTTGCTCATAAACTTACAGTATGTTTCAGAAGTGGAAATAATTAATGATCGAACAGAAACCCCTCCTCCTCTAGCTTCACTCAATGTTAGTAAGGTAAGGATTCAAGGACAGGTCTGGTTGTCCAAAATCTTGGGAAAGGTGGATCTTATTGACTCTTGGTGATGTATACATTGTTGTCTGCATTTTTTGATTTAACATTGCTTGTTTTCCCTTTTTTGGGGAGGGATAAGGTAGGTTTGTTTTAATTTCCTTTTTGTACTTTTGAGACAGAATCTCATGTATCCTGTGCTAACCTTGAACTTTATATCTAGCCAAGGATGATTTTGTAGTTCTTCCTGACTTCAACTCCTGTGTGCTGAGATTACAAGCATGTACCACCATACTTGGTTTCCTTAGGCAAACATTCCACCAACTGAGTTCCGTTCCTAGCCTATCTTTGGTTTATTTGATACAGGGTTTCATGTAGCCTAGGCTGGTCTTGAACTTGTTATATAGATGATAATGCATTTGAACCATGGATCTTCCTGCCTCCATCTTTCAAGTGCTAATGATTCAGGTAAACACCAGTACACGTGGCCTGATAGTTTTTGAAAATATGTATTTGATGCCCGGCGTGGTGGTGCACACCTTTAATCCCAGCACTCGGGAGGCAGAGGCAGGCGGATCTCTTGAGTTCAAGGCCAGCCTGGTCTACAGAGCGAGCTCCAGGCCAGCTGGGACTAAAGGGAGACCCTGTCTCAAAAATACCAAAAAAGCCGGCATCGTGGCACACGCCTTTAATCCCTGTGCTCTGGAGGCAGGCAGATCTCTGTGAGTTCAGGGCCAGCCTGGTCTACAGAGCAAGCTCTAGGACAGCTGATACTAAAAGGGAGACTCTGTCTCAAAAATACTCCCCCCCCAAAAAAAAATACCACCACCAAAAAAATAAAAGTAAAAATATATATTTGTTTAGTTTTTTTCCCCTAATATCTTCAAATCCCCTAGCACTTGGGAAGTAGAGGCAAGAGGGTCAGAAGTTTAGGGTTATCCTTAACTTGGAGGCATGAGACCCTGTCTTAAAGGGGAAAATCTGTCTATCTCTTGAAAGCTGGATGTGGTAGTGGCATATGCTTGTACTTCCAGCACTTGGCATGCAGGGGCAGGAAGATTGCTGCAAATTTCAGGCCAGCCTGGAACAATATATAAATAATTATCTTCGTACTCATGTGGGTGCATTGCGGGGGCCAGAGGTTGGCATAAATTGTCTTTATAGCTCTCTAGCTCATTTTAGATAGGGTCTCCTTGAACCTGGAGCTCACTAATTCATCTGGACTGGTGGCCAGTGAACTCTAGAGATCTGCTTGTCCGCCCAGCATGAAGATTACAGACACATGTCACTGTACCCAGCTTTGTACTTGGGTGTTAGAGTACTGAACTCACGTCCTCGTGCTTGTGTGACATCCACTTCATCTGTGCCATCTCTCTGGGCGGCTTCCTCCTTACACCTTGTGTTTAACCTGGAGTCTGTGTGTGAATTTCTGTTAATAAGGGGTTGTTGCCTTTTAACCTGAAATTGTGTGATGTGGATATGTGCAAAGATGAATATATGATATATGTTCATTATGGGTGAAGATCAAGAGTATTTCATATTTTAGATTCATGATCTGCAAAACTTAGAAAGCCACTGCCTTAGAGTTTGATTTTTTTTTTTTTTTTTGTCTTTTCGAGACAGGGTCTCCCTGTAGCCCCAGCTGTCCTGGAACTCACCTTGTAGACTAGGCTGGCCTTGAACTCACAAAGATCCGCCTGTCTCTGCCTCCCAAGTGCTAGGATTAAAGGCGTGCGCCACCACGCCCGGCGAGTTTGATTTTTTTTTAATATTTATTTTTTTATGTGTATGAATGTACTGTCTGCATGTAGGTTTGTGCACCCGTGTCGTGCAATGCCGCGGAGGTCAGAAGAGGGTGTCAGATTCCCCTGGAACTGGAGTTCTCCTGGAATTGGAGTTACAGACGGTTCTCGGCCACCATGTGGGTGCTGGGGATCGAACCCGGGTCCTCTGTAAGAGTGGTCGGTGCTCTTAACCACTAGGCCATCTCTCCAGCCCCTGGAACTGGAGTTTAAGACGGTTCTTAGCCGCCATGTGGGTGCTGGGGATCGAACCTAGGTCCTCTGCAAGAGCAGTCGGCGCTCTTAACCGCTAGACCATCTCTCCAGCCCCTTGATTTTTGTCTTTACACTTGATACTGAGGTTTAATACCTCAAAATCTTTTTTTTTTGAGACAAGGTTTCCCTGTAGCCCCAGCTGGCCTGGAACTTTTGTGTAGATCAGTCTTGGCCTTGAACTCATAGAGCTATGCCTGTTTCTGCCTCCCAAGTGCTACTAGGATTAAAGGCATGTGCCATCACGCCCAGCTCATGTTCAGGATATTTTAATTTTGTATGTACTTTATGGGAACCTCAAGTCCTTTTTTTTTTTTAGACAGGGTCTCCCTATAGCCCCAGCTGTCCTGGAACTCACTCTGTAGACCAGGCTGGCCTTTAACTCACAAAGATCCGCCTGCCTCTGCCTCTGCCTCTGCCTCCCAAGTGCTAGGATTAAAGGCATGCGCCACGCCCGGCCTGGAACTTTTTTTTTTTTTTTGGGAACTGACTCTTGTACATCAGGCTGGCTGAACTTAACGAGTTTCGCCTTGCCCCTACTGGGCCCTCTGGAAGGCGAGATTAAGGCCCCACCCATGCCCGGTTAGCACACCATACTGGGTGCTGGAATCGAACACCGTACTCTGTAAGAGTAGTTGGTGTGCTATGGGGCTGGAGAAGATGGCCTAGCAGTTAAAGAGCCGACCCGCCCGCCCTTTTTTTTTTTTTTAATTTTTTTTATATATTTATTTCTGTATGATGTATGAATGTACTGTCTGCATGCAGGTATCCTGTGGCCCGTGTCGTGCAATGCCGCGGAGGTCAGAAGAGGGTCTCGGACTCACCTGAACTGGAGTTCTCCAGGAAATAGAGTTACAGCCGGTTCTCATCTCTCAGCTGCCATGGGGGTTGCTGGGGATCGAGGGTGGCCGAGAACCGTCCTTGAAACTCCAATTCCAGGAAACCTCCAGGTCCAGGGGAGCGCCCGAGAACATCTCTGACCTCCGCGGCATTGCACAACCACAACACGGGTGCACAAAAAAAAAAAAAAAAAAAAAAAATAAAGAGATAAATAAAATTAAAAAAAAAATATTAACAAAAAAAAAATAGTCGGTGCTCTTAACCTGCATGAGCCATCTCTCGCACCCCCAGTCAGTTTTGACTTTTTCAGTTCAATTAGCCAAAGTTCATGTTGAGCAGTAGTGATAATCTCCCAAGCCTTGGAGTCTTTTTTTTTTTTGGTAACAGAAGAGGGAGTGGGAGGGAGGGGCGGGAGGGGGACACAGGGACGGCCTGCAGGCAGGTCGGGGCACCCGTGGCGGGCAATGCCACGGAAAGTCAGAAGAGGGTCCCTCGGATTCCCCTGGAACTAAGGTCGCCGGAAGTGGAGTTCCAGAACGGCGACAGGCCGCCATGGTGGGTGCTCGGGATGGAACCTGGGTCCTCTGGAAGAGCGGGTCCTCTGCAAGAGCGGTTCGGTGCTTTCTTAAACACGCTAGGCTCATCTCTCCAGCCCCAAAGCCTTGGAGGTCCCGTAACCATCTGGATTACAGTAGAAGTCACTCTTCCAAGAAGTCTTTGTGATCAATCAGCCTAAAGTAATCTGCTCCCGCTGGCTTGTGTGGCGCATGCATTAATCCTAGCACTCTGAGGCAGAGGCAGGGAGATCTTTTGGTGAGTTCAAAGGCCAGTTGTTGGTTTACAGAGTGAGTTACGCAGGACATGCGAGGCTACAAAGAGACCCTGTCCGTCGAAACGACCAAAAAAAAAACAGAAAAAAAATAGTAATGTGATCCCAGTTATTCACATCTTATGATCAGCTTGTCCTTCCCACCAAGCAATGTTATGTTGTTATAGTGAGATCAGAGAGATCCTCCTGGCTCTGCCTCCCCAGTGTTGAGATTAAAGGCGAGTATCTCTACGCCTGGCTAGTTGGGACATTTTTGAGAATTAAGGGAATGCTTTTATTTTACACTTGGACAACAGGTACAGATCAGTGTATCCTAGGCATACTGAGACCTAAGTTTATCCCGCATATAGCCTTTTTGTAATTATAGCTATATACTATTTGTTTACTTATCTAACATCTGTCTCACCAAACTAAATCTTACAGGAATGTGTATCATACCTAACAGGTATAATGTGTATCATACCTGTTAGGTATGATACACATTCTTTCTTTTTTGATAAGTACTGGGTATTTAATCCAGTGCTTTGTGTATGCTAGACAAGCTATCTACCCCCCTATGTTCTCTATTCAGTGCATAAAGTCTTGTATAAAGTAGATGCTTGGGGCTGGAGAGATGCCTGAACACCGGTTAAGAGCGCCGACCCCCTCTCTGCAGAGGACCCGGATTCGATCCCCAGCACCCCCATCATGGCGGCTGAGAAACGTCTGAAAACTCCAAACCCAGCGAATCCGTCCAGTCCAGGAATACGACGCGCCACTGGTCGACCTCCGGCGGGGGGGCATGTGCACCCACACGGGCGCAGGACTTGCATGCAGACAATACTTTCTCCGTATAACACTACAGAAATACTAAAAAAAAAATGTAACGTAGATTGCTGGCTGGGCGTGTTGGCAAGTCTTTAATCCTAGCACTCGGGAGGCAGAGGCAGGGGATCTTTGTGATTTCAAGCCCAGCCCTGGTCTATAGAGTGAGTTCCAGGACAGCTGGGGCTACAGGGAGACACTGTCTCGAAAAGACCAAAAAAAAATAAATAAATAAGATAAAGTAGATGCTTGATAGAAACTTGCTGGATGTGTAAGTTATACCTTCAACTTTAGTAGCAGTTGCCTTTGTTTTTTTTTTTTTTTTCTTTGTCTTTTTGAGACAGGGTCTCCCTGTAGTCCCAGCTGTCCTGGAACTGACTCTGTAGACCAGGCTGGCCTTGAACTCACAAAGATCCTCCTGCCTCTGCCTCCCGAGTGCTAGGATTAAAGGTGTGGGTCACCACTCCAGGCTGCAGTTGCCTTTGTTTAAGTATAGAATTGGTTTGGTGTGAAGGTTTTTCCTGTAGAGGAGTCTTGTAATAATGTATATTCTCTTGCCTCTCTTGGGAATGTGGCATGTTTGCTACAGTTTAACAAAGCAAAGAAACACTTAGGCAGCTGCAACAATGCAGAATAGTGAGTGTAGTTGTTACATGTGATCTGGATCTCCTTTGTCAGATTCCAGGGAAATAAATGCCACACGTTTTTAGGTTTTTAGTGATGGCTAAGAACAGATTTGGAAGGGTTTTGAGTTTCATCTTGGGTGGTTATATTCAGGGTGCCCTTTCTTTGAAGTCTGTAGATGTTTAAAACCCTGGCTTAGTCAGCTACCTTCTATTAGAATATGCTCTTTGGGTGGCCTTCTGTATAGCTCATGAAATTTTAAAAGATTTGAATGAAAGGATTTATTCTTAGGATGTTGAAGAGACTATAGGCTCTAAGTATCCCTCTGTATTTATGAAAAGTCTCTCCCCTGGACCTTAGTGAATAGTGTAGATCATTGGAAGGAGGATGATTTTCTCAAAAGATACTAAATAAAAAGACGGGGCAGGAGAGATGGCTCTGATTAAGAGCACTGGCTGCTCTTGCAGAGGATTGCATTCCCAGCACCCACATGACAGCTAAAAACCAGCTGTTACTCCAGTTCCAGGAAATCTGACACCACCTCTGGCATTGTACAATACAGGTACACTTAACGTACATGTAGGCAGTGCACTCTCTGATAAATATAAAACACCTAGGGGCTGGAGAGATAGATGGCCTAGTGGTTAAGAGCACCGACTGCTCTTGCAGAGGACCCTGGTTCCATCCCCAGCACCCACATGGCGGCTGAGAACCGTCTTTGACTCCAGTCCCAGGGGAATCTGACACCCTCTTCTTCTGACCTCCCGAGACATTGCACGACACGGTGCACAAACCTACATGCAGACAGTACATTCATACACATAAAAAAATGAAAAACTTTTTTTAAAGCTGGATATGGTGGCGCATGCCTTTAATCTGTTCAAGGCCAGCCTGGTTATTCTACATATTGAGTTCCAGGCCAGCCAGGAATACAGGGAGACCCTGTTTCAGAAAGACCAAAAAAAAAAAAAAAAGACAAGACAACAACAACAAAAAAGACAAGAGACCAGATTCCTGAGGTTTTTTGTTGTTGGTGTTTTTTTTGTGTATATGGGTGTCTTTTTGAGACAGGGTTTCCCTTTAGTGCCAGCACTGGCCTGAGGCTATCTGTGTAGACCAGGCTGGCCTTGAACTCAGAGATCTGCCTGCCTCTGTCTCCGGATTGCTATTGCTGGTATTAAAGGCGTGTATCACCATGCCCAGCAGATTCCTGTTTTTGTGGCCAAGCACCTTCTTTAGAAGGGTTGGACTGATTGAAGTAGCACTCTTATGTGGGACCTATTAAGAGACAGTTCAACAGGGCATGGTGGCTCACACCTTTAATCCTAGCACTTGGGAGGCAGAGGCAGGCAGATCTTTGTGAGTTCAAGGCCAGCCTGGTCTACAGAGCGAGTTCCAGAATAGCTGGGGCTACAGGGAGACCCTGTCTCAAAAAAGTTCTTAAGCTGACATTGCTTACACCTTTAATCCTAGTTGATGTGTTTTGTTTTGTGCGTGCGTGCGTGTGTGTGTGTGTGTGTGCGCGTGTGCGTGTGTGTTTGTGTTTGAGACAGGCTCTCCCTTTAGTCCCAGATGGTGACAAGGAGATCTGCCTGCCTCATTTTCCTGAATGTTAGGATTAAAGGCATGTGTCACCTTGTCAAGCAGTATTTTGATTTTTTTTTCCATCATGGTTTCATGTGTCCTTTGCTAACCTCAAATTGACTCTGTGATCCCAAGTGACCCTGAACTTCTGAACCTTTTGCCTCAGCCTCCCCAGTACTGAAATTACAGGCTGTACCACCTGACTTTGCTGCTCAGTTTTGTTTCAGCATTGTTAGAAACTAGTTACCCACATCTTTTTTTTTTTTTTAATATTTTAATATTTTATTTTATTTATTTATGTGTATGAATGTACAGTCTGCATGTAGGTCTGTACACCCATGTCGTGCAATGTCGCGGAGGTCAGAAGAGGGTGTTGGATTCCCCTGGAACTGGAGTTCTCCTGGAATTGGAGTTACAGACGGCTCTCAGCTGCCATGTAGGTGCTGGGGATTGAACCTGGGTCCTCTGTAAGAGCAGTCAGTGCTCTTAACCGCTAGGCTATCTCTCCAGTCCCCATTACCCACATCTTTAAGAAAACAGCATGAAGGACCAGCTTGGGGAACGCCAGACTCTCTCTACTTTTCTTACTATATAACTTGCCTGCCAAGCTTGGAAAAGGTTTGTTGGAAGAGGAGGCATGAATTAAAAACTAAAATTAGGTTGGGGGTTATCTTGGATTTCATTTCATTTTTTATTTGCAGAGATGTTTATGAGTAAGCTGTTTCTGCTTTCTCTTGTACCCACCCTTTCACAGTAATTTGCCATTCCTCCTTGGAAACTGACGCAGATAGACTGCCTGCTGGGCTGTTACTGAAAACAGCTAGTCTGAGTGGCTGTGTTCATGTTGCTTGAGTGACATGAAAAGTTCTTAGCTGGGCATGCATCTCAGTGGTACTACTTTGGCCCTTTAGTATCACCCCCAAGTTTATCTCATTTCTTAAGAGCATGAGCTTGCAGTTTCTTTAAGGCAGAGGGTTGTTTAAGCAGGTGGTAAAGAACTAAAGATCTCTAGATGCCTGGAAGGAAACTGTTGCAGTGCAGGGCATCTGGAGCTCCTTGACTGGGGAGCATTGTGTTGAACTCATAACTTCCAGTGGGGGGCGCTCTCTTGTGTCTGCTCTTCTTGCTGATACCACACAGGCTCTTCCTAATTAAAGCTGTTAATATAAACTGGATAGGTGTTTACTCCAACCCAGGAGGAAATGGAAGAAATGAACCCTTTTTTTAAATTTATTTTTATTTTTTTCTTTATTTTTTTTAATTTCTGTATGTGTATGAATATACTGTCTGCATGCAGGTCTGTGCACCTGTGTCGTGCAATGCCGCGGAGGTCAGAAGAGGGCGTCGGATTCCCCTGGAACTGGAGTTCTCCTGGAATTGGAGTTTCGGACGGTTCTCCGCCGCCATGTGGGTGCTGGGGATCGAACCCGGGTCCTCTGTAAGAGTGGTCAGTGCTCTTAACCACTAGGCCATCTCTCCAGCCCGGAAGAAATGAACCTTTTAAAAGAATTTATTTTATGGGGCACCGACTGCTCTTGCAGAGGACCCAGGTTCAATCCCCAGCACCCACATGGCGGCTGAGAACTGTCTGTAACTCCAATTCCAGGAGAATTCCAGTTCCAGGGGAATCCGAGACCCTCTTCTGACCTCCGCGGCATTGCATGACACGGGTGCACAGACCTATATGCAGACAGTACGCTCATACACATACAAAAAAATTTTTAAAAAAAGGAACTTATTTTATGTGTATGAATGTATTGCCTGCATGGGTGTAAGTGTCCCTGTGAAGCCTGGAACTGGGACAGTTGTTAGCCACCACATGGGTGCTGGGAATGGAATCACTGTTCTCTTAAAGAGTGGCCAGTTCTCAGCCAGGCGTGGTAGCGAATGCCTTTAATCCTAGCACTTGGGAGGCAGAGGCAGGCAGATCTTTGTGAGTTCCAGGACAGCTGGAGCTACAGGGAGACCCTGTCTCGAAAAGACAAAAAAAAAAGTGGCCAGTTCTCTTAACCACTGAGTAGTCTCTGGCCCTGAGATATTTATTTGTTTGTTTGTTTATTTATTTTTCCCTTTCCCCTCTTTGAGACAGGGTGCTGGGCCTAGCCTGAAATGAGCTTTTTTAAAATTTATTTATTTTTATTTTTATTTTTGAGACAGGGTCTCCCTTTAGTCCCAGCTGGCCTGGAGCTCACTCTGTAGACCCAGCTGGCCTTGAACTCATAGAGATCTGCCTGCCTCTCCCTCGCGAGTGCTAGGATTAAAGGTGTGGGCCACCAGGCTGGGTGAGCTTTTAAAGCTTCACCAGAGAAGCTATAAACTAGCAACTTCTTGGAAATGAACCTGTTTTGTTTTCTTTGATTGGCAGGTCACTAGACTAAGACATCTTTATGTGTGTCTTCAGCAGTGGGAGAGAAAAGGAAGCTTAAGATAGTGGAGGTGTATAAGGGGGACAGTCTTGAGTGTCTTTGNGAGTTTGCAGTCAACCAGGATGACAGAGTGGAATCCTGCCACGAAAGCAATAATAATAAAATAAAATAAACACATGACAGTACTGCTTATTTTAGATTAACTTTATATCAAATAAATGATATCCTTTAAGCAATCACTTTCTTTTTTTTAATTTTATTTATTTTTGTATGTGTATGAATGTATTGTCTGCATGTACGTCTGTGCACCTGTGTCGTGCAATGCCACGGAGAGAGGTCATAAGAGGGTCTTGGATTCCCCTGGAACTGCAGTTATCCTGGAACTGGAGTTACAGACGGTTCTTAGCCACCCATGTGGGTGCTGGGGATCGAACCCGGGTCCTATGCAAGAGCAGTCGGTGCTCTTAACTGCTAGGCTATCTCTCCAGCCCAAGCAATCACTTTCATTGTAATTTAGTTTAGAGATTTCTATATTGTGTAATCCTTACTAATACTATAAATACTATAAAAATATGAGACCACATTTCATTTTGTTTATACTTACTATTTATTTGAATTACTCAAAGCCTGAATCACATACATTTTTATATATTTATATAAAATACATACATACCTAGCATATGTCTAATGAGCACCTGATTCTATTTCTGAGCCACAATGCCTAAAATTATGATGTATGTAAATATGAATGAGATTACTTGGTTACCTTAAGATTATTCTTTTTTTTTTGTATTTTCCAGACAGGGTCTCCCTTTAAGTCCCAGCTAGCCTGGAGCTCACTCTGTAGATCAGGCTGGCTTTGAACTCAAAAAGATCCGCCTGCCTCTGCCTCCCAAGTGCTAGGATTAAAGACGTGCGCCACCACGCCTGGCTTGAGGCAGTATCTTTTTTTTTTATTTTTTTTAAATTGTATTTATTTCTGTATGTGTATGAATGTACTGTCTGCATGCAAGTCTGTGCACCCGTGTCATGCAATGCCGTGGAGGTCAGAAGAGGGTCTCGCATTCCCCTGGAACTGGAGTTCTCCTGGAATTGGAGTTTCAGACGGTTCTCGGCCGCCATGGGGATCGAACCTGGGTCCTCTGTAAGAGCGGTTGGCGCTCTTAACCGCTAGGCCATCTCTCCAGTCCCCAAGGCAGTATCTTTTATAACCCAGTCTGGCCTCCTAACTCCCTATGTAGCCAGGGGTGACTGGAATTTCTGATCTTGCCTCTACCTCCTAGGTGCTGGGATTTCATGGGTTGTCCCATCCCTGACTTAGGGGTGTGGAAATCAGACTGGAGTTCCATGCATTAAGCTATATCCCTAGTTTCCTCCTCTCTTCCCTCTCCCCATCCCTTCACTCCCACTCTCCCCTGTCCCCTCTTCACTCTTCCCCTTCCCCCCTAACCCCCCTTGTTTTCTATGTGCCTAGGCTGCTTGGCCTGGAATTCATAGTGCTCCTGGCTTGGCTTCTTGAGTGCTGGGATTCCAGATGTGCACCACCATGCCCCGTTTTGGTCTCCCAAATTGATGCTCCTTACATTATAGGGCCAGGGGAAGGGGAGCGGGATAACAAAGGAAAAGCAGCTAAGAACAGTGGTACTTTTGCTTTGTCATTCATTAAGAGCTTAGAGTTTGCCAGCCCCGAATTAAGGAATATCAGATTTGTACTGGCTACTACAAGTACAAAGAATGGAGACTTTTTTCTTTGGTGACCAGAAATAACATGAATTTCCAGGGAATTGTATCCATGTGACATAGTCAAACACTTAGCTGAGTAGTGGAGCTCAGAGTGAGGGGTCATAGAAGACTAGGAGGCTGGGCTACAAGCCCCTGGAACTTATAGGAAGAGACTTGATAAACCCAAGGCCAGCCCATGTATTTATGTTAGGGTGTCCTGCCTTTCGATGTTGCAATTGGACATCTACAGATGTATTGGGTCTCTTTCATAGCTTTCCTTGGACATAACCTGGAAGAGAAGAATAATCGGTCTATTGCATGAGATATAAAATAAATCTTTTTATGACCTTGCTGTGTTAGAAATTAGAGGTCTTTGGAGTACAGGAAAGAGACAGGTGGAAAATGGAAATCCATAGAAAATAGGTTAAGATTCACTTCCTGGGGTTGGAGAGATGGCTCAGTGGTTAAGAGCACAGGCTACTCTTGCAGAGGACCTGGGTTTTTGTTCCAGTACTTACATGGTGGCTAACAACTGTTTTTAACTTCAGTCCCCAGGGATCCAGTACTCTCTTCTGATTTCCAAGGGCATTGCACAAAACTTGTGCACTCACATGCATGCAGGCAGTACACTCATACACATAAAATAAAAAATAAATATTTTTATTTTTTATATATTTTTTGTCTTTGACATAGGGTCTCCTTTGTAGCCCCAGCTGTGCTGGAACTCACTATATAGATGAGGCTGGCCTTGAACTCACAGAGATCTTCCTGCCTTTGCCTCAGCTAATTGATTACATTAAAAAAAAATTTTTTTTTTATGTGTGTGAGTGCATTGCCTGCATGTGTGTAAGTGCAGCCATGTCTTGCAATGCCCACAGAGGTCAGAAGAGGGCGTCAGATCCCCTAGAACTGATGTTAATGACGTTTGTTAGCTGCCATGTGAGTGCTGGGAATCAAACACTGGTCCTCTGCAAGAGCAGCCAGTGCTCTTAACTGCCAAGCCATCTCTCCAGCCCCCAGTGGTTACCTTTTTAAGTATGATTTCCCACTGAAGGAAAGAATGACTTCATTTTTGTTTTGAGTTTTACCAACTTTTACAGCTAAGATTCAGCATAACCTTATAACTTTTTGGTGATTTGAAGGTTAAACTCAAGTTTTAATAAATTCCTGGGTTACTTGATAGCTACTCAATTGTCCCTATTTGTGGGGATAGCCTGTTAGCAGTGTTTTTTACTCTATCTTGACTCTAATTTATTGAGATATAGAGTTAATACCAAGTAGAGTCAAAGGTCTCTCTGGTCACCCTCTATTTAGTTATTAATGTGTGTCCTCCCCATGGTGTTCGATCAACCCACAGGCCTTACACATGCTGTGGAAGCTCTCTATCACCTTACTATACTCCCATCCCTTGGATATGTGTGTTTTTTAAAATTATTTATTGGATTTTTATTGATTTATTATTTATTTTTATTTATTTTATTTATTCTTGTATGTGTATGAATGTACTGTCTGCATTTGTCGGATTCCCCTGGAACTGGAGTTATAGATGGTTCTCAGCCACCATGTGGGTGCTGGGGATCAAACCTAGGTCCTCTGCAAGAACAGTCGGCGCTTTTAACTCCTAGGCCATCTCTCCAGCCGGATATGTGTATTTTGAAAGGAGATGGAAGATACATAACTGTAGGATGGGAAATGACCATTGGTCTTGAACAAGAAAGAATTCCTCAGGTACTAGATGTGAAACTTGGGGCTTCAGCTGTACCAAGTATATGTTCTATCACAGAGCTACATCCCTAACCAAGAAAAGGTTTGTTGGTCCGGGCGTGGTGGCGCACGTCTTTAATCCTAGCACTTGGGAGGCAGAGGCAGGCGGATCTTTGTGAGTTCAAGGCCAGCCTGGTCTACAGAGTGAGTTCCAGGACAGCTCCAGGGGCTACAGGGAGACCCTATCTCAAAAAGACAAAAAAAAAAAAAGGTTTGTTGTTAGCTATAACTTTTCTGGCTCCTAGAGGCTATAATTTTATTTGTTGAGACAACATCTCACTACGTAGCCCTGGCTGGCCTGGAACTCATTATGCAGAACAGGCTGGCTTCTAACTCATAGAGATCCGAGTACCTGCTTCTTCTGAGTGTTGTTAAAAACGTGCCACCATGCCAAGCTGTGGAGGCTATAATCTTAGGATATGTTTCCAAGACTGTAGTTCTAGATGTGAGTCCGCCAGTAGGATGTAGACAGTTCCTATCTCACAGAAGTATCTTCAGATGCTGTTGGGAAGTGAAGAGGAAAAGCTAGACTCTACTTAGTGGCAGGGGGCAGTGGTAGTGATGTCAGACAGGAAGTGATTGATTACCACCATATGGCTCTTTGAAGGTCAGATTCAGTGTCAATTCAAACTTTAGGGTCAGCTTGACAAAGCTGTGGTCCAGGCTAGCTCATGATTCTTTTTAGGCTACAGTGCACCTCAGCCAGTTGACTCTGGGGCCCTTGTCAGGCCATTAGTACCAAGAGGGCCTTCTTGGCATCATAGGGTGTAAATTGGGAACCACTGTCCACTTGAAAAGACAAATGCCTTGTCTGTTTGATTGGTAGACTTGGGCCATAGGGTGTGTGTGTTGCAGTCACCTCTCAGTCAGAGAGTTCGAAATCAGGACTTCATGTGGTCAGTGATAGTGCTGCTCCAGTGTTTGGTGTTTTGTTTTGACTTTTTGAGACAGGGTTTCCCAGTAGCCACAGGTTGACCTGGAATTCACTATGTAGACCCAGCTGACCTCAATCTCATGGAGATCTGTCTGCCTCTACCTCTCAAGGGCTGGGATTAAAATTATGTACTACACCCTGGACGTGGTGGCGCACACCTTTAATCCTAGCACTTGGGGCAGAGGCAGGCAGATCTTCCTGAGTTCAAGGCCCAGCCTTGCTTCTAGTGTTAAGAGGCCTTTCTTTTAGGATTAAAGGCATTCGCCACCACACCCGGCAAGAGGCCTTTCTAACTGGCTGGCTTTCTGGCAAAGGACAATCAATTCCAACATTGAAATTTAGTTTAGGGAAAGGCCAAAAATTGCTCTTGAGATGGAAACAAAGTATCCCTGAGCTGGAGATACAGGTAGTTGGGAGTCAGTATTCTCTGTAACAGTAACAAGTGTTCTTAACCCTTGATCCACCTCTCCATTTTTGGTATTTTTTTGTGGGGGGGGAGCGATCTCCCTTTAGTACCAGCTGGCTTAGAGCTTGCTATGTATGTGTGCCACCACGGCCAGCTGTCTTTGTGTGTGTGTGTGTGTGTGTGTGTGTGTGTGTGTGTGTGTATGTATGTGTATGTGTATTTTTTTTGAGACAGGGTCTCCCTTTAGTCCTAGCCGGCCTAGCACTCGCTCTGCAGACCAGGCTGGCCTTGAACTCACAGAGATCTGCCTGCTCTCTGCCTCATGAGTACTGGGATTAAAGGCGTGTACCACCATGCCTGGCAGCATTCTTTTTTTTTTTGGTCTTTTCGAGACAGGGTCTCCCTGTAGCTCCAGCTGTCCTGGAACTCACTCTGTAGACCAGGCTGGCCTTGAACTCACAAAGATCCGCCTGCCTCTACCTCCCAAGTGCTAGGATTAAAGGCGTGCGCCACCACGCCCGGCAGCTTTTTGAGACAGGGTCTCCCTATAGCCCCAGCTGGCCTGGAACTCTGTAGACCAGGCTGGCCTTGAACTCAAAAAGATCCTCCTGCCTCTACCTCCCAAGTGCTAGGATTAAAGGCGTGCGCCACCACGCCCGGCAGCTTTTTGAGACAGGGTCTCCCTATAGCCCCAGCTGGCCTGGAACTCTGTAGACCAGGCTGGCCTTGAACTCAAAGAGATCCTCCTGCCTCTGTCTCCCAAGTGCTAGGATTAAAGGCATGTGCCACCACGCCCAGCTTAAAGGCGGTTCTTAGCTGCCATGTGGGTGCTGGGAATCAACCCCAGGTCCGCTGCAAGAGGAGTCAGCACTCTTAACCACTGGGCCATCTCTCCAGCCCCCAGCATTCTTTTTTTTTTGAAAGTGGGGGGGCGTATGAGTCTCATTATAAACCCAAGTTATCCTTCAGCTTGCTGTGCTGCTGCCTCAGCCTCCTGGGTGATGGGATTAGATGTGTCCTACCATGCCCTGGAAGAACTAAGGAACTGGGTGGCTGGTCATTCATTTAACAGATTCTGTCCATCTGCCTTCTTGGTCTCTCTCACTTCCAGATAATGAGAAAAGTTAGGGTTATTAAGACATTTCTTTGCCCTAAGGAATCTCACATTTGTTGGGAGTATTGAGGGATAGCAGCATTTGTGAAAGGCATTGAATCCAGGCCCTTGTGCATGCTAAGTACCCTCTACTTCTGAGCTACATGAACTTGTTGAGCTCTGTGGTAACAGGTATGATCAAAGTACCATGACAGCATAGGAAAGAGCAGCAAACTTCTGTAAAGGGTAGGGTAGTCACTCTTACAGACTTTGCAGATCATTCCGTATTTGATAACACTTCTCAACTTTGTTTTTGTAGACTATATGAAAGCAAATAGCAATGATTGTCTTCTAGTAAAAATTAAAGCAGGTGGTTGGCTGGATTTGGCTTACAACAGTGGTTCATTCACAACCATTTGGCATTAGAGCATAGTTGAAGGCTTCCTAGATGTGACCTTGGAAAATAAATGTCAGGACTCAGTTTGTCTATCCAGTTTAGAGATTTTTCTGTCCCTGAACTAAACTGGAAGTGTTAGAGAAGACAATATTTTTTTCCTTTTTTTTTTTTTTTTTTTTTTTGGTATTTTTGAGGCAGGGTCTCCCTTTTAGCACCAGCTGTCCTGGAGCTCACTCTGTAGATCAGGCTGGCCTTGAACTCACAGAGATCCACCCACCTCTACCTCCCTACTGCTGGGATTAAAAGCGTGCGCCACCACGCATGGCTAGAGAAGACAATATTAAAGGCCAGTATTTCTTTCAAAAGAGAGCACATAACACTTTATTTTATGTGCTAGAGATTGAACCTAGGACTTTGTGTATGCTAGGCACGTGCTCAGCTACAAAGACATCTGCACTTCAGCACTTTGACAAAATTATATTTATGGTGTTCAACATATATGTTTGCTTTTATTCATATTATTATTTTGGTTTTTTTTTTTTTTTTTTTGAGACAGTGTCTCCCTCCGTAGCCCTGGCTGGCCTGGAACTCATTTTCTAGACCATGCTGGCCTCAAACTCAGAGATCCTCCTGCCTCAGCCTCCTGAGTGCTGGGACTAAAGGTGTGTGCCACAATGCCCTTCCAGTTTTTTTTTTTAATTTATTGTGGTTGTTACATAAAATTAGCCTGTTTATTGTAGGTTAGGGATGGTAGCACTCCTGATGCCCGTCAGTTCCTTCACTGTTCTGATGGCAGACCTGACTGTGACAACAGAAATGTTCAGGCTCTGCCAGCCACTGTTTTCCTGCAGGAACCACAGTGGCAGATGCCCACAGCTTGGCTCTTCATCTTGGTCTTGGCATTGGGAAACCTATTTTCATTGTGTGAAATATATATTACCAACTCAGCTACACCCCCAGTCCTTGATAAGTGTTTTTTTGGGGGTGGGGTAGGGTGTCTTTGGGGCTGGGGTCTCCCTATAGCCCCAGCTGCTCTGGAACTCAGTATTGTAGACCAGGCTGATCTTGAACTCATAAAGATCAGCCTGCAGCTGCCACTATCTCCTGAGTGCTGGAATTAAAAGCCTGTGCCACTGGCTGGAGAGATGGCCTAGCAATTAAGAGCACTGACTGCTCTTGCAGAGGACCCGTGTTTGATCCCCAGCACCCACAGGGCGGCTGAGAACCGTCTTTGACTCCAGTTCCAGGGGAATCTGACACCCTCTTCTGACCTCTACGGCATTGCACAACATGGGTGCACAGACCTACATGCAGACAGTACATTCATACACATACAAACATAAATTTTAAAAAATTGAGGAAAAAAAACCTGTGCCACCATGTCCAGCTTGTTTTTTTGTGGGATCTCCCACTATATAGAGTGCTGGGATTACAGATGTGTGTTATCACACCTGATAGTTCTTTGGGTTTATTTAAACATATTTGTTTGTGTGCCTGTATGTATGTACATATAAAATCAGCTCAGACCCTGGAGAGATGGCTCAGTGGTTAAGAGCACCAACTGCTCTTGCAGAGGACACAGGTTCCATTCCCAATACTCACATGGTGGGTAACAACCATCCATAACTCCAGTTCCATGGGATCTGATCCCTCCTTCTGACCTAAGGGCATTGTATGAAACAGATACACTTACATATATGCAAGCAATACACTGATACACTTAAAATTAAAATAATAAGAATATTAAATATTTAAACCAGCTCAAAGTTGCTGTGTAGCCAAAGCTACCTCTTGAGTATTTGGATGACAGGCTTGAGTCAGTATGCATGGCTGTTTGTTATTGTTTGGAAAATACTCTTTTTAGAATTTACAGTCTTTTTAGTAGCTGTTTAGAAAGCAGGAGGATTATTTTTTTTTTTTTGTCTTTTTGAGACAGGCTCTTCCTATAGTCCCAGCTGGCCTGGAACTCACTCTGTAGACCAGGTTGGCCTTGAAACTCACAGAGATCTGTCTGCCTCTGCCTCCAGAGTGCTGGGATTAAAGGCGTGTGCCACCATGCCCTGCTTAAAGATGGTTCTTACCCCCCCCAAAAAAAAAAAGACTTAGCCACCATGTGGGTGCTGGGAATTGAACCCAGGTCCTCTGCAAGAGCAGTTGGTGCTCTTAACCTCAGAGCCATCTCTAGAGCCACGCAGGAGGACTTTTTTTTTTTTTAATTTTTTTAAAAAATTAATTTATTCTTGTATGTGTATGAATGTACTGTCTGCATGTAGGTTTGGGCACCCTCGTTGTGCAGTGCTGTGGAGGTCAGATGAGGGTGTCGGATTCCCCTGGAACTGGAGTTAAAGACGGTTCTCAGCCACCATGTGAGTGCTGGGGATTGAACCTGGGTCCTCTGCAAGAGCAGTTGGTGCTCTTAACCGCTAGGCCATCTCTCCAGCCCAGGAGGACTTTAAATAAGTTGATGGCTATGTCATTTTTTAGTTTTTTGAGATGACTTTCTGTGTCGTCCAGGCTGGCCTGGCTCCTTTGTCCTGCCTCAGTCTCTTAAGTACTGGGATTACAGTTGTGCACTGCCATGTCTGATTTGGATATGTGAATTTAACCATTGTGGAGATTCTTTTACTATCTGTATGTTTTTCACAACATACTGTATACCTCAAACATGTTTAATAAAATTTCCATGAAAAAAAGGGAAGGAATATGAGTTTATTGGCTAAGGGAAGCATTGAATAATTATAAGGCTTTTTCTGAAATAACCCACACACTGCTTTCTCTGCTTACAGTGCTACAGTACTAATATTTGTTCAGTGCATTATAGCTCACCTTAGTACTGTTTTTTATTTTTAGTTTGTGAGTATGAGCATTATGCCTGCATGTATGAAAGTGTACCCGTATTGTATAGTTTGTACTTGGAAGACAGAAGAAGGCATCTGATCCTCTGGAACTGGAGTTAGGGACCTCTGTTAGCTACCAGGTGGGTGCTGGGAATTGAACCTGGGTCCTCTGCAAGAACAGCCAGTGCTCTTAACCTCTGAGCATCAAAATACAGGAACCTTGGCTTGGATTCGTTTTCTCTAGTCTTGGAGCATCACGAAACTTTGATTCTGGGGAGTACAACTTTTTTTTTCTTTTTTTCCTTTTTTTTTTTTTTGACTGAAATGGATTTCTGTCACAGAATTTTTGTTTTTTGAAGTACCAAGGAGATTACATTTATTTGAAAGAAAACAGGTTACTGAGTGTACTGAAAAGAGCAGCAGGTTGAGCAGAGTCATCCTATGTGCTTCTGGCTAGCCTTGAGTTCATGGCAATCCTGCTGAAAAGGGTATGGGGGGGAGGCAGGACTGAATCTTGAAATATACTCCTCCATCTTATTTATTATAAGCAGAGTGTATATTTATAGAGATTTTCTTGTCATCGTTCTGGTCTCTATTTTTTTTTTTTTTATAATTTTATTTATTTCTGTATGTGTATGAATGTACTGCCTGCATGCAAGTCTGTGCACCCGTGTCGTGCAACGCCGCGGAGGTCAGAAGAGGGTCTCGGATTCCCCTGGAGCTGGAGTTCTCCTGGAATTGGAGTTTCAGATGGTTCTCGGCCGCCATGTGGGTGCTGGGGATCGAACCTGGGTCCTCTGTAAGAGCAGTCGGTGCTCTTAACCGCTAGGCCATCTCTCCAGCCCCTGGTCTCTATTTTTTATATATTTTTAAAATTTATTCCTTGCTGGGCATAGTAATGCACACCTCACGTTTAATCCCAGCACTTGGGGGGCAGAGGCAAGTGGATCTCTGGGAGATTGAGACCATCCTGGTCTACATAGTGAGTTCCAGGTCAGCTGTGGCTACAGGGAAACACTGTCTCAAAAAATAAAAACAACAAAATTCACTTAACTATTATTATGTATATATGTGTGCACAGGTTCGTGTGTGCGTGCGTGCGTGCGTGCGTGCAAGCAAGTGATTGCAGGCAAAGAGTTCAGTGGGTTCCAGGCATCAAACTCAGGTCATCCGGTTGGCATAACAGGTGCTTTTACTGGCTGATCCATCATGCTGGTTCCAAACTTTTTTCAATTATTATTTTTTTTATTATATATATATATTTTTTCACATAAATTTATTTATTTATTTTTAACAAAACTAGACCCATGTTCCCGCTCATTCCCCCACCCCACCAGAGCTCATGCATTCTGCCAAACATGCTTTCTATCTCTTAGTCTTTCTCAATATTTTCCATGGGGACGTTGACTGTTTTGAGCAGAAGTTCACTGTTTCAGTCAGTTCTTTGATGCAGTATTTTCTGTTGTTGTTGTTGTTTTTCCAAAATGCATTGTTGTCACAACTGCTTTGTACAGAAGCTTCAGGGGGCCCTACACAAGAAAAATCTTTACAACGTGGGTAATTGGCAACTAGCATCCACAGATGAGCTATCATAGCTCGTTTGTTTTTCTGGGACCTGTGTTTACTTCGCTCAGCATGATGTCCTCTCTAGCTCAGCACATTTTCCCTGCAAAGCTCGTGATGTCGTCTTTCTTTACTGCTGCATAGAATTCCATGTGTAAGTGTAAACCCACATTTTCTCTATCCACATCGTCCGGTGAGGGCATTTAGGTTGGTTCCAGCTCCTTGCTTTGTGAAGAGAAGCTGCATAAACATGGCCTGTGCATGTATCTTTCGCTGGTGGCGTAAGTCTTGAGGGTACAGGCCCAGGAGGTGGTATGGCTGGGTCAGGTTGGCAAAGTTCATTCCAAGCCTTCCAAGGGGTCTCCACACTGCTTTTCCGATAAGTGCGCTGTACAAGTTTAGCATCCACCAAAGCCAGGTGGTAAGTGTTCCCCTTTATCCCCACAACCACTCTCTCAGCACCTTGGTATCATTGTTTTTCTCTTGATCCTAGCCAATTGTTCTTATTGGAGTAAGATGGATTCTGTTAAAGTGGTTTTCAATTTTGCATTTCCTTAATGAATTAATGACGTTGAGTGCAGTTCTTGAGGTGTTTCCGCAGACATCTCTAACTCCTCGGCTGCTGTAAGTCTGCTGTTCAGGTCTTTGCTCCATCTATTGGAGTGGGTCGTTTGTTCTTTTTTCTTTTTAGTCCTTTTGTTTTTTTTGAGTAGTTTATATTCTGGAAACTCAATTGCTTTGTCAGATGGTATCATGCTAGACAGTTTCCTCCCAATCCTATGGGATTATTCTATTCACTTCCTTGTTGTTGTATCTTTGAGTACAGAAGCTTTTGTTAGTTGTGATGGTCTCCATTGTCATTGTCGTCAACATTTGGTGAGTGCTGATTCATTAGCTGATACTTTGTGGTCAGGTCAGGGTTTGGGTTGGATGCTGCTGCTGGTCTGATTTTAGGAAGTCTCTTGATTCCTAGCGCGCGCTGCGTATTGTCTTGTTGGTGCGTTAGGTCTGTTTCTGTGCCATAGCTGTTTTTTATCGTTTCTATTTTCACTCTTTCAGGTTTGGGGTTTCTACATTGGCGTTGAGAGGTTCTTTTGAATTCCATGCTGGAGCTTGACTGGGTCGTGTTTGTTTTTTTGTAAATTGTGCATACCTTTTTTGGTAATTAAATTTTTTTTTATTTATTTCTTGTATGTATAATGAAAATGTATTTGTCTTGATAGGAGGTCTGTGCACTGGCCGTGTGCGGTGCTAATGCCGCGGAGTCAGAGGTGGGTGGTCGAGATCATGCGATTCCTTCTCTGGAACTGCGAGTTCGTCCCGCTTCTGGAATTGGAGTTTTCAAACGGAGTTGTAACAGGTGATTCTCCAGACTATTGTCGCAGTGTTTTTTGTGGTAGAAGTAATCGCTTTCGTTATGACTAGTGATCGGTGATTTCCTAACGCTGGCCCTAAATGTAAATTGGGGAATGCTCGGGTTTGATCGACAGTAATTCCCTGAGTGAAAAGGGATCGGTTCGTTTCTCGCCTGAGTATCAAGTTATGTGCTTTGTTCACAGAATTGCTGGGTGTATTAGTGGGTCCCTCTGTAAGAGCAGTCGGTCTGCGATAATTTCGTTCGGCTCAAGCATTTTACACACTTGCACCAGAAAACTAATTCCTCCTACCCAACAGGGGAACCGCCTCCTCCCCCAGCCTTGCGGAGCCCTGGGTAAAATTTGAATTATTAATAAGCTGGGCATGGTGGCTTGCAATAGGTGACCCTTTAGTCCTGCAACTCCAGACGCACAGAGGCTCAGGCCAAATCTACTGTGAGTTCATTGGGCCAGCTTGGTCTACATAGTAGTTTCAGGCAGCCTGGGGCTACAGGGAGACCCTGTCTCAAAAAGATCAAAAAAATTTTTTTTTATTTATTTTATTTATTAATATTTTTGTGTAATTGAGTGTTTTGCCTGCATCGAAGGAGTGACTCGCCACACCATCATGCCTTGGGTCTTGTGATGGTTAGATCTTCAGAAAGAGGCGGTATTAAGATATGCTTGGAATTGGTGAGTTAGAGTTATTGGTTGTTGGTCGGACCTTATCGAAGTGGGTTCGGAACGCGGAACCCCAAGTCCTCTGTAAGAGCAGCAGTGCTCTCTAACTAGCTCGGGCGGTGTTCGTCGCAGCATGCACGGAGTTCTGACTTTTTACATCGTTTTTCGCTCATTTTGACTTTTTAAAGTTTACATTTATTGATTTGGGGGCAGGTAATTGGTGTTGTTTTGTAGCCAAAAGTAACATTCATTCATTTGAAGTCAAGGACTGATACTTCTCTAGGTACATTCTGTTGCGCTCTGGATTTGACAAGCATCTTACCTGCTGAAGCTACAGTGTGATCCCCGGTGCCTGTGCTAGCCTGACTCTAAGGCCACTTTCCCCTTGTGTCCTGACTCTGAGCAGGTAGTGAGTGAGTGCACTTACTACCTATTTGCAGCCTGCAGCAGGTGCACTCCAAGTGTCTACTGAAGGAACCCATGGATAATTCCAAGATTTCTCTGACAGCGCACGTGCAGGCTCTGTGCCGGGTGCCATGCCTGTGTGCTGTCCATCACACCCACACTGACTCCTGCTGGGGTAAGTGTGTTCAGAACGTCATCTTATGGGTGAGGCCAGAGTTCATAAATAACCAGGAACGCACAGACATGGTCTCTCTAAGATCACCGGCTCTTTCAGATTAAGAGTTAGGCCTTGAAATTTAGAAAAGTTCAATAGGTTTTGGCTGGACAGAAGAAGGCCATAAGCTTGGGAACGCGGCTGCAGTGATGCGAGGTTCACAGGCAGTCCCGCTTGGGGGGGCCCCCTGTAGAACGTGTTCAAGGCCTATTCCAGTTTGGCTCCCTTGTGGCTGTGATAACCACCAAGACCAAAAGCAAATCTGGGGGTGTGCCGGATAGCTTTAGAGTCAACTTGACTCACTTGGGTGAAAGGAGCCTCACTTGGAATTGGCCTAGCATTGGCCTGGTGTTGGTCATGTCTGGTGGCGTCAGGGGGTTCTTTAACTGTTTTGAATGATGTGGGAGAGCCCACCCCACTCGTGGGTGGTGCCACCCTGGGCAGGTTGGGCTCTTGTACTATATAAGTAAGTCCAGGGTGAGCATTTGGGTCGAGATGAAGAGACATGCCTCAGTAAGCAGCATTCTCCTTCTTTCTCCATGGCCTGTGCTCTAGCTCCTGTCCTTCCAGGTTGGCACACTGCCTGAGTTCCCTACCTTGAGCTCCCTAAAATGATGAATTGTGATTTGGGAGATTGTTAAGATGAATAAACCCTTTCCCCCACAAGTTGGTATTGGGTTACGAAAGTGTTATTTTTATTGTACACAGGCAATTTGGGGAGGCATAGTGAACGGGAACATGATTGAAGTGAGAGTTGCAGCTAAGTCGTTATCTGGCCTACAGATAAGTATACAGAAGTGCCTTTGGGGAGCCTGAAAGCAGAATTTGTGAAGGAGGAGTTTCCTGAGTATTTTTGGCTCCTTCCCAGGCTCTACATGTTTCTCTTCCTAAACAGCGCATCAACATTTTAATCTCTGCCACTCTGGGGGAAGTATTATTAGCAGGTAGATGTGTGTTAGAGATGGAGGGCCAGCCTGGTCTGATCAGAACAAGAGTGTCAGTCCAGCTCAGGGCTACTAGGGAGATGTCTGCTTCGAAAAAAAAAAGCACCACTACAGACCATGGGGCCACAGGCCCAGTTGATGGAGTCAAATTCTTTTTTTTTTTTTACTTTTTAAACTTTATATTCTTATATTTACATATGTTTTCATAATATAACCTTACAAATAATACATGCATACACATATTCCTTGAATTGGAGGGATTTTTTTTTCTTCCTTAAAAGGTGAGAAAAAATTTTTAAAAAAAAAAAAAAAAAAAATATTTATTTTTTTATAAATTTTATTTTTATCTCTTTAAACAAACTTTAGAACTTTAGACCACCCCTTATTCCTCCACGCTCACAGAGCTCATGGCATTCTGCCAAACATGCTTTCATCTCTTTCTCAGTGTTTTTTTTTTTTTTTTTTTTTTTTTTTTTTTTTCTGTTTTGAGCAGAAGTTTTGTGGAGTCAAGGGCGGTTCTGTTTTTTTGGGTTGCCTAGTACTCTTAGGGCGCTGTTTTGTTAATGACTATATATGGCTTCCCTTAAATGGGCTTTTGTGAATTCTCTCTTCCCAAATGTATCAAGTTGACAAAACTGAGGATTTTAGACATGGAAAGGTGTCTTGTTTATCCAAGAAATGTAGACTGGTAAACAGTGGTCCAAGCACTCAGGAGGCTAAGAAGAGGACAGCATTGTTGTTCAGAGCCAACTCTAGGCCTACAGGAGACTGCCAGCTGCCAGAAATACGATAAGAAGTAAGACAACAACAGACTCAGGCAACTCTTGAAAATGTTAGCATACACAACACCACCGTCGATGATTTCCAGTGCTCGCTGTTAACCACACACATCACACACAAACAAAACGCAACGCACCACACATTATATTATATTATATATATATATACATATTATATTTTTTGAGAACAGGGTCTCCCTGTAGCTCACTGTTTTCCTAGAACACTATGCAGACCAGGCTGGCTGTGAACTCAGAGATTGCCTGTCTCTGCTTCCCAATGTTGGGATTACAGGCTGCACTATCCTAACACCGGTCATCAGTAAATGTATTTTTAAAAAAAGAATTTTTTTTTTTTATTTATTTTTGTTTGTGCACCCATGTCCTGTAAACGCCGCGGAGGTCAGAATTTGGTGTCGGATTCCCCTGGACTTGGAGTTATGGATGTTGTTAGTTGCCACGTGGGTGCTGGGTACAAAACCCAGATTCTCTGTAGAGCATCCAGGGGCTTGTTAACTGCTGAGGCCATCTCTCCAGCCCATAAAATTTGTCCAACATTTTAAATAAATCTTTCCAGGTGCTGCTTATTTAAATTAGCTATGATTGGTTTTTTTTCTTTTTGTTNCCCCCAAAAAAAAAATTTTAGGGAACTCATCCGGGTGTGGTGGCGCACGCCTTTAATCCTAGCACTGGGGAGGCAGAGGCAGGCAGATCTGTGAGTTCAAGGCCAGCATGGTTTACAGAATGACTTCCAGGACAGATGGGGCTATAGGGGGACCCTGTCTAAAAAAATAAAATAAAAAATTTTAGGGAACTCTAAAGTGCTTTTATGTTGGTTAAAATTATCAATAGTTACCATATTAAACAGTTAAACTAAGAAATATTTGTTAGTTCATTAGAAGCTACCAATGACAAGGTGGGCTTGGTGGCACCCACCTTTAATCCCAGCACTTAGGAGGCAGAGGCAGGAGAATATCTGTGAAATCAAGGCCAACCTGGACTACATAGTGAGACCCTGTCTCACAAAAAATTAAAAAGAGAAGAGCTACCAATAACAAGTCATCACATTTTCAAAGTTCAATTGACGTTATTTCACAAAACATTGAAAATAAGTGAAATGTGCCACAGTCTTACATGATGGCAAGTTTCTCTGAAGTTTGGCTTAAGAGGTGACAACTGGTCATTAGTGTGTGTTTTTGCTCAGTCTTTGCAGTATTCCATGTCCTGTCTTTGGAAAACTCCCCTGTGCTCTTGGGAGAGAATGACTTAAAAAGCCATACTAGAGGCTAGAGAGATGGCTCAGCAGTTAAGAGCACTGGTTTCAGCCGGGCATGGTGGCGCATGCCTTTAATCCTAGCACTTAGGAGGCAGAGGCAGGTGGATCTTTGTGAATTCAAGGCCAGCGTGGTCTACAGAGTGAGTTCCAGGACAGCTGGGGCTACAGGGAGACCCTGTCTCAAAAAGACCAAAAAAAAAAGAGCACTGGTTTCTCTTACACTAGACCTGGGTTCAGTTCCCAGCACCATCATGACTAACAATCATCCCTAACTCCAGTTCTAAGGTATCTGATGCCCTCTTTGGCCTTCATGGGGATTGCATGCACAGGGTACACTTACATACATGTAGGCAGAACACTCAAACACACAAAATAAAAATTTAAATTTGATTAATTTTAAAAAGGCAAACTACAACCCACTATAAACTAAATTAGTTGAGACCCTGAGGACCCCTTGAAAAACTCAGATAATAAACAAGGAAAGATTCCCTAAGCCATACTTTGGAAATCATGGAAAAGGTCTAAGCAAGGGCTGACCAGAGAAGTGTGTGGCTAATGTACCCTAACTTTCAAGGACACACCAGTTTTTCCCAACAGCTCATCCACAAAAAAGCTAAGTTACTTCCTGGTTAATTTCACAGCCCAAGAAATCAGTAAAGGCAGGGTCAGGCTGACTGGGGGTCTGGCATAGCAGGGCCTTCACTGCCAGCAGCAGCATTCCCTGAAGGCCGTCCCTGCTCCACTGCTCGTCCCTGCTCCACTGCTCGAAGCTGTAAAAGGCTCACCAGCCACTGCTTTGCCATGGCTTCCTGGGGCTGTTTACTAACTGCAAAATCCTCTCCCTGCTGCAGCCTTGAAATCTTCAGACATTTCTTGATCTGGCTGTCTTCAAAAGCAAATTTAACATCACCACATAGCCAGTTTTTTCTTGCCAACAATCATGTGAGTTTTCTATTCTGTCCCTGTGTATCTTGCATGTTGTAAAAACAGTTCCCGGAGCATCATATGTCTCGGATCTGGTTGCCATCAACTGAAAACATTTTCTTCATATTTTGTGGTACAAACTAGAACCTTTCTGGATGTGGTTTGCACATAGTCCATCTCTGGCCAAAAGATCAGTTTAAATTTCTAGATAAACAGAGAAGGGGAGAAGGGGTTTAAATTTCTAGATAAACAGAGAAGGGGAGAAGGGGTGGCCATTACCATGGTTAAACTGCTTTATTACCAAGTCAGTGTTAGACAGAATGTATTTTGATTTTACTATTAGTGTTCTGAAATTATTTTGCAGCATATAAGCCATGGTCATTTAGTATATATAAGAAGTTTTCGATAAACCTCAAACCTGGGAGAACCTCTGAAGAAACAGAAGTTTGTTTTTTTAACCTCTTAATTAAAAAAATAATAAAAATTAGCATGAAACTATAAAATATAATTTTGTAGGCCTTTTAAATTTTTTCAGTAAACATATTCCCAGAGGCTCCATAACAAGAGAGAACAAATTTTTGCATGTGTGCTGGGGACTGAGCCCAGGGCCTTGCAGAAGAGTAGATCATTTTCATGAAAAATGAAAACCAAAACTTGTAAAGAATTTTTTTTTTTTTAGTGTTTTTGAGACAAGGTCTCCCTGTAGCCCCAGCTAGCCTGGAATTCACTTCATAGACCGGGCTGGCCTTGAACTCCCAGAGATCTGCCTGCCTCTGCCTCCCAAGTGCTGCTGGGATTAAAGGCCTGTGCCACCATGCCTGGCTTAATTTTTTTTTTTTTAAGTCTACATTTGATGCTGGTGAAATGGCTCAGCAGTTAAGAGCATGGGGTGCTCTTGCAGAGGACCTGGGTTAGGTTTCTAGCACCCACATGGTGGCTAACAACCATTCTAACTCCAGTTCCAGGGGATCCAATTTCTTCTGACCTCCAGGGGTACTGCAACATAGGTGCACTTACATATATGCAGGCAGTACGCTCATACACATAAATTTAAAAATATAGCCAGGCATGGTGGCACACACCTTTAATCCCAGCACTCATGAGTTCCAGGACAGCCGGGGCTACAGGGAGACCCTGTCTCAAAAAGACCAAAAAAAAATAATAATAATAAAATAAAATAAAAAAATAAAAAAAGACTGATGTGTGTGTGTGTGTGTGTGTTTCCAGATAGAAAGGTTAAAAAAAAAAAAAGAGTTAGGTAATGTCCTCCCTCTTACAATTTGAGGAAGAGATACTTGTCGATTGTTTTAAGACACTATCTCATAAAAATATCCCAGGCTTCCTTGGAACCTACCAGGTAGAATGACCTTGAACTTTTGATCCTTCTACTATTTCCCAAGTGCTAGGATTACAGGCGTGTGTTGACATGCCCCAGGTCTCTGTAGTACTGAGGATCAACCCAGGGCTCCATATCTCCTGGGAAAGTGTTCTACCAACTGAGCTGCTGCATCCTTTGGTTGGGTCCTCCGTGAGAAAAATTTATTCCATTTCTACAACTTCTTGATGAAAGCAGATTTTTCAGTTTGCTATGAAAATAGTATAAACTCACAGCTGAGAGAGTCTGCAGTAAGTCTAGATGTCTAAAGCCTAATTACTGGTACTACAAGTGCAAGTAAAGTAGTTGAATCCATTCAGGCTGAACTGACATAGAGCCATGCGGTGTGGCACAACTAAGTGATGCAGCTCTGGCTTTGGGTACCGTACACAGGGTGAGAGCCATAAGGACTTTATCCAGCAGGCTCTCATTTCTGTTGCCCTGGTACACCATTTGACATTTAAGATCTGTTCACAGAAGTGAGGTGGAGATAGTATTTTCTTTGGCTTCTGGAGCCTTCAAAGCAGAAAGGAGAAGAGGGTCTTTTGAAATCACTGTTCTTGTGCCGGGTGTGGTGGTGCACGCCTTTAATCCTAGCACTTGAGAGGCAGAGGCAGGTGGATCTTTTTGAGTTCAAGGCCAGCCTGGTCTACAGAGCGAATTCCAGGCCAGCTGGGGCTATAGGGAGACCCTGCCAAAAAAAAAAAAAAAAAAAAAAAAAAAAAAAAAAAAGCGCAAGACTTAAGGAAAGCCCTCCTGGTTGGTTAACCAGGGTTTTCTTAATTCCTGAAAAAGCATTGCTTGTTGCTTAAAATATCCACAAGCAGTTCTCTTTCCATAGAAACTGAGTGTTGTCAGGCTCTTAGGCTTTCTTGCTGCATTTGGGCTTGGCATTGCTTAGAGACCATTGGATTCCTCTGTGAAATTGTAACCTAATGGGACCAGACAGGCCACCAGGTGTGTCAGTTCATGTCCTGGAGACAGGTGAGCTCTGGCTTTGAATCACAGAAGTTTGCTTTCTGCTTTCATCTGGGCAGGCTAAAACAACAGTATGAACAAACTTCTGTGTTCACATCCGTTCCTTCTTTCTCAAGAGGTCTTTGAAAGACAAGGATGAGACTACTGAGCTCCTTGTTGCCCAATTGAAGCCTTCCCTTAAAAAAATTATCCCTGTGTGTATGTGCATGATGTATTTGGCATTTGTGCCACTGTACATGTGTGGAGGAGGTTAGAGGACAACTCAGCTTTGTAGAGTTGGTTCTGTCCTTTCTCTCCTTGCCTTTATGTGGGTTCAGGTCACCAGGCTCACCCAGGAAGCACTTTAACACCTTTACCTGATAAGGCGAGCCCAGACTCCCCCCCCCCTTTTTTTTTTTTTCCTTTGAGATAGGGTCTACCTTTAGCCCCAGCTGTCCTAGAATTCAGTATGTAAACCAGGCTGGCCTTAAACTCACAGGGACCTGCTTCCCTTTGCCTCCTGAGCACTGGGGTAAAAGGTGTACACCACCATCCCCTGCATGTTTGTATGTTTGGAGTATTTTGCCTGCATGTATGTAAATACACCCATGCCGGGCATGGCAGTACATGCCTTTAATCCCACCGCTTGGGAGGCAAAGGCGCGCAGATCTCTGTGATTTCAAGGCCAGCCTAGTCTATGTAGTGAGTTCAGGCCAGCTGGGGCTATTGGGAGAGACCCTGTCTCAAAAAAAAAAAAAAAAAAAAAAAAAAAAGTGCATCCGTGTCATAAAATGCCCATGGAGGCTACAAGAGTTATAGATGAAAATATACATTCATCCACTAATGGAGTTATAGATGATTGTTAGCTGGGACATGGGTGCTGGGAACAGAACCCAGGTCCTCTGTAAGACCAGCCAGTGCTCTTAACTGGTGAGCCATCTCTCCAGCCCCAGCTTCCCTTTCTTAATATCCAAACCCAATCTTTTCTACCAATAAAAAGTTAGACATTTGTTTACTTTCCCTCACCATAGAGCTGTTTGGTTTGTGGTTTGGAGGGTGGTTTGAAGCATAATATAAATATTAAATGAGTCTAAACATCTAGACACTACTTGAACATACTGTGAGTGTAATCCTTTGTATTTTAGGAGCTGATATTTGAGGAAAGAATGAGGGAGCGTGTGTGTGTTTGCATGTTTGTGTGTTTTCCTACACATACATATATATTTTGTATGATGCAGCTCCATTACACTTGGCTGTTTATATTCATGGAATTGAAAAATCTCCATTTGCTTTTCAGGCTCTTTATTTGCCTATTGATCTTACTTGCCTTGTCTAGCACATTTGCTTTGTCTCACATTCAAACCAGTTTTTTCTTTAGCAACCAGTCTTATAGGATGGGGCAATATGGCTGACAGGATACCTACCCTTGTAGGAAGGGATTTCCTAGGTTTTAGTAGACTTTGTTAGTCTACTAGATTTTACAGACTTTTCTTTTGATTGGTTTGTGATGGTTCCACCAGAGGGCGGTGAAGGGACAGATATGAGGTAGAATTCAGACCATTCCTTTTTCTGAAGAACAGAGCAAAGTTGCCCTCTGCTCAGGTGAAGGTAGGCAGATCCATGGTTAGGTTTACTTGAGGCCTGGCTCCTTGAATGAACATTGATCATGATGCTAGAGAGGCAGAGGCTTGATTCAAGCCTCAACTCTTGGTCTGTAGAAGTGTGGCACATGTTGATTTCTAAATGAGGCTTTAGTACTAGTACACTAGTGGGTGAATGTATATTTTTTCTTTAAATAGAACTCTGTACATTATTTATCTCTGACCCTCACATAGTCCCAGTCAATTTATTATGCTGCTTTATTTATCTTTTCCTTAGCACTGAAACCATCTCATGGTTTACATGTTTGTGGTCTGTTTTCACATACCTCTTTCAGGCTGATTTATTTATTTATTTATTTATTTATTTATTTATTTGGTCTTTTTGATACAGGGTCTCCCTGTAGCTCTGGCTGTCCTGGAACTCACTCTGTAGACCAGGCTGGCCTTGAACTCACAGAGATCCGCGTGCCTCTGCCTCTCAAGTGCTAGGATTAAAGGCGTGCGCCACCACGCCCGGCATTTATTTATTTCTGTATGTGTATCAATGTACTGTCTGCATGCAAGTTTGTGCACCTGTGTCGTGCATTGCCGCGGAAGTCAGAAGAGGGTATCGGATTCCCCTGGAACTGGAGTTCTCCTGGAATTGGAGTTTCAGACGGTTCTCGGCCGCCATGTGGGTGCTGGGGATTGAACCCAGGTCCTTTGTAAGAGCGGTCGGCGCTCTTAACCGCTAGGCCATCTCTCCAGCCTCTCGGGCTGAATTTTTAACCTAGCTTGGTATATATCTGACACATGGAAGGCCCTCAGGAAGAATACAAAGGAAAGAGTATTTGCCAGGAATGGTTCTAGCTGTTCAAGTGCTGTTTGGGGCTTTTTGCTTGTTTTACTTTGGATCGCTAATAAAACAATATATCCGGGCCAATCTTTTCTGACCTGCTTCCTGAGTTAGGTCCTGACTTGGAAAGAATGATGGTGAATGCTTTGCTGAATATCTTTCCTCTCCCCACCCTAGCTTGCCAGCAAAGCGCGGACGGAGAAGGAGGAGAAGCTGAGCCAGGCCTATGCAATCAGTGCTGGTGTCTCCCTGGAGGGCCAGCAGCTCTTCCAGACCATTCACAAGACGTGAGTTGGGGCACATAGGGGTCCTTTTTCCTAGGGCTGATACTGCCTGGCTGTGCTCTCTGGTAGTAGCTTCTGGGTGGTGGTGCTACTAAACGTGTAGCAGGAAGCTGGGGTAGAACACTGGCCACACCACCTCCAGAGGTGTTGTGCTTGGTGCTCCCTTCTGAAGTAATGGAGTCTCTGTCTCTAGGCTTCACGTTTTTGTCAGTAAGAATTTATTTCGGATCAGATTGTCAGGGTCCCTTCCAGACCTAGTAGGCCATGATTTAGCTAACAATGAGCTTCTTTCTTGTTTATTATTGTTGTTGTTTTTGTACCTTTCTATAAACCTTGTGGTTTATTAAAGGTTTACGCCTTTAATCCCAGCACTTGGGAGGCAGAGGCAGGCGGATCTCTGTAAGTTCAAGGCCGGCCTGGTCTACATAGTGAGTTCCAGGACAGCTGGGACTAAAGGGAGACCCTGTCTCAAAAGACCAAAAAAAAAAAAAAAATGTTTATTAAGGAAAAGTTGTATCTCTTTCCTGAGTTATATCTTGGGACAAATATAGAGTTAGGAAGAACACAAGGCCACCTTCTTGCCTCCTCCTGAAAGACATTTTGTCACAGCAGAAGTCATTTGAGTCAAGTCTCTACTAGCTTCCCTCACCAATGAAAACCTGGAGCATTTGACACTCCCCTACCCTCTGCTGCCTCCTGTTCCCTGTTTAAGCACCCATGGTCTGGAGCACAGATAGCAGCTGGCCTAGAGCTGTCTGAGGCCCAGGTGCATCTGAATGTTTCCAGGATGTGGAGGAACTCTCTTAGTAGCATCAGCTGCCCCAGGCAGGGTTTCCCACAAGGGAACTCGAATGGATTTCCTGGTCTGGCAGGTATCTAGTGCTCTGATAACTGAGTGGTGCTAGATGGAGTACAACCCGCATGTTTTGGGGGCAGGAGTGGAAAGCCAAAGGACAGATCACTAGAAGAAAGGAGTTTTATCTTTCTAGTGATGGTATTTCTCCCTAGTCTAGGGTGGACAGACATCTAGTGGGCCAGATCTGCTCATTTGTACATGTGTCATCTGTTGCTGCTTTTGCACCACAATGGCAGAGTTCAGTAGTTGTTTATGGTCTGACACTGGCTGGAAAATAGTTGCCAACCTCTGCTCTAGGCTGCTGAGTTAACTTTAGTGGCCTAAGTCTAGTGTTTATTTGTAACTAAACTTGGTTTGGATTTCTGAGGCTGCCACCGAATGTTTTATGGTTCTCCAGGTGCCTGATGCTTCAGAGTAACAATTCTGGGCTCTCCTCAGGATAATGTGCATCAGTTTCATTGCTTTCCTGGCCCGCGGTGCCCAGGGAATGTTTCTTGTCTCCTCTCTGGCTGCTGCCATCTAGCTGTTGGCTGAGTGGTGAGCTGGGAACTTGGGGTCAGCCTTCTGGAATTAGTTCTTCACCAGACAGGAGGTGTGGGATGTCCCTAAGATATAACATTCACCTACATTCTTCTCCTTCCAGCATTAAAGACTGTAAATGGCAAGAAAAAAACATCGTAGTCATGGAAGAAGTTGTTATTACACCCCCATATCAAGTGGAAAACTGTAAAGGCAAAGAGGGGAGTGCACTGAGCCATGTACGCAAAATAGTAAGTAAAGGAGCGTTGGTACTTTGAGGAGAGGAAGTTCCTCGGTCCTTACCCTTCCTCGTTTAAGAGTAGGGCACTGTGCTTATACGTCCACAGTCCCCTCTAGCAGACCTGCATGACCTTGCACTGGAGTTCTCTGTAGCTTGTTTTGGAAGATAATGGGGCTGGAAACACTGGTGGTGTAGAATAAAGTGAGAACTCAACCGTTTGTCTTTCACTTGGCATTATAGAATTGTTCAGACCATTCCACTGTGTAGGTTCTGAGCATGGGGTGGGTTCTTAACTCTTTACCCTTCTACAGAGGGCTGGTTGGTATAAATCAGTTGCCATTGGCATCTCTGATTCTACATATGCTACCTTTCTAGATTGGGTTGTAACATTTATAGAAACAAAAATCGTTCCTATTTTAAATCTCTGAACATTGAGAGATCATCCCCGCACCCCCCTACACCCCTCCCCACACACACACTATGGATTTAGAAAGTACAATAGGGGGCTGGAGAGAGATGGCTCAGTGGTTAAGAGCACCGACTGCTCTTGCAGAGGACCCGGGTTGGATTCCCAACACCCACATGGCAGCTAAGAACCATCTTTAAGCCTGGTGTGGTGGCACTCACCTTTAATCCTAGCACCCAGGAGGCGAGGCAGGTGGATCTCTGTGAGTTCAAGGCCACCCTGATCTATAGAGTGCGTTCCAGGCCAGCTGGGGCTACAGGGAGACCCTGTCTCAAAAAAAAAAAAAAAAAAGTACAATAGGACTGATGACTAATTCCCCCCACCCCCAACCCTCTGCTTTTCATTCTGTAGTTATGTCAAAAAGGAGGGAGGAGGAATTTGTATGGTAATAATCACCCCTGATTTTATTATGTATTAGTTTATGATATAACGTCTAGCCAGCTTTAGCTAAGCTGCCAGGCACATGGGTGAAACAAGAGGCTGCTGTCTACCCTGTAGTTGGGAAGGCCAGTGGATAGAAAGGTCAGAGTGGCCCATATAGTCAGTCCACGAGCCAAACAGCCAGGCTCAGGCAGGGGAAGCCTGGCTTGGGTTTACAGGAGACCTCGCTCTTATCTCCTTTCCTGACTTGGCTCCCTGGTCTCTTGCAGGTTGAAAAACATTTTAGAGATGTGGAAAGCCAAAAGATTCTGCAGCGTTCACAAGCCCAACAACCACAGAAGGAGGCTGCCCTGTCATCCTGAGTCCACAAACTTGGAGGACTCTTCCAGCATCAGCCACCGACACGGTGCTGGTGGCTTCAGTGGAGGCAGGCCGGGGGAGGGAAGGGATCCTATGTTTCCTGCTGGCTCTTGTTAAAGGGTCAGCGTTTCCAAAAACCTAGACTTGAACAAACACCCAACAAAAAAGAGCAAGAGAATAATTTAAAAGTTGAATCATTACTTGACTAACAGACTTCGGTCCACCATGTCCTTTTCACAGCTCCCTTCTGGAACAGTCATCTTGTTAATTTTATTTTTGAAAATTCCTTTCTCACTCTGCCCTTTCACCTCTAACTTTTCTTTCTTAGTGTGTTCCTGCCATTCTGTTTTTATAAGTGGATACACTTGCCTTCTGAATGATTGAAAGAAACTTTTACATCTTTTCTTTCAAAATAAAAGTAACAAGCTGACTGTGATTCTTAAGTTGAGGCCAGAACAGAAGATGGAGGTCTCACTTTAAATTTCCCTTTTTTTTTCCCCTTAAAATTTTTTTTTTCTTTTTTTGCACAGGGCATGGCTTGAATTAGTTTTATTTTTCTTAACTTTAAATATATATATGGAAATATATATTAAAATGTTCTCTAAGTATTTTCTGCTTCTTGCAGGTCTCTTTTTACTAGATCATGGCCACTCTTCCCACCTCATCCCTCTGCAAACAAAAATGTGTTCCCCTTTCTACCACCCAGAGCCAGATGATTAACTTGACTTAGTTTACAGCAAGGATCTCCTGCAGCACTCTGCAGAGCCAGTGTGTACGGAAGGGATTTGGCTTGGAGTTCCTGATGACTTTGTAGTCTTAACTGTATGTACTGTCTCACATTTGGCCCCAACCTCAGGCAGGACTCCCTCCGCCTTTGTCTTCATGGTACTAGAAGAACTCTCACCTGGGAGTCGGCTACCCCTCCTCCCGGTGCCTCTGCAGGAAGAACGCTGCTTGCATGGCACATCTCAGCTCTTCCTCCTCCGGGGCTGATTTTCTCTTCTAAAAAACCTGGAGTCCATCTACCCTGATCTTTAAGTCTATGTCCAGAGCCTGTCTAGCCCAGGATAAAGCTTGAATGACTTCTAGTTTCTCTTCTACCATCTTCCTGCTCTTCTGCCTCTTTCTACCCCCCGAAATCTTACAAGCTAATGACAGTTTGTATATGCTCAGCCAATGGGCAGAAAACCTGGAAAGAATTTCTGGACTTTAACCCACCAGTTTGTCTGGTTTGACTAACCTGCTGAGAGCCGAAACTGGCACTCGGCTGCCCCTGCACCTTCAGGGTAGTCCCATGGGGCAGTGTGTGCCAACACCTGAATATCAGGCACTGAGTGGGAGAGGGTGATGCTCATGTGACTGGCTAGAGCTTTGGGGGGTAGGGTGGGGCTTTTTTTTTTTTTGGCCATGATCTCTTTCCCTTCCTTTTTTTTAATTAAATAAATGGATCAAAATTAAATAATTCAAGCCCTGCCTTCAAAATGGAAAAAAAAATTTTTTTTTTTAGTATTGTTTAGCAAAAACAATAAAACCCAAATTTTTTTAACCATCACTCATGTCTCAGGTCTGTGCGTATTTTAGTGTCCCCAAATGAAGGACCCAAAATGTCTGTATGGTTCAGCTGCTCCCTTTAGATTGCCTGCCATCTTTTTACCCACTCTTCTTACCCCTGAGAACTTATCCAGAAATACAGTTCATGGCTGGTGAGATGGCTCAGTGAGTAAGGGCACTTGCTGTGCAAGCCTGGTAACCTGAGTTTGATCTCCAGAGCCTATGTAAGGTGAAAGGAGAGAACCAACTCCACAAGTTGTCCTCGGCCTCCGCATGCATGCCACAGCATGCACGCCCACCAATACACAATAAACGAAAAAGAAGGGGATCCAGAATTCTGAGTTGTGTGTATGTGGCGCATGGTGTGGGGAGGGGAAAAAAAGGCATGAATCTCTACATAGACCACTGACTAGAGGCTTCGAAATAGAACAACGGAGAAGTAAGCCTTCATATCCACCAGCCATTGGCCCAAGAGCAGCCTTTGATTTAGTCCACTCAGAGATGAAGACTTTGGGAGAAGGTAAAACAGAGAAGAGACTGTTAGATTCAGAGCGCCCAGGAAATGCAGTTGAAGCATGAAGATAGCTGGGCATGCTGGAGTGAGCTGTAATCCAGTACTTGGAGACTGAAGCAAGAGGACCAGAAGTTCAAGGCCGTCCTAGGGTCACATAGTTCTGTATTACTCTGGGAGACCCCGTCTCAAAAAACAGTGACGTTAGCTGGACCAGCAGGAAACAAACCCAGCTCTTCATTTCCATCTCCTAGGTGTGTGAATGTGGAAAATGGGTGCCAGCTGGGTTGGGAAGGAAACAATTTTAATTATCATCTGAAAACTACCTTTTCTCCAGAAAGCATGGAGTCGTGTAGGTGAATGACTTGTTCCGAATGCTCCATCTGCCTATGGTGACAGAACGAGAGCAATACCACAAGCCTCAGCACTCATGACCTCTAATGCACTATGACTTTGCAAACTGATGCCCTGTGCACTGTTCATTTGCCATGTTGAAGGTGCAGTACAGAGGAGATTGCTGAGATCCCCTAGAGGGAAAGGACACTGAACCTATCCAAGAGTATGGTAGAGGGTTTTTTTTGTTGTTGTTGTTGTTGTTTTTTTTTTTGTCTTTTTGAGGCAGAGTCTCCTGGTAGCCCCAGAATGTCCTGGAACTTACTACATAGATCAGACTGCCCTTGAACTCACAGAGATCTGCATGCCTCTCTCTAGTGCTGGGATTAAAGGCATGCACCACCATCCCCTGCATTAAATTTTCTTATTTGACATTTTGTGTCATGTGGGTATGAGTACACCGTGTGCCATGATGTGTGTGGAGATCCGAGGACAGCTTGAGGTAGTTGGCTCTCTCCTACCATGTGGCCTTGAGTATTCAACTCAGATCATCAGGCTTGGTGCAGGAGCTTTTACTTTCTGAACCATCTTACCAGTCTTCTCCCTAACAATTTTGAAGCAAGAATGTATTTCAAAATGTGTTTTTAGGGCTGACAAGATGGCTTAGCATGTAAAATTCTTGCCTTGGAACCTGGAGAGGTGGAAGGAGAGAACCAGTTCTATAAAGTCCTCTGACATTCATATGTGTACCATGTCATGGGTTACATGTGTGTGTATACATGCAGATTAAACAAAAAAATCTGTTCTTACCATGTACTGGCATTCCAGGCCACACAATCAGTCCACTGCCCTGCTTGAAAAGGAGAATGTGTATTGCTGGGACCTGAAGGGGATGGGGTGAATTTTAGGACAGTGGCAAGAGCCTGTGTGGATATTGGTTACTTGAAGGATGGTTATTTCTATGTAGCGGGTTTACTTTTTCATCGTTGCTAATGGTTACAAATTTCCCCTTAACTTGGGTTTCATGTAATGGTAACATGAAATACCTCATAGGTGAAGAGGTAATACAATGGGGTTGTCACCTAGATTGTGCTGTTAGCAGTTTTGAAGTCCAATTTGCTCTTAGGAGGGCTGGAGAGATGGCTCGGGTTAACCAGTCACACTGGATGCTCTTGCAGAATACCTGGTTTTGGTTCCTAGCACCAAGACAGTAGCTGACAACTTTAACTCAGTTTCTAGGGAGAATCTATCGCCCTCTTCTGACCTCCTTGGGCATTGCACAACACGGGTGCACTTATATACATGCAAGCAATACAAATGCAATTTGTTTTGTCTTTTCGAGACAGCGTTCCCCTGTAGCCGCAGCTGGCCTTGAACCCACAGAGTCGGCCTGTCTCTGCCTCCAGAGTGCTGGGATTAAAGGCGTGCACCACCATGCCTGGCCATACAAAATTTTTTTTTTTTTTTGTGAGACAGGGTCTCCCTGTAGTCCCAGCTGGCCTGGAACTCACTCTGTAGATCAGACTGGCCTTGAACTCACAGAGATCCACCTGCCTCTGCCTCTGAAGTGCTGGGATTAAAGGTGTATGCCACCACCCCCGGCAAAAAAAAATTTTTTTAGGCCTTAATGTGCCTCATAATAAAGGGTGAGAATTTTTTACCCATCATTCTCCAAAATATTAAAATCTATTATGTGTGCTATGCAGTTCATATTTCCTGTTCTGAGATGCCTCCCCGCCTCTTTTACATTTCTGTACTTCGGTGTCAAAAGAAACTTGCCAACAGTCCTTCCTTAGGCACAAACTCAGTAAGTTGTGCTATCCATTGGTACCTGTAACTTGATTTTGCTAAAAGGTTTGAACTATTTGTTTATCCTACAGTGCCCTACTTCAAAGGCAGATATGAAGCCATCCTTGCTAGTTTAAATGGAAACTGATCCCTATAAGTTTTTAGTGTGTTTATTGCTCATGTTAGGTGCCATGTATAAATTGCCTTAGTGACACCCATTGAGTTTTATCCTAAGTGGTTCTGTCTGTCTGTCTGTTTTGGGGTCTCTGTATATAGCCCAATCTGGCTTGGAATTCAGGTTATCCTGCTTCGGCCTCCCAAATGCTGGTTTTACAGGTGTGTGCCACCACACCTGGCTCAGAGTCTCTTAAGGTAATGACTTGCATTGCAGGTTCAGTGGGCTTGGCACAAAAAATTCTGGATATTTGGCTGGGCACGGTGGTGCATGCTTTTAATTCTAGAACTTAGGGAGGCAGAGGCAGGCAGATGTCTCTGTGGTTGAGACCAGCCCGGTCTACGTAGTTCCAGGGAGACCCTGTCTCAAAAACACAATAATTTGGATCTTTTTCTTTTTTTTTTTTTTCCTTTTTATTTATTTTTTTTTTTTATGTGTATGAATGTACTGTCTGCATGTAGGTTTGTGCACCCTTGTCGTGCAGTGCCTCGGAGGTCAGAAGAGGGCGTCGGATTCCCCTGGAATTGGAGTTAAAGGCGGTTCTCAGCCACCATGTGGGTGCTGGGGATCGAACCCGGCTCCTCTGCAAGAGCAGTCAGTGCTCTTCTAGGCCATCTCTCCAGCCCCTGGATTTTGGATCTTGAAAACGTCACAGTCTGAAGCACTTTGCTAAATAAACATGTGGAATAAGGGATACTCAACCTGTGCCTACCATCACTATTATTTTAGGTGAGACTGGAATTAAAGGGCCAGCGAGGCCCCACAGTGAGTAAAGGCGCTTGCAACCACACTTGAAAACACGAGTTCCATCCCTGGGACATAGGTGGTGGAAGGGGAGGACAGACTCCAGCAACTCTGGCCTCCACTGTCCCACATGCTGTCCCCCAGCCTGTGCCACACCTTGCACACACATACACACAAAATAATTTATTGTCTTTTCGAGACAGGGTCTCCCTGTAGCCTCAACTGTCCTGGAACTCACTCTGTAGACCAGGCTGGCCTTGAACTCACAAAGATCTGCCTTAAAAAGTGAAAGTAGACAGGTCTGGTTGTATACACCTTTAATCCCAGCATTTGGGAGGCAGAGGCAGGTGGATCTTTGAGATCAAAGCCAGCCTGATCTACATACCTAGTTCCAGCACAGCTGGGGCTACAGGGAGACCTTGTCTCAAACACAATTTTTTAAAAAACATGAATGTGGTTTTGAAACTCTGTATCAGCATAACAAGTAGATGAATTGCTTGAGCCAGTGGTCCAGAATTGCTTGAGCCAGTGATCCAGAGTTCATTTGAGTTTTTTCTGCTGTTCTGAGACAGGATTTCATTATGTTGCATTGCTTGTCCTGGAACTTTCTATATATACCCAGCTGGTTTTGAACCTGCAAAGATCCACCTGGTTCTGCCTCCCAAGTGCTGGTATTAGAGGTGTTCACTCACCATCACCCCTGCTCTCGTTTGCCTTTTGGACTTGAGCCTCTCTATGTAGCCCAAGCTGGCTTCTAACTTGTGATTCTCCTGCCTCAGCCTCCCAGTGGCTGAAGTTACAGGTATAAACCATAGCACCACCTGGTTTTCAGTTTTTCTAAAACAGGCTTTAGGATCAACTCCGCTCAAATTGCACACTTTTTTTTGGGGGGGGGGTCTTTTCGAGACAGGGTCTCCCTGTAGCCCCAGGTGTCCTGAAACTCATTCTGTAGACCAGGCTGGCCTTGAACTCAGAAAGATCTGCCTGCCTCTGCCTCCCAAGTGCTNACACAATTTTTTAAAAAACATGAATGTGGTTTTGAAACTCTGTATCAGCATAACAAGTAGATGAATTGCTTGAGCCAGTGGTCCAGAATTGCTTGAGCCAGTGATCCAGAGTTCATTTGAGTTTCCTATTGCCTGTTCTGAGACCGGATTTCATTATGTTGCAATTGCTTGTCTGGAACTTTTATATCATGACCAGGCTGGTGTCTTGAAACCTGCAAGATCCTGTTTCGCCTCCCTAGTGCTGGTATTAGAGGTGTTCACTCACCATCACCCCTGCTCTCGTTTGCCTTTTGGACTTGAGCCTCTCTATGTAGCCCAAGCTGGCTTTACCACTTGTGTATCTCCTGCCTCAGCCTCCCAGTGGCTGAAGTTAACAGTATAAACCATAGCACCACTGGTTTTCAGTTTTCTAAAACAGCTTTCAGGATCAACTCCGCTCAAATTGCACAACTTTTTTTTGGGGGGGGGGGGTCTTTTTCGAGAGACATGCGGGGTCGTCCCCTGTAGCCCAGGTGACCTGAAACTCATTCTTTAGACCAGGCTGGCCTTGAACTCAGACAAGATCTGCCTGCCTCTGCCTCCCAAGTGCTAGGAGTAAAGGCGCGCGCCACCACGCCCGGCCACCACTGTGATTCCTTTTTTTTTTTTTTTTTTTTTTTTGGTCTTTTCGAGACAGAGTCTCCCTGTAAGTCCCAGCTGTCCTGGAACTCACTCTGTAGACCAGGCTGGCCTTGAACTCACAAAGATCCGCCTGCCTCTGCCTCCCAAGTGCTAGGATTAAAGGCATGCACCACCATGCCCGGCTATTTTTTTTTTTGACTGTTTTGAGCAGATGTGCTATTCCTACCTTGTCTCTCTGTCCCGCTTAAAAATTTTTTAGTTTGTGTGCATGTGTGTGCTGTGTGCTTGTGGAAGTCAGAACAGCTTGTGGGAGTGGGTCCCCTCCTTCCATCATGTGGCCTCTGAAGATCAAGCATCAGGAATGCTTCATCAGAGGGAAAAGATGAGCGTGGTACTTGCTGATGGGCGGGGTCTGTAGCAGCCTGGTGAGGTCCACTGGAGGCACTGCCGGGTTGCTGGCAAGCAATGGGCCAGACAAGGTTCTGAGAAAATTATTCTGTTGTCTTGCCCATGAGACATCACAGCTGCAAATGTGTGGATAACACATTAGGTGTGGATAACAAGCCTGGAACACAGAGAAAAGTGGCCTGGACTAGACCTTAATGAGATCAGGGGACAGGATCCATGGCTAGTGGGTGTATTTGTGTCTGACAGGAGGGCCCCTTCCTCCTCTCTACAGAAGACAGTATAGTCTATCACTTGTCAGAAGGGGACTGGGCCCAGTATCCCTGACGGTACCAAAATTTGGATACTGAAACCTCTTACATGAAATGGCATGACATGTACATGTAACCTGTTAACATATTCATATATACTTTGTCATCTATACAGTACTTACATAGGTTGAGCATCCCTGTTCTGAAAAATTTCTTTTGGAGGGGGTCTTAAAGACAGAGCCTCCCTCATCTCCCTGTAGCCCCACTTGGCCTGGAACTCACTATATAGACTAGGCTGGCCTTGAACTCACAGAGATCCACCTGCCAAGTGTTGGGACTAAAGGTGTGTGCCACCATGCCCAGCTTGAAAATCTTGACATTTTAAGAGCTCCAAAATTGGAAACTGCCAATGTGATGTCACAGTGCAAAACCCCACACTTGACCTCATACCTTGAGTTGCAGTCAAAACCTAGGTGCAGTAAAATATTACATAAAATAAGATGATGTGCATGAAATATGTATGAAACAAATTATGTGTAGACTTAGGCCCCAACCCCAAGATATCTGATGTATATGTAGAGACTCCAAAATCTGAAACACTTCTGATCCCAAGCATTTCAGAGAATATTCAACTTGTAAGACCTAATATGATATAATTGCTATGTAAGTAGCTGCTGTACAGATACAATTACCCTGTAGTCATTTGTTGCTTTTTATTTTACATATATGAATGTGTTGCCTGCTTGTAAGTGCACCCATATGTAAGTGCGCCTGTGCTGTGTAATGCCTGGGGAAGCAGGAAGAGAGCATTGGGAACTGGAAACTGAGCTGGGCTCCTATGCAGGAGCAGCCAAGTGCTGTAACCACTGAGCCATCTCTAGCCCCTCCCCCCCAATATTCATTTTATTTTTTGGTCTTTTTTTAAAATTTATTTTTTTATGTGTATGAATGTACTGTCTGCATGTAGGTTTGTGCACCTGTGTCATGCAATGCCGTGTAGGTCAGAAGAGGGTGTTGGATTCCCCTGGAACTAGAGTTAAAGATGGTTCTCAGCCACCATGTGAGTGCTGGGGATTGAACCCGGGTCCTCTGCAAGAGCAGTGGACACTCTTAACCGCTAGGCTCTCTCTCCAGCCCATATTTTTTGGTCTTTTTGAGACAGGGTCTCCCTATAGTCCCGGCTGGCCTGGAGCTCTCTCTATACCAGGCTGGCCTTGAACTCATAGCGATCCGCCTGCCTTTGCCTCCCAAGTGCTGGGATTAAAGGTGTACACCACCACACCCGGCCTCCAGTATTCTTTTTAAATTAAAAACAAAATTATGAGTGCACAGAGCTTAGATCAGGGATTCCCCAGGACCACCTGAAGCACAGATAGGAGCTGGGCGCTTCAGCCAGAGTACCGGGGAAAAACAGGCATAGCCCCCCACCCCCCTCCAACTGGAATTGCTGAGGGAGTGTCCAAGTGGATTCTTTGGAGAACCTTCAGAACAGAAAGAGAAGAGTGAGTTAATAGAAAGCCTAAAACTTAGACAAGTCAACACTCCATAAGCAAGGAGAAAAACAACGAAGGCATCTGAAGGAGGCAAGCAAAGCAACTTGCTTCAACACAATGAACAGGCATTTGGGATTCACATTGGAATACAGGCAAAGAGAAACCCACATGCCAGGGACATGAAGAAGGGACAACATGGGAAAGGGCATGAATTAATTCCTTTTTTTTTTTTTTTTTTTTTTTTTGGTTTTTCAAGAAGCCGTGCTCTCCCCTGTAGCCCCAGCTTGTCCTGGAAAATCTATGTAGACCTGGGTGGCTTGAACTCACAAAGACCGCATGCCTTCTGCCCTCCCAAGTGCTAGGATTTAAAGCGTACGCCACCACCCGGGCAGTGCAGGATAATTCTACACCAAGCTCTACCAGACCCTGTGGGAGCTTCCTCCAGTGGGATCCATCCAGGGATGGCCAGGACAGGATCTTAGAAGAACAATCATATGACAACTCAAAGAAATAAAGACTATAAAGAACCACATCAGAGAATGGAGAAGAATGAAAAACTCAAGAAGTCTAGAGCGAATGACAAACTCCGGAAGTGGAAACCCTGAAAGACACACTAAAATAACAAACAGACAAAAAAAAAAAAAAAAAATAGAACTAAGAAGAAAGATTGAGAAGCTTCCAAAAGGAAGTGGAAAAATACTAAAGAATTCACAAGATGAAATGAAAAAGGAAGTCAAACATCTAATCAAGAAGAAGGGAATGGAAAAAAGCCTCAGAAGTAGAATAGGATGGAGGAAGCAGAACAAGAATTAAGACCTGGAAGATAAACATAGACAACTAAAACTCAAGGAAGATTATGACAAATTTTTTTAAATATACAAAACTGCGAAACAACCAGGAAACTGTGGAACCTATGAAAAGATCAAACTCTGCATCATACGGACTAGATGGAAGGCGACCCCCAAGAGAATGGTTATTGATCAGATCTTCAACAGAAATAATAGATGGAAAATTTCCAACTAAAAAAGACAAACCAATACAAATACAAGACTCACATAGAACTCCAAAAACAAGATCAGAAACAGAAAACTCCCACACCGGCATATCATATCTCAAACAGCTAGATGCCCACAAAAAACAAGACAAAATTCTTGAAAGCCACAAGAGAAAAACAAGTTACACCTACGGGAAAGCCATTCAGACATTACAAACTACTTCTCCAGGCAAACTTGAAACAAGAAGAACCTAGAGCCAAAGCACTCCCGTGTTAAGTGGATTTCTATAGATTGCCCACCAGGTTACTTACCTAGTAAAATGTCAATTATAGTTGAAGGACGAGAGAAAAAATCTGCCATAACATAAACAAGATGAAACATACAGTCCTGGGAAAACCAACCTTCCAGAGAATCCTTGAAGCAATTCAAAGGCACAGAAGAACGGACGGCAACTATTTCCCAGGCACCTAGAAGAGAAATTAATAAAGCACAATTGCAGACAGTATGAAACCTAGACCAAACCAAACAGATAATAAGGTGACAAGAAGCACAACAAACACCTATCAGTTGTAACCTTAATATTAATGGACTAAAACTCCTAATCAAAAGGACATAGACTTGGGAGATTGGATTAGGAAACAAAACCCATCTTATATGCTGTCTACAAGAAATGCATCTTCCTTCAAGGATAGCACCACCACTTTAAAGTGAAAGTAATGGAAAAAAAACATATTCCAAGAAATGTACCAAAAGAAAGCAGGTGAGGGTTGCTATTTTAATTATCAGACAAAAATAGATTCTTAAAGTAAACGAAATCAGAAGAGACAAAGGCTATTACATTTTATCAAAAGGAACACAATATAAAAAACTATGAAGATCAAACAGAATATTATTTTTTTAAGATTTTAAAAAATTTTATTTATTTTTATGTGTATGAATGTACGTCTGCATGTAGGTTTGTGCACCCATGGTTGTGGCAAGCTGCAGAGGTCAAGACAGAGGGTCTCGGATTTCCCCTGGAACTGGCGTTCTCCTGGAATTGGAGTTACAGGGAGTTTCTCAGCTGCCCATGTGGGTGCTGGGATTGAAGAACCGCGGTCCTCTGCAAGAGGCGTCGGTCTCTCAACGCTAGGCCATCTCTCCAGGCCCCAATCATTAATATATTGCACCAAACTCTGGTGACACCCAAACGCCTTTAATCCTGAGCCACTTGGAGGCAGAGGCAGGTGCGATCTCTGTAAGTTCAAGGCCAGCCGTGGTCTAAAGAGTGAGTTCCAGGCACACTGGGGCACAGGGAGGGCCCTGTCTCGAAAAGACAAACAAACAAAAATTCTCAAGGAAACCAAGGCACAGATTAACCCCAGTACAGCTCATTAGTAGGCAGACATCATACCCCCACTGTGCCCTTTGGACAGGCAACCGGACAAAGAATAAACAGAGAATCTGAACTGAATGATAGGATACACCAAATGGATCCTCACAGACATCTACTGAACTATTCCCACCCTAATCTCAGAGAATACACCCCACAAAACATTCTCCAAAATTTGACGCCATTACTGGAATCAGCAGACAAAGGCGCCTTACAAAGATTGAAATTAATTTCATGCCACTTTACTATAGGACCACAATGCAATAAAAGTCATATCAACACCAGGTATAGCCCCTACTATCTACAAGAACACATGGCGAGACTAAACCAACACACTCTTGAATTAATGAATGGGTCAAGGAACGAGATAAGAAAACGCATTCCTGGAACGAAATGACAATGATCAATACAACACAACAAAACCTATGGGATACTTTAAAGACAAGTCCAAAAGGTAAGTTTATAGCCCTGGGTGCCTGCATTAGGAAAACAGCAAAGGAACACTAACAATGAAAAAAAAAAAAAAAAAAAAAAATAACAAACTGACGACAGAAAAGAAAAATGAAAAACAGACAGGAAGAAATAACAAAAATCAGAGGAGCAGAACCGAACTCAATGAAAGAAACAAAAATACAAAAAAATTCAATGAATCCAAAAAGTTGATTCTTTGAGAAGAATAAACAAAACAACAAAAAAAAAAAAAAAAAAAAAAAAAAAAAAAAAAAAAGAAGGAACAACTCCACATCAATACAACTGTGATGAAATGGGAAATATCCAACAGACAATGAAACAAATCCAGAAAATTCATATGGGATCACTTTCAAAAACTCTATACCTCTACCAGTTGAAAAACCTAGAAGAAACTGGTTGGAATATCTGGAAATCCTGGACTTCACCAACGTTCAACCTAAGAAGAGATCGACAGCTTAAATAGACCACAATAGGAATTAAAACAAATCGAACAAAAGAAAGAAACCAACTAGCCGGGCCATGGTGGCGCACGCCTTGAATCCTAGCACTTGGGAGGAAGAGGCAGGTGGATCTTTTGAGGTTCAAGGCCAGCCCCCCCCCCCCCCCCCCCCCCCCCCCTGGTCTACAGGACAGCTGGGACTACAGGGAGACCCTGTCTGGAAAAGACCAAAAAAAAAAAAAACAAAAAAAACGAGGAGAACCTCCAACTAAAAAAAATCAAGGCCCAGGTGGGTCACAGCAAGATTCTATAAACACTTTCAAAAAGACTTACACCATCATTACTCAAAATGTTTAGAAGGAGTACAACACGGAGGGAATTCTCCAAATTCCTTCTATGAGCCAGCATCACTTCCAACTACCAAAACCAGGCAAAGATACAACCAAAAAGGAGATTATGAGACCCACTTATTAATGAACACAGATTGCAAAAATTCTTTTTTTTTTTTTTTTGGTCCCTTTTTTGAGACAGGGTCTTCTCCTATAAGACTCTGGCCTGCTCCTGGAACTCCACTTTAGCGACCGAGTCTGGCCATTGAACTCAAAGATCCCACCTGCACTCTGCCTCCCAGGCTAGATTAAAGAGTCGTAAGTCACCATGCCTGGCTGTGCAAAAATTCTAAACAAAATACTTGAAAATCGCATACAGGACCCACATCAAGAAGTATCATTCATCATGACCAAGTTGGAGTTCATACCAGGGCAGGGATAGTTCAACTAGAAAATCAATAAAATCATAAAAAAAAAAAAACAAAATAAAGAAAAAAAAAAACAAAAAGACCACACCACAATCTATGAGCAGCAAAAAGACCTTTGGACAAAATTCCAGCATCCCTTGATGCTAAAGTCCTCAGAGGGAATGGATTGGAGGGATCATTCTCAAATGTATCAAAACCATATATCAGGAAAACCCACAGACCTTAATATCATCCTAAATGGAGGAGGAACTACAGAAGTATTCCCTTTAAAGGTAGGAACTGGCAAGGTGCCCCTAGTACATCCATCCTTTCAATATAGTGCTTGAAAAAAAAAAAAATCTTAAGGGCAATAAAGATCAAGAAAAAAAGGAATTAAAGGAGTATTAATGGAAAAGAGGAAGTCAAAGCTATTCCTTTCTGCTGGTGATTTTTTTAATTTTTTTTATTATTTTATTTCTTTTTGTATGTGCTAAAATGAAACTGTCTGCATGCAAGTCTGTGTACCCAGTCCGTGCATGCCGGGAGGTCAGGTTCAGAGAAGAGGGTCTCGGATTGCCCTGGACACTGGAGTTCTCCTGGAATTGGAGTTTCAGATGGTTCTCGGCCGCCATGTGGGTGCTTTGGATCGAACCCGGGTCCTCTTCAAAGCCGTGGCGCTCTTAACGCTATGCCCACTCTCCAGCCCTCCTGCTGATGATTTGATGCTTACTTAAGGGTTGCTAAAACTCCACCAGAAAAACTAGAAATGATTAACAACTTCAACAAAGTGTCAGGATACAAAAAAAAATCAATTAAAAAAAAAAAAAAAAAAAAAAAAAAATTTTTTTTTTTAGGGGGGGGTGTCTTTTCAAGGCAGGGTCACCCTTTAAGCTCACTGTCCCGTATTGTACTCACTTGTACACCAGGCTGGCCTTCTTGTTGAACTCAGAAAGATCTGCCTGCCTCTGCCTTGCCTCCCACGTGCTAGGATTAAGGCATTGTGCCACCCCACACCCGGCCTAGTAGCCTTTCTCTACCCAAAAAGCAAACTGAAGAAGGAATCAAGGGGGGGGGGGGGGGGGGGGGGGGGGGGGGGGGGGGGGGGGGGGGGGGGGGGGGGGGGGGGGGGGGGGGGGGGGGGGGGGGGGGGGGGGGGGGGGGGAGGACCTTTTCCACTCACCACAATAGTCTCAACAAAACAATTCTTAAAATACCTGGAAACAAGCTTAACCAAAGATGCCAACGATCTCTACCACAAAATTTTTAAACCCCTGAAAAAGGAAATTGACAGGCTTGGAAAAAAAAAGCCTCAGTTTCCTTGAAAAAGCCTCCCATGCTCATGGATTGGGAAACTTCATATAGTAAAAAATGTCCATTCTATACCGGACTTTTTTTTTTTTTTTTTTTTTTTTTTTTTTTTTTTTTTTTGAATTTTTTTAATTTTTTTTAATTTTTTTTTTTTTAAATTTTTTTTTTCTTTTTTTTTTTTTTTTTTTTTTTAATGCATTTTTTTTTTTTTTTTTTTTTTTTTTTTTTTTTTTTTTTTTTTGTTTAAGCTGGGGTTTAATTTTTTTTTTTTTATTTTTTTTTTTTTTTTTTTTTTTTTTAATTGCTTTTTTTTTTTGCCAATCCCAATTAAATCCCCAAGCGTTTCTTCACCGACTTTGGCACAAACTAAACAGTCCTTAATTTCATTTGGGAAAAAAAAAACAAAAAGACCATGAATAGCCAAAGCAACCCCTGAGTGAAAGAGCAATACGGGGGGGGGGGAGGGGGAAAAAAAAAAAAAAAAAAAAAACTATACTACAGGGCTATAGTCATAAAACAGTCTAACAGCCCTCCACGGTACTTGCACAAGAAACAACCCGTTGACCAATGGCAACAAAAACTGAGTATCCAAAACTGAGTGCACATACAATTTCAGCCACCTCCTCTTTTGACAAGGGGCGCAAGAGACACAATGGAGGAAAGGACAGCATCTTAAGAAAGTGGTGTTGGCAAACACTGGATTACCACTTGTAGAAGAATGAAAATTAAACCCCTACTACTCTTGCACCTGTACAAAAGTCAGACTCCAGGGCTGGCAGAGCTGGCCTTGCGGTTGGGAGTGCCTGACCGCCTCTGCACGAGGAGTCCTGGGTTCAATCCCCCAGCACCCACATGGAGGCACGAGAACAGTCTAAAACCTCCAATTCCAAGGAGAACTCAGTTCCAGGGGATCGAGACCCTCTTCGGACCCCACGCGGCATTGCACAAACATGGGTGCACAAACCATGCATGCAGAACAGTAATTGATACACATACAGAAGAAATAATAAAATAAAAAAAGAAAGGTCAGTCTCAGAGAGGATTACTGGAGACCTCTAAGTGAAACCCAAAAACTCATGAAGGCCATAGCCAGACAAAGTGGCACGCAGACTAAAGAATAGGCATAGGAAAAGACTTCCTAACATCAGACAAAGCAGCTGCGCAGACATTAAGGTCGACAATTGACAAATGGACCTATTCAAAACTCAAAAGCTTCTGTTACATCAAATAAGAACAAGGAAGTTGGAAGAACAAAAACCACAGAGTGGGAGGAAACCTTCACCTCAGATATACATTGTACAAAGCATTGCTTTCCAGAATATATAAACTACTCAAAAAACAAAGGAGAAAGAAAACAAATGACCGCACTCAAAAGAATGGGAGCAAAGAGCTGAACAGAGATTTCACAATGTGAAGGAATTAGAGATGGCTGATGAAACATTTAAAAAGTGTCTCAAGAGCATGGCCTACGGTTAAAGAGCACCGACTGCTCTTGAAATGGGACCCGGGTTGATCCCAGCACCCACATGGCGGCCGAGAAAACCGTCTGAAACTCCAATTCCAGGCAGAACTCCAGTTCCAGTCCGGGATCCGACATGCGCCTTCTTCTTGACCTCCGCGGCATTGCATGAACACGGGTGCACACAACCTACCATGCAAGACAGTACACTCGTACACTTAAATAGATAAAAAAAAAAAAAATTGTGTCAATGTCGCCGGGCGTGGTGGCACACCTTTAATCCTAGCACTGGGGGCAGAGGCCCAGCGGATTTTTGTGATTACAGACCAGCCTGGTCTACAGAGTAAGTTCCAGGTACAGTGGGGCTACAGGAAGACTCTGTTCGAAAAAAAAGACCAAAAAAAAAAAAAAAAAAGTGTTAACTGTCGGGGCTACGAGAATGGCCTAAGGTTAAGAGCACCGACTCTCTTGCAGCAGGCCCGGGTATCAATCCCAGCAACCCACATGATGGTGGATGAGAACCTTCCTTAAAACATGGCGGCATGAGAGCGAACTCCAGTTCCAGGGCGAAATCTGTACACCCTCTTCTGACTCGGCATCTGACCGACACGGGTGCACAGACCTGCATGCAGGCAGTAAATTCATACACATAAAAAAAAAAAAAAAGGATTATCTATAATACCCAATAAAGACTAAGGCAGACCAAGAAGCAATGGGCTGGGTGTGGTGGCGCCACAGCCTTTAATCCTCGCACTGAGAGGCAGGCAAATCTTTGTGAGTTTCAATGGCCAGCCTGGTCTGCAGAGGAGTTCTAAAGACAGCTGGGGCTACAGGGAGAGCCTCGATCTCAAAAAAGACAAAAAAAAAAAAGCAAAATGAATAACAAGTGCTGGAGAGGGTTGTGCGGGAAAAGGGAACACTCTTCCACTGCTGGTGGGAAGTAAACTCATACAGCCAACTTATGGAAAGCAGTTGGAGAACCCTTGGAAGCTCAAAAGACACTTAAACCTGACCCAGCATCCACATCTACTGGTATGTTACCCACACAGACTCATCTTGCCAAGAGATACAATGCACAGCCATGTTTTATTTCAGCTTCCTTCACATATAGCAAGGAGCTGGAACAACCCAAAGTGCCCCTCAACTGACCGAAGTGGATAGAGAGAAATGTGTACATGTACACAATGGGTTTCTATGCAGCTGTAAAAAAGAATGACATCATGAACTTTGCAGGGTAAATGGGAGTAGAAGATACATGCTGGTGAAGTAACACAGTTCCCAGCAAAACAAACGATGAAATAGTATCCCTCTGTGGGGATGCGCCTAGCACTCACCAATTACCTAATTGTATGGGCAACTGAGCACCACAATATGATATGACAAAACTGTGGCTCTTTTTTTTTTAATATTTTTTTAATTTTTTAAATTTATTTCATATGTGTATGATTGTACTGTCTGCATGTAGGTTTGGTGGACACGTGTGTTGCAGTGGCGGAGGTCAGAAGGGGTGTCGGATTCCCCTGGAACTGGAGTTCCCTGGATTGGAGTTTCAGACGGTTCTGTGGCTGCAGATTGTGGGTGCTGGGGATCGAAACCGGTTCTCACGTAAGACGAGATCTGCGCTCTCACCCGCTTACGCCATCTCTCCCGCCCCAACATTGATAAATTATACTTGTGCCATCTTCCTTTAAAAATTAACCAAAAAAAAATGTATGTGTACAAGTGTTTATGAAGGCCAAGTATGTTTACTGATATGGGGGTAGTGTCCTTGAAGGCTGGAGGAGGGAACAGTTGCCATGTAGGTGCTTAGAATCAAATCTGGGTCCTTAGGAAGAACAGCAAGTGCTCTTAACCCCCAAGCCACCTCTCCAGTTCCCTTACTCCTTTTTGGAGACCTGATCTTCCTATAACCCCAGGTGGCCTAGAGCTTACTATGTAGACCAGGCTGGCCTTGCTCTTGCTGATATCTGCAAGACTTTGACTCCCAGGTGCTGGGATTAAAGGTTGTGTGCACCACCATGCCTGGAAAGTCTCCCGTAATATTCTCTTTTTTGGGGGGAGGTCTTTGTTTTTTCGTTTTTTTTTTTTTTTTTTTTTTTTTTTTTTTTAATGTGTATGAGTGTACTGTCTGCATGTAGGTTGGTACACCTGTGTCGTGCAGTGCTGCAGAGGTCAGAAGAGGGTGTTGGATTCCCCTGGAACTGGAGTTCAAGATGGTTCTTAGCCACATGTGGGTGCTGGGAATTGAACCCGGGTCCTCTGCAAGAGCAGTTGGTGCTCTTAACCGCAGAGCCATCTCTCCAGCTCCTGGGTGGCGTCTTTTTGAGACAGGGCCTCCCTTTAGTCCCAGTTCACCTGGGGCTTACCCTGTACACCAGGCTGGCCTGGAACTCACAGAGATCCGCCTCCCTCTGCCTCCCGAGTACTAGGATTAAAGGTGTCTGATGTTCTTTATGCACAGTTGTCCCTTCATATTCTTGATCTGCGGTTGGTGAATACATAGATGCAGAACCTGAGAATGGGTAGACTAGACTGGCAAGGCGGTGTGGATGGGAGAGCTCAGTAAACAGACAAGGGACACATAGTGTCAAGTGTCCTTGGAAGTATGTGCTATTCATGTAGGGTGTAATCAGCTGCCCACTGTATGACTCATGTTGAGCAGTTTGGTGCCAACACAGAATGGGTAGATAGCTGGATTCAATCAGATTGGGAGATTGATCACATCTGAGCTACAAAGAAGCTGAGGTGAGGCTCTGTCAGGGAGTGACTATGACAATGATACTCATCAAAAGTAGATAACTACTGTCAAGTTTCAGTTCTTAGTTGGGAGTGGTGGCACATACCTATAATCTTAACACTTACAGGCTGAGGCAGGAAGATCTTGAACTGTAGGCTAGCCTGAGCTACATAGTGAAATGCTGTCTTAAGTTGAAAAGAAAAAAAATTCAGTTCTTTTTCAGATGAACTTTAGTCTGAGAGAGTTCTGTTCTTTGTTACCTGTGTGTACACGGTAGGCTACAGGTAGGCTATGAAATCATGTAACTTGGGGATCAGTGTGTGGACAGTGTGTGAGTGGATGATGCTTCCAGTGCCAAGGATGGGCTGCAGTAATATTGGAAGATAGCAAACTTGCCAGCGAGTAGAAATGCCAGGGGTCATAGAACTCACAAACTGTAATCCATGCTCCCTGTTCAAGTTCTCTGTAGCCTGGACAGATTGCCCCAATTTGGTATTTCCACTGATGAAAGCTCAGCTTTCTTGTCCAAGTAGCAGCTAGAACCAAGTCTGCAGCTCGGGTTTCTTGTAGGATAGTCTTGGCTGTTCATAGTTTTTTCTTTTTCCAGATAGATATTCAGTTCAGACATGGAAGTTGCAAAATAGGCATATTTGAATGTAAGCTGTTTTCTCCAGTATAGCTTCTGAAGAGTCCTTTCCTTGTTTGATTGGGTTATTTTTGTTTCATTGGTTTGTTTGCTTGTTCGTATAGTGCAGGCTAGCCTGGAACTCACTATGTTTGTAGCTCGGGCTGACCTTAAACTTATAGTAGTTCTCTGCTTCAGCCTCCCAAGAACAGAGATGACGGGTGTGAGCCACAACACCCACCCTGTTGTCCTTGTCACAATCCTCATAGTCTTCCTTGTCCTCTTACTCCTTCTCTTTTTTTCAGGCTAGACTTGAACTCACAGAGATGTGCCTGCCTCTGCTTCCTGAGCGTTGGGAATAAAGGTGTGCACCACCACGCCCAGCCCTTGTTCTTAGATGTGGCCCCAGCACTGCACCTGGCCTGTTAGCAGAGAGTACCCTGGGACATTTCCTACAATGTTTGGGACAGAATGGGGATGTATCTTTGTACAGCTTCTTGTGGATATATCACATCATTGACTTGGATTGACATGCAGAGCAAAATCTTCCCAGACCTCTGAGAAGTAAGTAGTATGCAGGTCATCTCCAGCTTGCATAATGTAGAGTTTGAATTTCTTTTTTTTTTAATTTTTTTATTATTAATTTTATTTATTTCTGTTTGTGTATGAATGTACTGTCTGCATGCAAGTTTGTGCACCCGTGTCGCGCAATGCTGCGGAGGTCAGAAGAGGGTATCGGATTCCCCTGGAACTGGAGGTCTCCTGGAATTGGAGTTTGGAATTGGAGTTTCAGACGGTTCTTGGCCGCCATGTGGGTGCTGGGGATCGAACCCGGCTCCTCTGTAAGAGCAGTCGGCACTCTTAACCGCTAGGCTATCTCTCCAGCCCCCGAGTTTGAATTTCTAAATACAGAATTTATCTATCTCTATAACATGTTTTATTTAACAGTGCAGAAGGTTGAAACTTCATGCATGCTTGCCACCTGCTCTATCTGTGAGCTACACCTCTAGCCTCAAAAATAAAGTACATATATATGGAGAGAGGGTCTCAGTATGTAGCCCTGGCTGGCCTGGAACTCACTGTATTAAACCCGGTTGGCCTTGAACACACAGAGAGTTCTCTCTGTGTCCTGTGTGCTGGTACTAAAGGTGTGTGGCACCATGCCAGGTCCCAAATGTAATTTATTTATTTATTTATTATTATGTTTTTATCATAGAGGGCTATTAGGATCAAATATATTTTAAATTATTTATTTATTTATTTATTTTCATATGTGTATGAATGTACTGTCAGCATGCAGGTTTGTGCACTAGTGTGATGCAGTGCTGTGGGGGTCAGAAGAGGGTGTTGGATTCCCCTGGAACTGGAGTTAAAGACGGTTCTCAGCTGCCATGGGGGTGCTGGGGATTGAACCTGGGTTCTCTGCAAGAGCAGTTGGCACTCTTAACCGATAGGCCATCTCTCCAGCCCCAAGGACCAAATATATTTTAAACCAACCATTCTAACCTATTAATGGGTTTTAACAAGAATGTATATTATATATTTTAAATTTTGTTTAAAATAATATTACATAAATATATAAGTAAATGTAAAAATTAAATATAGGTTTTGAAATCTATACTGGTTCTCCATCCCAATATTTCTAATTTTGATAAACAGTCTTTTTTTTTTTTTTTTGGTCTTTTTGAGACGGGATCTCCCTGTAGCTCCGGCTGTCCTGGAACTCACTCTGTAGACCAGACTGGCCTCAAACTCACAGAGATCCGCCTGCCTCTGCCTCCCCAAGTTCTGGGATTAAAGGCATGCGCCACCACACCTGGTGATAAACTGTTTATTAAAGTTATTGCTGGGCTGGAGAGATAGCCAGTGGTTAAGAGCACGACTGCTCTTTCAGAGGACTGGGTTCAATCCCCAGCACCCAACATGGCGGCTGGACCTGTCTGTTAAACTCCCCTTCCAGGAGAACTCCCAGTTTCCAGGGATCTGAGACCCTCTTTGACTCTCCTTGGATGAACAACTGGGTGCACAAACCTACATTGCAGGCAGTACATTCATACACATACAAAAAATAAATAAAATAAAAAAATAAGACAAAAAAAAAGATTCAAAAAAAAAATCCTTAAAAAAAAAGTTGTCAGGGTGTGGTGGCGCACACCTTTAATCCCAGCACTGGGAGGCAGAGGCAGGTGGCTCTTTGTGAGTTCAAGGTCAGCTGGTCTACAGAGTGAGTTCCAGACAGCTGGGACTACAGGAGACCCCGTCTCAAAAAGACCAAAAAAAAAAAAAGTTTATTTTTTGATTGTGTGCACTTGGTGTGTATGGATGGATGCATGTGCCTCTTGGCACATGCTGTATGCATGTGCAACTTTATGGAGTCAGACAACCTGAGTGTGATCCCTGAACCTATGTGACATCATAAGGAGAAGAACTGTCTTATTTTATGAAATAGGATTGCATATGGTTCAGGCCGGCCTCGAACACCTAATTACCCTGTCCCCACTTCCCAAGTGCTTAGATATAGGCTTACATCACCACACCCCTTGGGTAAAACTGTCTTAAAATTTTTTTTGCAGGGCATGGTCGGTGCCACACTTTTAATACCAGCACTTGTTTTGGGAGGCAGAGGCAGGTAGATCTCCTGTGAGTTCAAGGCCAGTTGTCCAGGCCAGCTGGGGCTAAAAACAAAAAAACCTGTCTCAAAAAAGACCAAAAAATAAGCCGGGCGTGGTGGCACACGCCTTTAATCCTAGCACTTGGGAGGCAGAGGCAGGCGGATCTCTGTGAGTTCAAGGCCAGCCTGGTCTACAGAGTGAGTTCCAGGACAGCTGGGACTAAAAAGAGACCCTGTCTAAAAAAAAAAAAAAAAAAAAAAAAAAAGACCAAAAAATAATCTGGGGGGAGTGCTTGAGTGATGATGGCTCAGTGGTTGAGTGCACTGGCTACTCTTGCAGAGGACTTGGGTTCGATTCCCAGCACCCACTTGGTAGGCTAACAATCATCTGTGATTCCAGTTCCATGGGATCTGATGCCCTCTTCTGGCATCCATGCACACAGCATGCACTTACACGCCGTTCAGGCATTCATAACCCTGCTGTTTCCTTCTGAGAAACTCATAAAGCAGCCAGCATTGAGAAGAACAATCAGAAGAGGAGTAAGAGGGGCTGGAGAGATGGCTGGAGCACTGGCTGCTCTTGCAGAGGACCTAGGTTTGAGTCCCAGTACCCACATGGCAGCTAACAACCCTCCATAACTTCAGTTCCAAGGGAACACAATGCCCTCTTTTGCCTCCCCCTCCCCCAGGCATTGCACATCATGAGTGCACTTATACACATCCAGGCAATACACTCATACACATAAAATTAAAAAAAAATAAAAATTTGATGCATTTCTTCTTTTTGGGGGGGGTCTGGGACAGGGTCTCCCTGTAGCCCCAGCTGTCCTGGAACTCGCTCTGTAGACCAGGCTGGCCTCGAGCTCACAGAGATCCACTTGTCTCTGCCTCCCAAGTGCTAGGATTAAAGGCGTGCACCACCACAACCGGCTTGATGCATTTATTCTTATGTGAATAAGTGTTTTGCCTGCATGTATGCACCACATGCATTTAATGAAGGCAAAGGCCTCCAAATCCCCTGGAACTGGAGTTATGGACAGTTGTTAGCCACCATGTAGGTGCTGAGAACTGAACCTGGGTCCTCTGCAACAGCAGCCAGTGCTCTCACAGAGCTCACAATGTAGTGGGGGAAGATAGTCATATATGAGATCACAGATACATGACCCTGTATACTATTTGAGTAGAAGGAAGCGTAGCTGCTAGGCATGGTGGGGCACACTCACTATCCAGTACCCTTGAGGTGAGGCAGAAGGATCACAAATTAGAGTGTAGCCTGAACTACATAGGGAATTCACAACCAAACCAACTCCCCAAAGAAGTACAGCTGATGTTAGGAGAGTGTATCGCTGAGGAGATGAGGCCGTTTGGAAGGCAGCTGCAGTTAAACTGACAGAAGAGCTAGCCAGATGGCTCAAAGGGTGAAGACACTTGCCACCAAGCCTCACATCTGAGTCTGATCCCTAGGATTCACATGGGAATGAACTCCTTCCTGTAAGTCGTCTTCTGACATCCATATGCACAGCATGGCGAGCACACTCCCATGCATAAAGAAATGTAATAATAAAGAATATTTTAAAAGTAAATGACAAGCCGGGCGTGGCGGCGCACGCCTTTAATCCTAGCACTTGGGAGGCAGAGGCAGGTGGATCTTTGTGAGTTCAAAGCTAGCCTGGTCTACAGAGCGAGTTCCAGGACAGCTGGGGCTACAGGGAGACCCTGTCTCAAAAAAAACAAAAAAAAAAAAAAAAAAAAAGTGACAAAAATGGTTGTTTGGGTTAGAGTGGGAACATGACATCTGGAAAAAAAAAATAGATTGATTTGAGATTCTCTCAGAAGACAGACACCAAGGCACCAAGACCAAACTGGTGACTAAGAGTCAAGAAGATTCTTTTTTTTTTAATTTAATTTATTTTTTTATGTGTACGGATGTACTGTCTGCATGTAGGTTTGGGCACCCGTGTCACACAATGCGGCAGAAGGTCTGAAGAGGGCGTCGGATTCCACTGGAACTGGAGTTAAAGACGGCTCTCAGCCGCCATAAGGGTGCTGGGCTCTCAGCCGCCATGAGGGTGCTGGGGACCCCGGTCGTCTGCAAGAGCAGTCGGCGCTCTTAACCAGGAGGCCATCTCTCCAGCCTTTTTTTTTTCTAAGGGCAACTAAAGCTGGGGAATTTTCATTGGGGCATTTGTGTAGACATGCACCTTTTTATTGGCTCCCTAACGTGTGATAGGATCACCTTTGTTACGTTTAAATTTCTCAACAACTCTTCGGGAAGATGTTATCCCCATTTCACAGATGAGTCTTAAATTTAAAACCAAATCACAGGATTGGTTTTCAGATTAGAGTCTGGGGCTGGTTACATTCAGATTTGCTTGTTTCTGTACATCTAAGATCCAGAGTTTTTTATGTTCTTACCCTATAATCCTCTAGTTTCACAATTTGAAAGTACAAAGGAGCTCTGAGTTCTCTACGCACAGATTAGAGAATGCTAAACTCTTGCTACTATGTAACACATTTTTCTACCCGGAACTAGAAATCGAGAGGCTTGTTTCCTGACGAGCACAAAAAAAAAAGAAAACAGTAAGGGACCGGAAGTTGTATGTGTCATTCCCGGTGCTGGCCTGCCAGACCCGGTTGAGGCCGTGGCGGACTGCCCTTTCCCAAGATGGCTTCGAAGATAGGTTCGAGACGCTGGATGCTGCAGCTGATCATGCAGCTGGGTTCCGTGCTGCTCACACGCTGCCCCTTTTGGGGTTGCTTCAGCCAGCTCATGTTGTACGCTGAAAGGGCCGAGGCGCGCCGGTGAGCGTGCCCACGAAGCCGTCGAATGCGGTGGGGGGCGGTACGGCCTGTCCCAGGAACTGGGGTGCGATGATCCTATGGGGAAGTTGGGGGTCCACTAGTAAGACCATGGATAATTTCCACTTGGATTGGAATAAGTGGGAGGAATTGGTGTTCAGATTGGTTGGGAGGGGCTCTGGTCCTGCTATACAGCCAGATGGGATCGGCGGACCTAGCATTGAGAGGGGACTCCAGTTTCTGGGGAGCAGTGAAGTTTTCGGGAACTCACAGAAGTCTCCAGGCGCTTATTTGCCGTCATTTCTGACCTCGTTGCTTCCCTACTCTTGGCTCACAGGAAGCCCGACATCCCAGTGCCTTACCTCTATTTCGACATGGGAGCAGCTGTGCTGTGTGCTAGCTTCATGTCCTTCGGAGTGAAGCGGCGCTGGTTTGCGCTGGGGGCTGCACTACAGCTGGCCATTAGTACCTATGCCGCCTACATCGGGGGCTACGTCCACTATGGGGATTGGCTGAAGGTGAGCACTCGACCCTAGAAGAGACTTAGCTATGGGGAAGGAGCTGCAGGCTCCGGGGCACTCACAAACTCATAAAACAAAAGGGACCTCAGACAGTATCTGATTTACCCATCAGATTTTTTTTTTTACCCATCAGATTTTTGTGAAATGCGATTAATATTAATGATAATTTGTGCCTGCAAATGCAGGACTCATTCCAGGCACTGCAGACTTGGAGGTAAGGTGGGAGGAAGGCAGTAACCTTGAAAGGACTGTCAGCCCAGCAGGGGAAACTGATATGTGAACAGTTATGTGACAATGAGGCTGTTTTTATTGTTATTATTATTATTATTATTATTTAGTTTATTACTGGTACAGACTCTATTCTACATAGAAATAAGACCCTTGGGTCTAGGCTGCAGATTAGCAGTGAAGGAGGAGGCAATGTGTGGTGTCTGGGTTCTGCCACTTGCCCTCTGTAGGACCATGGATAGTTTCCTTAACCTTAACTCTCAGTTTCTACTTCTATAGAAAGAATTCTCTATCTCTATGGGGCCTGTCCACCACACTTGGAATAGGTAAGAGGGTTCATCAGATAGAACAGGATGTGTAGAAATGGGCAGTTCTTTGTTCTAGGCAGCCAGGAAAAATTTAATGATTGCAGCTCTTGACTGGGGTCTCCCTTCTCTCTCCCTTAGGTCCGAATGTACTCACGTACAGTTGCCATCATCGGTGGGTTTCTGGTGCTGGCTAGCGGGGCTGGGGAGCTATACCGTCGGAAACCTCGAAGCCGATCTCTACAATCTACCGGCCAGGTGTTTCTGGGCATCTACCTCATCTGTGTGGTAGGTTGGGGTTCTTTTGGTTGGAAGCACCTAAGAGTAAAATGTGGGCTTAGGCCTGGCAGAACCCTGGCAGGTGGGGCACATTAATGCTTTGCATGTAATTCCTCATGCAGCCGTGGTTCTCAAGGGTCTCCTGAGCACATTGATGCCTGGCTGAGGGTCTTCTAGCATTACTGCCATCAGGTAGACAAGATGTTGACTTTCTGCTCAGTCCTGAGTGTCAGGCAGACAAAATGGGGTGATTTTTCTCATTGCTCTGGGAGAGGGGACAGTGGAGAATTGTGGTGCAGCTCAGTTCTAGTTGTAACTCTGTCACCTAGAGCTTATGGGGGCCCCCAGGGCAGTCAGACAGCCTTTCCTGGTGCTTGGGAAGGCCAAGGTAGATGAGGATCTGGATAGGCTTCATGTACTTGACCTCGTCTCGTCCTAGTAGCCAAGCACCATGTCCCGTGTTTGGAGTTCTATGTGGGCTTTCATGGTCTGTATATTCCAAAGGAGGAATCTCAGTCTGACTATGGAGAGACACTTCCTTCCGAAGCTCCAGGGGAGTAGAGATACAGCCTTTCCTCATGGAGCCCTGTAGTCAGAGAAGACCCAGGCCCTACTTTCAGAGTCTTCATTCTGAGAGGGGACTTAGAAGCCCACCTTTCAGGGGCTGACTTGCAGGTGGCATCTCAGGGACACTCTTACCGCAGCCTGCTGGAGAGTCTCAGAGATGCTGTGTCCCTAGGCTTATTCATTGCAACACAGCAAGGAGGATCGGCTGGCATACCTGAACCACCTTCCAGGAGGGGAGCTGATGATCCAGCTGTTCTTTGTGCTGTACGGTGTCCTGGCTCTGGCCTTCCTATCAGGCTACTATGTGACCTTGGCTGCCCAGATCCTGGCTGTATTGCTGCCCCCAGTCGTGCTGCTCATTGATGGCAATGTCTACTACTGGCACAACACACGGCGTGTTGAGTTCTGGAATCAGATGAAGCTCATTGGCGAGAGTGTGGGGATCTTCGGGGCTGCAGTCATCTTGGCTACTGATGGCTGAGCTCCACAGAGAGGCTGCGATGGGCGCGGGAGCCACCGAGGGCCTCCCTCCCTCGTTCCTTGCTGACACAGTTGCTGTTTATTTATGCTTCTTGGTTGGTTGGTTTGATTTCTTCTTATTTTTCCTTCTTTTATTTTTAATAGTTAAGGTTTATTCCCTATGTTCCTGGCTCAGCCTTTGGGAATATGGAGCCCTCATGCCTTGGGAAGATGGGGGCTTCATGCTTCAGGAAGATGGGGCCCTCATGCCTTGGTTGTTTGTTTTTTTCTTCCCTGTTTTTTTAGGGGAATGCTGAGGCTTGCTGCCCCATGTGTCCAGGGAGGGAAGAGTCTGTGAAAAGGAAGTAAGGCAGAGCTGGGGTACAGGTACTGAGACTGGGATATAGGAAGATCTGGAGTGCTGTGGAGATAGCACAGCCGTTAAAGGCGGAGGCTAAGAACCAAAAAAAAAAAAAAAAAAAAAAGATCTGGAAATGAACAAATGTGAAAAGTTCCTTCTGAACCAGGCAGGTGCAGCTAAGCTAAACAGTGCTTTTCAGATTGGGCATCTGCATGCACTTATACATGGGGGGAGGGGGTCCTGCAAAGGGAAGCAGAGTGGCTGCTGTTTTAGAGGTCATGTGGGTTCTTGGGAAATGCTGAGATAGAAACAAAACCAGCTCTCTGTCACCCACTGTTGAGTTCAGGGCAGGCCCTGGTCTGCTCTGGGATATGCAGGGAAGAGCAGGCCGTGGCCAGCCTGCCCACTTCCACATCTGTTTCTAGCTCCTTGGTTGGCCTGATTGGGTGGAGCACTCTCCCAAACACCAGACCACACAGTTCTCCAAAAATAAACATTTTATACATTTTGTCTTTGCTTCTATCTTTTCCATGGGGCATTTTGTCATTGGCTGAGATTGATCTTGGGTTTTCTGAAAGACCTTCTCTGGTTAAATCCCATCCTTGTTTCCTATGGGAGTTCCCACGGTTCTTTGAGTGTCTTAAAAAGAAAATATTAAAACATTGATTTTGGGTATAGTCCAGTAATGTGGCATTTACTTGGAATGCCCCAGGTCCCATCCCCAGCACTAAATAAAGAACGTCTTACTTCCCCAAATCCTTACTGTAGTTTACATTTTCTTTTGGCATTTTTGAGACAGGGTCTTGCTATAGCCCCAGCTGGCTTGGAACTCACTATGTAGACCAGGCTGGCCTTGAACTCATAGAGATCCTCTTGCCTCTGCCTCCCAAGTGCTGGGATTAAAGATGTGTGCCCCCACACCCAGCTACATTTTCTTTTTAGACAGGGTCTCACTATATAGCACTGGCTGGTCTGGAACTCCCTATATAGACCAGGGTAGCTCAAACTCAGAAATGTGTGCCTCTGCCTCCCAAGTGCCAGGACTAAAGGTATATGCTACCACACCTGGCTTAGTTTTGATTTTTTGAGACAGGATATCACTTTGAATGTCTTAAAAAGAAAATCTTGCCGGGCGTTGTGGCGCACGCCTTTAATCCTAGCACTTGGGAGGCAGAGGCAGGCGGATCTTTGTGAGTTCAAGGCCAGCCTGGTCTACAGAGTGAGTTCCAGGACAGCTGGAGCTACAGGGAGACCCTGTCTCGAAAAGACAAAAAAAAAAAAAAAAGAAAAAAAAAGAAAATCTTAAAACATGATTTTGGGTATAGTTCAGTAATGCGGTATTTACTTCGAGCACCCCAGGCCCCAGGTTCCATCCCCAGCACTAAATAAAGAACTTCTTACTTCCCCAAATCCTTACTATAAGTTACATCTGCACATCATGTAGCCCAGATTGACCCCAAATTCATGCTCCTCCTCGCTCCACTTCCTACATGCTTGTTACAGGCATGTCCTGCTGTATCAAGCTTTAGTTATGCTTTTTAAAATAATTTTTTTTATTAATTTTATTATTCTGTATGTGTATGAATTTACTGTCTGCATGCAAGTTTGTGCACCCGTGTCGTGCACATGCCAGCGGAGGTCAGAAGGGTGTCGAGATTCCCCCTGGAACCTGGGTTCTCCTGGAATTGGAGTTTCAGAGGTGTTTCTCTCGGCCGCCAGGGATTGCTGGGGATCAACCCAGGTCCTCCGCCAAGAGCAGGTCGGCGCTCTTAACCGCTAGGCCATCTCTCCAGCCCCAAGTTATGCTTTTGATTTCTCCCTCAGCCCCCTTTGTAGCCTGTCTTTCCCGCTCTTTGCCCATTTTGAAGAATTCTTTTGAAGAAATCTTTGGCAAAGGCAGCTAGAAAGAGAGAAGTAACATTCTATCCCCATAACCAAGTGTTTTGCCTACTCTACATGAACAGGGCCTCAGAGAAGGTAAGCAGCCTGCAGGTCTGTCTAATGCCTAACCCAGATGTGTCCTTGACAAACATGATTCCTAAGGGAAGACAGGCTGCTCTTGAGCCTTGAGCCTGTGTTAGCCCCTGGTCTCATAATTGACCATCTCCTTGCTTGTCCCTGCCTCTACTGACTAAAAGCAGTCTTACTAGCCTGTAAAGAACCTGGTATATTAAAGTATTCAGAATAGGGCTGGAGATGTAGCTCAGTTGGTAGCCCTGGGTTCAGTTTCGAGCACCAGTGGTGGTGGTGGTACATGCCTCAGAAGGTGAAGGCAAGAAGTTCAAGGTCATCCTTGACTACATAGTAAGTTTGAGGCCAGCCTGGTCTAAAAAAAAAAAAAAAAAAAAAAAAAAAGGGGGGGGGGGCTGGAGAGATGGCTCAGTGGTTAAGAGCTCTGACTGCTCTTGCAGAGGACCTGGGTTCAATTCCCAGCACCCACATGGCAGCTAAGAACTGTCTTTAAACCTGTAACTCCAGTTCCAGGGGATCTGATGCCCCCTTCTGGCCTCCACAGGTACTTCACATGTGTGCATACACATACACACACATACAAAATCTTTTTTAAAATGTTCATGCCGGGCGTGGTAGCTCACGCCTTTAATCCTAGCACTTGGGAGGCAGAGGCAGGTGGATCTCTGTGAGTTCAAGGCCTGCCTGGTCTACAAAGTGAGCTCCAGGCCAGCTGGGACTAAAGGGAGACCCTGTCTCAAAAAGACAAAAAAAAAAAAAAAATGTTCATAAGCCAGGTGTGTTGGCACACACCTTAAATCCCAGCACTTAGCAGGCAGATCTTTGTGAGTTCAAGGTCATCCTGGTCTACATAGTGAGTTCCAGGACAGCTGGGGCAATAGGGAGACCCTGTCTCAAAAAGACCAAAAAAAGAAAAAAAAGTTCATAAAGCATTGAATGAAACCTCTGGGCTATAGACTGCTGGTCAGCTAAAGCATGTTGGTCTTGCAAAGATAACATATGATCTATAGTGTGAGAGAATGGCCAAGTCTCATTTTTCAAGTCAAGGTCATCCCGTGATTTCTCTGGGCTATTTATTTTATTAATTTTTAATTTTTGAGACAGGGTCTCCCTGAAGTCACAGCTAGCCTGGAACTCACTGTGTAGACCAGGCTGGCCTCCATCTCAGAGATCCACCTGCTCTGTCAACCCAAGTGCTGGGATCAAAGGCATGTGCCACCTTTGCCAGCTAGGTTTTAGCTCACGTGGGAAGAGGGTATGGGTGGGGCCTCACCACAGGGACAAGCAACCATCTGTCAGTGTAGGATGGTTCCTAACCTAGGGGTAGAGCCTTCCCTCTGAGACACACTGACCCTCAGGTGAAGGAATGATGACAGTGTTTACCCCAGGGCCCTCCAGTTAGCTCCAGGAATCCTCTGGTCCCTGGGTCTTGCATTGTTCTCAAAGGGCCACTGCTAATTTCCTTTCAAGTGTGAGTTGACTCGGACAAGTATTTGCATTTTAATCAAGACCTCCCGAAAAATGGCAAGACCAAAGGAAGTAAAATGAGTGGTTGGAGATCACACAGGTACAGATAGTATTTAAGACAAAAGAACCTCAAAACACAGAGGCCACAGGAACTGGCCTGGCCTTAAGGTTACCAGAGCCCTGGAAGGCAGCCCCCAACCCCATTACAGGCTGAAAATTGAAGGCCATCTGGTTGTGGCTTTGGAACAGTGTCTTTGGCTGCTTTCCTTTCTTCCTGATTTGACCTACCCTGCGCTGAGGGCACTGCTTCCTCCTCAGCTGCCTGGGGTCACCCCCAGTAGGCATGACTTTTGTTCCACCCTGGCTGCCCCAGGGCCTACAGGGCCCATGATGGGGGTCAGCTGCCTGGGTCAGAAGCTGGTTTGCAGAAAGAGTCTGGCAGCCCCTTGGCATGGTTGACCAGTTCATAGGAGTCCCGGATGTCAGCCAGGCCAAACCAGAAGAAGATCCACTGCTTGTTGGAGAAGCTGCCATCGCTGTGTTTGAAGTACCTGGGTGGGGAAGACAAAAGGTTAAGCTTTTAGGACAAAGCCAGTGCTCACTGCTCCCTGGGTCTGTCTTCAAGAATACTGTCTGCGGGGTGGAGAGATGGCTCAGAGGTTAAGAGCACTGACTGCTCTTGCAGAGGACCCAGGTTTGATTCCCAGCACCCACATGGCGGCTGAGAAACATCTTTCACTCCAGTTCCAGGGGAATCCGACACCCTCTTCTGACCTCTGTGGCATTGCACGACACAGGTGCACAAACCTGCATGCAGACAGTACATTCATACACATACGGAAAAAAAAA
>VZQC01001733.1:2311321-2323399 GCA_009823505.1 Rhizomys pruinosus | reverse complement strand
GGGGCGCAGAGGCAGGTGGATCTTCTTTGTGAGTTCAAGGCCAGTTCTAGGAAGCTGGGGCTACTACAGGGAGACCTTGTATCGAAAAGACCAAAAAAAAGAAAAAAATCCAGTACAATCCAGCTAGCTAGTCACATGTCTACACACGTGGTAGTCCATGCCTTTAATCCCAGCACTCCAGAGGCAGGCGGATCTTTGTGAGTTCAAGGCCAGCCTGGTCTACAAAGTGAGTTCCAGGCCAGCTGGGGCTACAGGGAGACCCTGTCTCAAAAAGACAAAAAATAAAATAAAATAAAATAGTCTTCTTGGGTGGAGTTAGAGAGATGAGTCCATCCTAAACACTAGCTGCTCAGGGCAGCTCCGGTTTCAGGGGTCCCAACACCTTTTGGCCTCTGTGGGGATTGCACATATGTGGTGTGCTTACGTCCATGTAGGCAAAGTACTCATACACATTAAAAAAAAAAAGTCTGACCTTGTGATCAGGCTCACCAGGGGAGGAGGGTCCTTGAGGAATGCCATCACATATTCAAAGTACTTTTTATTAGTGTTTAAGCTGTCTGAAGTTAAAATTTACTGGAAGGCCAGTGTTACCAGAAACCGAAGAAACCCTTGTGAATAACAAGAGAACAAAACTATCCTATTAAGTTCCAGATGGAGTAGTTGGCCTGCCAGCCTGAAAACCTGGGAAGTTGGGTGAGGCCTTCACAGGCAGAGGGCCAGCCGAGGTGCCACACTTTTCCCAAATCTGAACTCCCTTTATCCCCATAGTGACTCAGGAAGTGTGTTATTGGCCCATTTCACAGATGAGGACCTGAGGCTCAGAACCAGGTGAGGGCAGAGGCCATGCAGCACACAAGCATGGATTCGAACTTCCATAGGAATTCGAACTTCCATAGGACACGAGTTAACACGGGATACTTGTGTTACTGGAAAGCACCCCCTTGTGCTCCTAGGTAGCTATGTCCTGGACATGGGTACACCCCATCTAGTCCAGCCTCTTCCTTAGTGTTTGTTTTGAGACAGGGTCTTGCCAGGTAGCCCAGGCTGGCCTCAAACTCACCTCAGTCTCCTGATTGTTGAGATTTCAGGCAAGAGGCACCATATTTAGCTCTTCCTGTGGTCTTGTGCTCCCCCAGGCTAGACTCCCTGGGTGTTGACTGAGGAGGGGCAGTGGGCCCCATGGATGTTGGAACGAGGTGCAGCTTGGTGGTAGAGTAGGTGTTTTGCATGTGTCAGAGGCTCTGTGTCCCATCGACAAATGGAAAAAATTCCAGAGGCTGCTAGGTGTTTGTTGACCCCTTCCTGGAAACTCTCCCTTCAACACGCAGACACGTGCTGTCCCCTGCAAGTGAGTCTAGTCATGGAGGGAGGAGACCTGACCTTTGTGACGTCTTCCGCAGGGTTTCCATTCTCCTACTTAGAAATACTCTAGGCAGGCAGTGCAGCACAAAGCTGGGAATGTACACACGCGCGCGGGCACACACACACACACATACACACACACACCCACACACAGTGCATGCGCATGCGCGCGCACACACGTGAACCCTCTGGTGCCTTCTTTTTTTTTTTTAATTTTTTTTATTATTTATCTTTGTATGTGTATGAATGTACTGTCTGCATGCAGGTCTGTGCACCCGTGTCGTGCAATGCCGTGGAGGTCAGAAGAGGGTCTCGGTTTCCCCTGGAACTGGAGTTCTCCTGGAATTGGAGTTACAGAAGGTTCTTAGCCGCCATGTGGGTGCTGGGGATCGAACCCGGGTCCTCTGCAAGAGCGTCGGTGCTCTTAACCGCTAGGCTATCTCTCCAGTCCCTTTTTTTTTTTTTTTTAATTTTTTTTTATTGGTGCCTTCTTTCTGGTCAGTCTTTACTGCCAGATCCTTGTTCCCCTGTCACATATCACAACCCACAAAGGAACGGCCCCGTCCTTGAGCCAAGATGATTTTCTTCCCCAACCCCTCCTCAGCCTCCAGTGTGCCTCGTTTTAAAGTTGGTTCTCCATCCGAGTCCATCAGCATGTCCACCCTCGGTCTTCTTTTCCTTCAGAACTTCTCTTCTTTCTTTCTCTTCCTTCTGATCCTCCCAATACACCCCCCCCCACCCCTAGTCTCAGATTGGAATTCTGTAGAGGCAAGGCTGCCGCCTCCCCCCTCAGACTGGGGGCTTCCAGAGCCCCCCCACACCCACCCATTCAATTCAGCCGTATCATCAATTGCTCCATTGTCTCTGAGTCTGTGGGCCTGATAGACCCTGGCTGGGCTTCAATCCAGAGGGCTGTGTCTGTAGGCGGCCAATGGAATCCAGGTGTACCCCTAGTGAATCATTAACTCCAGGCTGATGGACCTGGGGCCACTGTGTCCCTACTGCTTTTCAATGAGGGATGGCCAGTTTCTGAATGAATGCAATGTGTGTGTCAGGTGGTTAGGGGTCCTGTCCAGTCTCACTCTTCTGAACCAAAGGCTGATAGGACCAAGTGGTCTGCTGCTCCCTACTTTCCCTTAGGCCTTTGGTCTGGGGGATTCTGGAAACAGAGGCTCACCCTTCCAACCATGCAAGTGCCTCTCCCAAAGGACTCCTCAGCCCCAGTGGCCGAGGTTCCTCCTCTTCCTCCTCCTCCTCCTCCTCCTCCTCCTCCTCCTCCTCTTCCTCCTTCTCCTTCTCTTCCTCCTCCTCCTCCTCTTCCTTCTGGTTGTTTTTGAGACAGAACCTCATGTATCACAGGTTGGCCTTGAACTCAATAGTTAAAGGAGGACTTCAGATCCTCTCCACCTCCCATGTGCCGGGATTACAGTTGTGCAGCATCACACCTGGTTTCCTCAGGGCTGGGGATTGAACCCCAGGCCCTCATGTATGCTAGGTAAGCATTCTACCAACTGAGCTGCATCTTCAGACCTTCCTCTGCTTCTTGGCTGTGACCCAGCACAGGTGGGCATGGAGCCAACAGGAATCTGGGTAGGATGAGGAGATCACAATTGATATGTGGCAGTCCCACATCATACACCCCAGGAGAGACACACAACCTACAGGTACAGAGACCCACACCCTCCTCTAAGACACATATACACACAGCGAAGTGCGAATGTAGCTGTGTGGAGACACACAGTATCCAAGCATGGAGCCCCTACACTCCATTCTCACACTGACATGCAGCAATAGGAACAGAGATCCACATGTGTGTACATGGGAGAGAGAGAGAGAGAGAGATTCACTCTGACAAGGACTTATACAGAGTTGTGTTCACTAACAAGGGCTCTCTCAGCAACTGTGTCACACCTAGGAACACACAGAGACACAGGAATACACACACACAAACACTCAAACACACCCAACTATGGTCACTGAGAAATACAGGACACTTAGATTCACCCAGCGTGGAGCAGCCCTCCTGAGTGTGCTGTCCGTCGCTGTACTTTTGGGTCTAGCCGTGTGACACAAATCATGGTGCACCATGCAGCTGGACATGGGTCATGGCTGGGGACACAGCCTTGATGCCTGGTCTCATGGGAAATTAGCAGTTACAGTCCCTGGCATCTCCTTAGTTTCTTGATAAACAGTCCACAGGCCTACCCACAGCCAGTCCTTGCCCTGCTGTAGGGAACCCCTCTTGTCCTTCCTACTGATCCTGCTCCAGCAGGTGTCCCCTTTGTAGTCCCAGTGTCAAAATTGTCAGCATAGACTCATATGATTGTTTCACAATAGGACCAAAATTTCTTTTTTTTTTTTTTTTTTTTTTGTCTTTTGGAGACAGGATCTCCCTGTAGCCCCAGCTGTCCTGGAACTCACTCTGTAGACCAGGCTGGCCTTGAACTCACAAAGATCTGCCTGCCTCTGCCTCCTGAGTGCTAGGATTAAAGGTGTGCGCCACCATGCCCAGCAGGACCAAAATTCTTTACCCCAATCCCCCCCCACACACACACTCCGAGGCCAGCTACTCCACCTTTCTTTGATTTAACCTCAAAACTCTTGGGAATAGTCAACGAACTTTATGTTTCCAGTTTATTTTCCCCGCTTTAAAAAATATGTATTTTATTTATTTATTTATTTATTGGTCTTTTCAAGACAGGGTCTCCCTGTAGTCCTGGCTGTCCTGGAACTCACTCTGTAGACCAGGCTGGCCTTGAACTCACAAAGATTCGCCTGCCTCTGCCTCCCAAGCGCTAGGATTAAAGGCGTGCACCACCATGCCCGGCCAAAAATATGTATTTTGTTATTATTATTATTATTTTTTTTTGTCTTTTCGAGACAAGTTCTCCCTGTAGCCCCGGCTGGCCTGGAACCCACTCCGTAGATCAGGCTGGCCTTGAACTCACGAAGATCCTCTTGCCTCTGCCTCCCAAGCGCTAGGATTAAAGGCGTGCGCCACCACACCCGGCCAAAAAAATATATTTTACAGAGTCTCTTGTAGCCCAGAATTCTCTGTGTATCTGAGATGACCTTGATCCTGACCTTCCTGCCTCTGCTTTCCAAGTACTGAAATGATATATGCCGCCATGTCTATCCTTCTCTCCATCCCTTTCTACCTTTCTTTTATTTGCTTTTTGAGACAGAATCTCTACTTTAGTCCAGGCTGGCCTAGAATTCACTATGAAGTCTAGGCTGACTTCAGACTTGCAGTAATCCTCCTGCTTTAGCCTCTCAAGCACTGGGATTTCAGGAATGACCCACCAGGCCTGGCTTTGTTCTTTGGGAGTGACTAATACTCCGTTGTTTGTAGTTCATTCACGCTGTGCTGAGGCATGCAGGACGGCCTTCCTGGCAGCTCTGTTTCAGGCTTTCATGTTGTGCTCCGGGTGGCTGGACTGGAGCATCGAGGTGCAGGCTGAGGAAGCCTGCTCCTTCCCGGTCCCTCCTCTGGTCTTATCTCCTCTCTGGCAGTCTGAGAGGATTTGGGTCTCCTCACAACATGATGGCATATGACAGTTCACAATCTACAAAATGACATTTGTTTCTCTTGGCTCTGCTAAGCACCGAGGCCACTGTCTGCCATCTGCAGTCTCTGTTTCTCCATTTTATTTTCTTTACTCTTAGCAGACCTCTTCCAGCCCCAGGTTGGGCAGCAATCTGCTACAGACACTACAGCAGGGCTTCAGAGAATCCTCAGAGAGGGGCAGCACAGCTTGAAGGAAGGACGCAGCTTTATTTTATTTTATTTTATTTTTTATTTTATTTTATTTTATTTTTTATTTTGCCTTTTGAGACATGGTCTCCTTGTAGCCCCAACTGGCCTGGAACTTGCTTTGTAGACCAGGCTGAGCTTGAATTCACAGTGTGGGATTAAAAGCATGCACCACCAGGCCCAGGTTTCTCCTTAAATTAAAACAAAAATTAATTGCTGGGCATGGTGGTGCATGCCTTTAATCCCAGCACCCGGGAGGCAGAGGCAGGTGGATCTCTATGAGTTCGAGGCCATCCTGGTCTACATAGTGAGCTGGGACTAAAGGGAGACCCTGTCTCAAAAAAATATGACAAAAAATTAATTAAATAATATTTTATGAATATGAGTACTTTGCCTGCATGTTCACTCATGTTGTGCAGTGCCCACAGAGGCCAGGTATTGGATACCCTGGAACTGAAACTAGAGGGTTGTTAACCACCAAGTGGATGTTGGGAACTGAACCTGGGTCCTCTGCAGGAGCAGCCAGTGCTCTTAATTGCTGGGCCATCTCTCCAGCCCCCAATTTTCTCCTCTATCTTTATGTAGGTTCTGGGGATTGAACTCATGCACCAGCCTTCCGTGGTCAGTGCCTTTCCACACTGAGTTATCTCACTGACACTCTTTATGTTTTGAGACAGGGTTTCTCACTGAACCTGGTGTTCACTGATTGGCCAGTTGGCCAGTGAGCCCCCAGGACCTTCTTGCCTTCACTCTTCCCAATGGTGGGGTTACAGGCATGTACTTCCATGCCTGGCTTTTTTGTGTATGTGTGTGTGTGTGTGTGTGTGTGTGTGTGTGTGTGTGTGTGTGTCTTTTTTGTCTTTTTTTAAACAGGGTCTCCCTGTAGCCCTGGCTATCCTGGAACTTGCTATGTAGACCAGGCCAGCCTTGAACTCACAGAGATCTGCCTGCCTCTGCCTCTGCCTCAGGAGTGCTGGGATTAAAGGCATGAGCCACCATGCCTGGCTTTTTTTTTTTTTTTAACAGGGGTGTTAGGGACCAAACTCAGGTCCCCATGCTTCTGTAGCAAGAAGCATGAATTCAAGGCCAGCCTAGTTCACACAGCAAGTTCCAAGCCAGCCAAGGCTGCATAGTAAGACCTTATCTAAAAAAAAAAGCGGAAGGGGTTGCAGCACTGGCTGCTGTTGCGGAAGGGTCCTATTCAGTTCCCAGCATCCACCTGCAGGTTACCAACCTCTGAACCTCCAGTTCTAGGGCATTCAGCGCCCTCATCTGGCATTGCGCACATGGTGCACTTACATACGCCCAGGCATAATACTCATACACATAAAATAAAAATATGAAAAATAACGATAAGGGGCTGGAGAGATGGCTCAGTAGTTAAGAGCACCGGCTGTTCTTGCAGAGGACCCAGGTTGGATTCCCAGTACCCACATGGTGGCTAAACTGTCCAGAACTCCAATTCCAGGGGATCCAACACCTTCTGACTCCATGGGTATTGCACGACACAGGCGCACTTACACACATGCAGGAAATGCACTCATATACATAAAAAATTATAAAATATTTAAAAATAATGATAGAAAGAGCTGATACTTGTTGCAGCTGGGTGGTAGGCAGAGAGAATTTGAGACACTACTATTTTTTTTTAGGTTTCCATTTTTTTAATCTTCTTATGTGTATGAATGTACTGTCTGCATGTAGGTTTGTGCACCAGTGTCGTGCAATGCCGTCAAGGTCAGAAGAGGGCGTCAGATTCCCCTGGAACTGGAGTTAAAGACGGTTCTTAGCTGCCATGTGGGTGCTGGGAATTGAACCGGGGTCCTCTGCAAGAGCAGTCAGCGCTCTTAACCGCTGAGCCATCTCTCCAGCCCAGGTTTCCATTTTTTTAATATTATTTTTTTGGTCCTTTTGAGACAGGGTCTCCCTTTAGTCTCAGCTGTCCTGGAACTCATTCTGTAGACCAGGCTAGCCTTGAACTCACAAAGATCCACCTGCCTCTGCCTCCCAAGTGCTAGGATTAAAGCATGGGCCACCACACCCGGTTGGTTTCCATTTTTTAAAAATTTATTGTTAATATATATATATTTTTTATTTGTCTTATACAAATAAGACAAATAAATTTATGTTATACATAATCTTATACAAGATTATGTTACAAATCGAATATAGACCCATGTCCCCCTCCCAAATCCCCCCACCCCACCACATTCACCAGTTTAGTCATTTCTTTGATGCGGTCTTTTCTGTTGTTGGTGTTGTTGTTCTTTCTAATATGAATCGCTCCCAACAAGAAATATTTACAACTGGGTTATTGGCGCTAGCATCCACAGATGAGGGATATCATTCATCGTTTGTTTTTCTGGGACTGTGTTACTTCACTTAACACAATATCTTCTAGTTCCATCCATTTACCTGCAAAGTTCATGATGTTATCTTTTTTTTACTGCGGCATAGAACTCCATTGTGTAGATGTACCACATTTTCTCTATCCACTCGTCAGTTGAGAGGCATTTGGGTTGGTTCCAGCTTTTTGGTATTTTGAACAGAGTTGCAATAACTATAGCTGTGCATGTATCTCTGCAGTAAGATGAGTCTTGTGGGTATATACCCAGGAGTGGTATGACTGGGTCAGGTGGTAAGCTCATTCTGAGTCTTCCAAGGGTTCTCCACACTGCTTTCCATAGTGGCTGTACGAGGAGTTTACATTCCCACCAACAATGGATGAGAAGACATTATAATAATAATAATAACAATAATTATTATTATTATTTGGTCTTTTCAAGACAGGGTCTCCCTGTAGCCCCAGCTGTCCTGGAACTCACTCTGTAGACCAGGCTGGCCTTGAACTCACAAAGATATGCCTGCCTCTGCCTCCCAAGTGCTAGGATTAAAGGCGTGCTCCACTATGCCTGGCTTGACATTATTATTTTTTATGTATGCTTGGACATGAAAAAAAATATCGGTGAGTCCCCATAAGTGCACGGTCTGCATGGAGACAGTACATACAAGTTTGTTTTTCCAGGCAGGCATAGTTTTCCTTCAAGGAATAATTATATAAAATACTATATCCTTTTTGTTTTTTGAGACAGGGTCTTGCTGTTTATCTAAGGTTGCCTTGAGTTTCGATCCTCTTGCCTCAGGATCCCAATACTAAATATTGGATTTAAGGATTGAAGAATTTCTATTCCAGATGGTTTCCAGCAGGGGGCACCCTATGGTTTGTCTTTTCTCTGCCAGCTCTTGGAGTTTGGGGAAAGGGAAATGTTATCAGTAGTGTGGGAGCAGCTGACACAGACCTTTAGTTTTGAGACTTTGAGAGAGGTAGAAGGGGTGGTAGGTGGGGGAGAGGAGAGGAGAGGGGAGAGCAGAGGGTATCTGGGGATTGGGGTTACTTAGAGAAATTTGTTGTCTGAAAATATTTAGCATGTGTTACCTTTTTTTTTTGGCAGCGAACTTTAGGGCTTTATTGTGAAACAGGGAGTGCCACGCTTTCGCCTGCCAACCCCCGAACTTTAAATTTTTTTTTTAATTTTTTAAATTAATTTTATTTATTTCTGTATGTGTATGAATGTACTGTCTGCATGCAAGTTTGTGCACCCGTGTCGTGCAATGCCAGTGGAGGTCAGAAGAGGGTGTCGGATTTCCCTGGAGCTGGAGTTCTCCTGGAACTGGAGTTTCAGAAGGTTCTCGGCCGCCATGTGGGTGCTGGGGATCGAACCCGGGTCCTCTGTAAGAGCGGTTGACGCTCTTAACCGCTAGGCCATCTCTCCAGCCCTTTTAAATTGTTTTTACAGAGATTCCTGGAAACCTCCTTTATGATCTCCATGTGGACTTTTAAAGACAATATACCCAGGAAAACTCAAGCTTTCTTCTTTTAAACACAGACATTATTTACATAATTCATTTTACACTGTTGTTAAAAATTATACTAGAATTTATCACTAAACTAACTTTGTTCCTTTCTTAAATATCTTTACTAAATATCGTCTGTCTTTGTGTTTATTTGGTCTTTTTGTTTTTTTGCTCCAGCTGTTCTGGAACTTGCTCTATAGACCAGGCTGGCCTCGAACTCACAGAGATCCATCAGCTGGTATTAAAGGCTTGCGCCACCACACCTGAATCCTGTTAACTTTTTTTTTTTTGTCTTTTTGAGACAGGGTCTCCCTTTAGTCCCAGCTTGCCTGGAGCTCTCTATGTAGACCAGGCTGGCCTTGAACTCACAGAGATCCACCTGCCTCTGCCTCCCAAGTGCTAGAATTAAAGGCATGTGCCACCATGCCCAGCGAATCCTGTTAACTTTATAAAAAAGACAAGGTCTCAGGTAATCCACAATGGCCTCAAACAACTTGTCCTCTCCCACTCCTCTCCTCCTCCTCCTCCTCCTCCTCCTCCTCTTCTTCTTCTTCTTCTTCTTCTTCTTCTTCTTCTCATTTATGTATTTGTTGTATGTGTACATGCATGCATGTGATCATGTGCCATAGCATGTATGTGGAGGTCAGAGGATACCTTGCAGAGGTCAGAGGACACCTTGCAGAAGTCAGAGGACACCTTGCAGAAATCAGTTTTCCCCTTCCACCATGTGGGTTCCGGGAATTGAACTCAGGTCACTAGGCTTGGCAACAAGTGCTTTTACCTGCTGAACCATCTTGTTGGTCCTGCCCTCAAACTTCTGGGATTATAGGTGTGTGCCATCTGGTTTGTGTAGAGCTGGTGATTGAACTCAGTACTCCATGCATGCTACGAAAGCACCATACCAACTGGGCCACATCGGTCCCATGTATTACATTTAATTCTCACACTGACTCCATGAAGTAGGCATCATCATTAGTGCAGAATTTCTGAGAAGCTGGTTTCAGACATGTGCAGGTGAGGTGCTTTCAGTTCACAGGTGGAACTTTCTTGAAGGTAGTTGAAGAATGAGCCTAGAGTTCAGGAGAGAGATCATATTTGGAGAGGTCCTAAAGAGGTGAAAATCGAAGCCTAGGAGGATGCACTTTTTTTTTTTTTTTTTTTTTTTTCTTTTCGAGACAGGGTCTCCCCGTAGCTCCCTCCTGGAACTCACTCTGTAGACCAGGCTGGTCTTGAACTCACAAAGATCCGCCTGCCTCTGCCTCCCAAGTGCTAGGATTAAAGGCGTGCGCCACCACGCCCAGCGAGGATGCACATTTAGAGTAGGTAAGAGTGGCTAAGTGGGACTCTGTATAGTGGACCAGAAGCTGGAAGGATCTCAGAGGGGGGAGGTCCACCAGTGCTCACCCAGAATCCATGGCTGGAGTGTCTCAAGAAGGAAGGGGCAGCGAATGCCTCAGAGACTGGGCAGAGGCCATGGACTTCACTCATCACAGACTTTCAGTGGGATGGGCAAGCCAGTCAGCCAGGGCTGGGAAGAGGCTTGGAATCAGACCGCAGTGTGGAACTTCCAGAGAAGCTGTGGTTCGAATAGAGAGGGGTGTGTGTGTGTGTGTGTGTGTGTGTGTGTGTGTGTGTGTGTTGATGCATGTTCCTGCCATGGCATTCCAGTAGGGCAGAGGATAACCTTAAGTGTTAGTTCTCACCTTGTACCTAGTTTTGGGGGCAGGGCCTCTTTTTTTATGACTGGGTAAGCTTCATGTGTCGCGTTTGTATGTTACAAACAGTCAGTGAATGGAAGTTTCAGGTTTTGTGGGTCGTAAACGGTTGAAGGGAAAGTCTGATGAACGTCAGGATTCAGGAAAACGTCCTTAGGATAAATTGTTCAGCCTTCAAGAGGGTCCACACTCCTAAATCCCTGTAGAGGACACAGACTCCCACTTTGCGCCCATAAATTGTAGTTACAAGTCGCTGCCACCAGGGGGAGACACAGACCGTCGGCTTCTTACCAGTTCCTGATACAGGATGGCGCGGGGGTGGGGTGCAACCTGGGGAACCCCTGAAAGTTTGAGGAACAGAGCCCACTTGACTGGAGCTGGTGCTAGGAAGGGGAGAGAAGTTGCCGGTGGCTAACACAGGGTTACTTAATTTTTTTCAATAAAATATATTTTTATTATAAAAATAATTTAGGAGCTGGGCGTGGTGGCGCACGCCTTTAATCCTAGCACTTGGGAGGCAGAAGCAGGCGGATCTTTGTGAGTTCAAGGCCAGCTTGGTCTACAGAGTGAGTGAGTTCCAGGACAGCTGGGGCTACAGGGAGACCCTGTCTTGAAAAGACCAAAAAAAAAGAAAAAAAAAAAAAAAAGGAGAGAGGTAAATTTAGGAAAATTACTGAAAGAGTTGAAAATTAGTTAAACAAAACCTATATAATAAAGCTGTATTTTGCCATTTGGTTCTCTGTTCCTCTCTATAATTTATTTTATATCTTTATTATTATTTATTATTTTTTTATGATGAAGGATGTGACAAAAACAAAGTGCACGTCTGCATGAGGTTGGTCTGTACCCGTATCCCGCAGGGCAGATGCCCAGACGTGGGAATTGGCCGAAGAGGACGTCAAATTCCCTGGACTGGGAGTTAAGTGGCCCATCGACCAGTCGTCGCCATGGGTTCCGGTTTATCTAGGTGCTGGGAATCAATCCAGGCCCTCTGCAAAAGCCAGCTGGTTTCTCCTTAACCACTGAGCCAATCTCTTCCAGCCTATTTTTATTTTTTAATTTCTTAAAATGAAATAGTCCGGATCGAAGTTGATTGTATGTGGTGCTTGCCTTTAAATCCCAGCACTGGAGAAAAATGAGGTTAGGAAGCAAGGTGTATTCTCTGTGAGTCAAAGCCAGCCTGATCTACAAAAGTGACAAGTTCCGGGTACAGCTGGCTACAGGGGGACCCCTTCTCAAAAAGACAAAAAAAAGATTTTTTTTTTTTTTTTTTAGACAGGGTCTCATTGTGTGGCCCAGGCTAGCTTCAACCTTTAGGCAATCCTTCTGCCTCAGTCTCTCCTTCTTGTGATTTTTTTTTTTTTTCTTTTTTCTTTTTCTGAAACAGGATCT
>VZQC01001733.1:2274401-2310373 GCA_009823505.1 Rhizomys pruinosus | reverse complement strand
TGGGAGGCAGAGGCAGGCGGATCTTTGTGAGTTCAAGGCCAGACTGATCTACAGAGCGAGTTCCAGGACAGCTGGGGCTACAAGGAGACCCTGTCTCAAAAAGACCAAAAAAAAAAAAAAAAATAGGATCTTATCAGTCAGGCTTGATGGTATAAACTTGGAATCCCAGCACTTGGGAAATAGAAAGATCAAGGTTCAAGCTCATTCTCTGCTGTATACTATGTTCAAGGCTAGCCTGGATTATGTGAGACCCTGTCTGAAAACAAACAAATTATCTTCACAGCTCTTCAAGGCCCTTGAGCAGCTGAACTGGGACAGACTAGGCATTCGTCTATGGAAAAGAGGCAGGTGGCTGTGCAATTTCAGTTCCACTTCTGCTTAATGCTTCCATGGCCAAAGCTGCTAATCTGTCTCTGTGACCTAGTCTGTAACTTCTGAGCTCATTAAGATCTCTTCCTGAAAGAGAACTGGCAATTCTATGTTCTTGTTTTTCCATGGTTTTATTTATATTTTTAATTTTTTATGTGCACGAATATATTACCTGCTTATATGTAAGCACACCGTGTCATGCAATACCTGCAGAGGTCAGAAGAAGGTGTCAGATCCCCTGGGATTGGAATTACAGGCAGTTGTTAGCTGCCATGTGGGTGCTGAGAACTGAATCTATGCCTTCTGCAAGAACAACCAGTGATCTTAATCTCTGAGCCATCTCTCCAGCCCTGGTTTAATTTATTTTAACATTTAACTTCTAAAGAATCCTTACAATTACATGTGTTTGTCTAGTGTGTGCATGTGTGACTGCAAGAATTGTGTGGAAGTCCGAGGACAAGTTTTGGCTGCTGGGTTTCTTCTTCCACCATGTGGATCCCAGGGATCAAACTTAGGTCATCAGGCTTGGCATCAAGAACCTTACTGGCTTAAGCTGGTTTTAATTTGCATCTCCTTAATTATTAGCAGCGTTGAACACCTTCTGAGATGTTTCCCAGCCATCTTCACTTCCTCATTTGTGAATTCTCTATTCAGCTCTTTACTCCATCTTTTGATAGTGTCGTTTGTTTTTTTTTATCCTTTGGTTTCTGAGTAATTTATATATTATGGATGTGAATGGTCTATCTGATGTATCACTGGTGAAGATTTCCTCTCACTCTCTGGGTTTCCTCTTCACTTCATTGATTGTTTCTTTTGCTGTACAGAAGCTTTTGAGTTTAATGAGATCCTATTTGTCTATTGTTGACCTTGTTTCCAACACAGCCACTGTTTGATTTACAAAGTCTTTTCCTCCGTCCATGTCTTGTAGTTTACTGCCAACATTTTCTTCTATTGTTTTCAGAGTTTCTGGTTTCACATTGAGGTCTGTGATCCATTTGGAGTTGATTTTTGTGCATAGTGAAAGGTAGGGGTTCAGCTTCACCTTTCTACACGTGGTGATCCAGTTTTGCCAGCACCATTTGCTGAAGATGCTGTCTTTCCTCCATTGGGTTTTCCTAGCCCCCTTGTCAAATATGAGGTGGCTGAAATTGCATGTGCTCAGGTTTGGATCTTCAATTTTGTTCCATTGATCTACTTGTCTGTTTTTGTGCCAGTACCAGGCTGTTTTTATTACAATAGCCCTGTAATATAGTTTGAAGTCAGGTATGGCTATCCCCCTTGTGTTGCTCTTTTTGCTCAGGGTTGCTTTGGCTATCCAGGGTCCTTTGTTTTTCCATATGTATTTAAGGAATTTTTTTTTTTTTGGTCTTTTCGAGACAGGGTTTCCCTGTATCCCCAGCTGTCCTGGAACTCACTCTGTAGACCAGGCTGGCCTTGAACTCACAAAGATCCGCCTGCCTCTGCCTCCCAAGTGCTAGGATTAAAGGCATGCGCCACCACGCCCGGCTAAGGATTTTTTTTTAAGCCTGAGAAGAAACTCATGGGGAGTTTTATAGGGATTGCATTGAATCTGTACATTAGTTTGGGTAGGATGGAGATTTTTACTATATTAAATTTCCATTCCATGAGCCTTACCCCTGTAAGAATGGCCAAGATTAAGAAAACAAATGACAGCAAATGCTGGAGAGGTTGTGGAGAAAGGGGAACACTCATCCACTGCTGGTAGGAATGTAAACTTGTGAAACCCCTACGGAAAGCAGTGTGGAGAACTCTTAAAAGACTGAAAATGAGCTTACCACCTGACCCAGTCATACCACTCCTGGGTATATACCCACAAGATTCATCCTATCGCAAAGACACATGCACATCTATGTTTATTACAGCTCTCTTCACAATAGCAAAAAGCTGGAAGCAACCCAAATGTCCCTCAATAGACCAGTGGATAAAGAAAATGTGGTACATCTATACAATGGAGTTCTATGCAGTGGTAAAGAAAAATGACATAATGAACTTTGCAGGTAAATGGATGGAACTTGAAGCCATTATGCTAAGTGAAGTAACACAGTCCCAGAAAAACAAATGACATATGGTGTCCCTCATTTGTGGATACTAGCACAAAATCCCTAGTTGCAAACCAAACTGAGCATTGTCTATGTTATATTTCTTTTTTTTTTTTATATGAAAGCAGCAGTATGGTTAAAAGGTGAATTGCTTAATGGGCTTGAGAATTAACCTACCGCTTATGTTCAGATTTTGTAATATTGGTATATGGGTGGAAGATATGTATGCATATTTTGAAGTAATATAAAATTAAAGGGGAAAAATGTAAAAAAAAGACTGGAAGATGCAAGACATGTATGTCAGAATGCAGGAACAGGGGTGGGGTGGGGGGCATGGGAAGGGGAATGTGTCTAAATTGAACTGAGTAATGATGTATGAAACATGCAAAACATCAATAAAAATATATTTTAAGAAAAACCTTATGGCTGAGCAATCTTGTTTACCCCACATTTAATGCTCATATCTACCTGGGAACTGTGCGGGGGTTTAATTGAGCTCAGTGGGTAAGGACTCAGCAGGTCCTGTCCTCTTCATCCAGGCCCCCTCCCTCCCGGTACAATGGCCATGGGTCTCCCACCCCTCACCCTGTCCCTTCTCTGTGGCTGTTTTAGGTGATGGGGGTAGGTTTGTAGGGCGTGAGTCAGTAAGACCATTGGCCGTCAAGCGCTACGGATATGACGCAGACTATTGGGGCCAGCAGGATGGCTCAGCAGGTGAAGGCGTTTGCCACCAAGCCTGATGACCTAAGTTCAATTCCCAGAACCCACATGGTAGAAGGACTCAATCCCTGCATGTGCGTGTGCAGCACATGCAAGCACACACACACACACACACACACACACAATATTTTAAAGCCCCCAGAAAAGCTGGTATGGTGGCACATGCCTATAATCCCAGCACTCGGGAGGCAGAGGAAAGCAGATCTCTGAGTCCAGCCTAGTCTACATGGTAAGTTCTAGGCTAGCTGGGGCTACAGTGAGACCCTGTCTCAAAAAAGAAAAAAAGAAAGAAAATGTAACAAAAAATAGAAAGCAAAGCAGACTGCTGTAAGGACTTCCAACAATGTGGGATGGAGGAGCCCGGGCCGTGGGCCTCAACCTAAATCGCTCTGTCTCAGGTCTGCTTTCTCCCTTTCAGCTACAAGTGCTGCTACCCACCTGTAATCCAGGATTCAGGAGGTGGAGACACAAGGATCATGAGTTCAAAGCCAGCCTCATGTACCCAGCAATACCAGTTGTTAAAACATACAAATAAATAAAAATGAAGACATAAGTAATAAATTTGATTTAATTGCTTGTGTGGGGTTGCATTTCCTGCTATGCTCTGGGGTGCGTGTCTGAGTCCTGCAAGGATTGGAGCGAGGATGGGGACACAGCAGCCCCAGGCAAGGCCTGCCTGAAGGAAGGACTGGGTTCTTCGAGCTGGCCTCACAGAAGTCGCCAATCTGGTCCATGGAAGCCATCAGTAGTAACATTGTGAACTGCGTGGGGACTTCAGATACATTCCGGGGTCTGATCTCAGCCTGTACTCCCTCTATTCCTCCCATGGCAGGGAGGTGGCTGGGAGGGGGACCTGCCCCTACAGATGTGTGCTGTAGCTGAAGCCTGCAGCTAGTTGGGGACAGGGGTGGAGCCCCAGGAAACCAGGTTTGGGGAGGCAGGGCTGGAGTGCTGGAGGAACTGCTCTGGATGAAGCTTGGGTCTCAGGGGCTCAGAGACATAGTTTCTCATTATAGCTAGGAGTGATTAAGGCAGGCGTGGTGGTGGCAGGGGTGTGCTTTTCTCAGGAGGTTTTGAGTGCAATTAATAGAGAAAGGTGAGTGGAAAGATGAGGCCCAGGCTGGGAATGTTGGCTGTTAAAGATCTGGCTTTGGGGGCTGGAGAGATAGCCTAGCGGTTAAGAGCACTGACTGCTCTTGTAGAGGACCTGGGTTCGATCCCCAGCACCCACATGGCGGCTGAGAACCATCTGTAACTCCAATTCCAGGAGAACTCCAGTTCCAGGGGAGCCCAAGACCCTCTTCTGACCTCTGCAGCATTGCACGACACGGGTGCACAGACCTGCATGCAGACAGTACATTCATACACATACAAAAATAAATTAAAAAAAATTAAAAAAATAAAAAAGAGATCTGGCTTTGGGCCACTGTCACCTGAATCTGTGCTGCCCATCCGAGGAGAGGGCACAGATGAGAGTTGGGAAATGTTCTGGAATCTTCCTTCTTCTTGGTGGCTTGACTTCATAAGGCCCAGGTCATGGCACAATGGTCCCTAGCATGAGTGACAGAAGGTGTGAACTCCACTCTGTATGTGTGTGTGTGTGTGTGTGTGTGTGTGTGGTGTATGAGGGAGGGCGCCAAGGTAGAAGTGGGTATAAAATTCAATAAAATAAAAAAATAAAAGCAATATGTTAACAGGAAAAAATATTTTGATTATTTATTTACATACGTGTGTATGTGTGTGTGTGTGTGTGTGGTGTACTTACCATGTGGGTATGTGTGTACATGTGGAAGTCAGAGTTTGACATTAGATAAAACTTCTTCAGTTGATTTCTGCCTTATTTATTTATTTATTTATTGTCTTTTTTTTTTTTTTTTTTTTTTTTTGTCTTTTTGGGACAGGGTCTCCTGTAGCCCCAGGTGCTGGAACTCAAGCTATAGACCAGGCTGGGCCTTGAACTCACAAAGATCCGCCTGCCTCTGTCTCCCAAGTGCTGGGATTAAAGGCATGTGCCATCATGCCTGGCTGCCTTATTTTTGATTGTTTTTAAATAATGTCTGTGTGTCCACAGGGACCTGTGGAGGCCAGAGATATTGGAGTTACAGATGTTTGAGAGCTACCTGTTGTGGGTGCTTAGGAACTATACTCAGGTCCTTTGAAAGAGCAGTATTAGCCGGGCGTGGTGGTACATGCCTTTAATCCTAGCAGAGGCAGGCGGATCTTTGTGAGTTCAAGGCTAGCCTGGTCTACAGAGCGAATTCCAGGACACCTGGGGCTACAGGGAGACCCGGTCTCAAAAAGACCAAAAAAAAAAAAAAAAAAAAAAGAAAAAAGAAAGAGACCGTATGAGCAAGCTTCACCTACACACCACACACCACACAACACACACCACACACACACAACACACATAAGCTGTAATCCACAGCCCTTTTCTTTTTTCTTTCTTTGTTTTTTTTTTTTTTTGTCTTTTCAAGCAGGGTCTCCCTGTAGCCCCAGCTGTCCTGGAACTCACTCTAGGTAACAGGCTTGCTTGAACTCACCAAGATCCGCTGCCTTCACCTCCCAAGTGCCACCCATGGCCCGTTTTTTTTTTTTTTTTTTTTTTTTTTTTTTTTTTTTTTTAAAAAAATTTAATTATTTTTATTATATATATGGTTTGATGATTGCTTAGTAGTGTACGTTACCCTGTCGTGCAATCCTCGGAGGTCAAAGAGGGGGTCATTTCCCTGGAACTGGAGTTAAAGAGTGGTCTTCTTGCCGCCATGTGGGGTGTGGGGATTGAACCAGGTCCTCTGCAAGGAGCAGTCGGCACTCTTAACCGCTAGGCTATCTCTCCAGCCCCAACAAGTTCTTATGTAGCCCAGGCTGGCTTTAACTTCTGATCCTCCAGCCTCAGGTTCTCAAGTAGCTGGAATTCTAGGCCTGTACCACCAGGCCGGATTTTTTTTTTTTCCTTTAGATAGTCAGGTCTCGGTATGTGCAGCCCAGGTCGATTCTAGAACTTGATGCACAATCCAGGCAGGTCTTAAAGTTGGATCCTCTGCATAAGGTGTCTGAGTGCTAGGATTACAAGTAACAGCCACCAGGCCCTGTTGTGTTAAATTTTAAAAGTTTATTTGTTCGCTGTTTTGTTTTACAAAAAGTTTAGAAGTCTAGGGCTGGAGAGATGGCCTATGCGGTTAAAGCGCCGACCGCTCTTACAGAGGACCCGTTTCGATCCCCAGCACCCCATGGGGCTGAGAAACCATCTGAAACTCCAATCCAGAGAACTCCAGTTCCAGGTCAATCCGAGACCCTCTTCTGACCTCCGCGGCATTGCACGACAGGTGCACAGACTTGCGCCAGACATTAATTCATACACATACGGAAAAATAAAATTAATAAAAAAAATTAAAAAAAAAAAAAAAAAAGAAGTCCATAGCACTCGTTCATGTTTGGAAAGGCTACAAACAAAAGTCTCCACCACCTATTGCAAGAGACAGAATTTCATTAAGAGCAAATTGCTATTTAATGGAGCCTGCAGGCCCCGTCTAGACTAGAACTAATCGATTTCTGTAATCTGGGTGTGTAGTGTGGTGGGAGGGGGGCTGTGCACCTGACACCCAGCTGGAGTGCATGGAAAAGGAAAGGCGTGTGGCAGGACAGCCTGGAGCTGTGCCTCAGTTTCTCCATCTGTGAAGGAAGGAGGTAGTACCGACCTGCTGGTCCCTTAAGAGAAGGCAGATGCAAGATCCGTTGAGAGAGCCAGGTTCAAATGGTCACTTGCCACTGACCAGCTGTGTGCTTTGAGGGTTTCCACCTTCCTAAGTAGGCAGCTCCCCTCTGAAGTGGATCCCAGGCCTCACCGGATCAGGGCAAAGAAAACGAGACGGCAGGGTGGGTCTCAGGCACACCTGCACCCTTCGATGTCTCATTCAAGTTGGACAGTGCCCGGGGTGATGAAGTTTAGGAATTCCCTAGAAGCCCTGGGAGCGGCCTCAAAGGGCAGGAGACAGATAGTCCAGTAGTTCTGGGAACAGGAGGGGAGGGCCATGGGCAGCAGCACAAGAGGTCGAAAGGGCCCAGGCTTTCCCAGGCTCGGGGCCCCGCACGGTGACTTCATCACTTCTCGGATTCAGGGGTGAAGAAAGCCTGGGCCCCGCACGGTGACTTCATCACTTCTCTGATTCAGGGGTGAAGAGAGGCGGATGAGGAGCTGGGAGTGGCTGCCCCTCCGGTCCTTATCAGTGAAGGGCAGATAGCGGTGGCCTCAGTTCCGGGGCCTAATGGAGGTCTCGGCTGGAGGATCCGGCGGATCCCTCGGTGTTTGTGGAGATAAGCGTAGGCAGCACTGGGTACACAGATGCCACTTAGCTGCGCAAACAGCCCTGCCTCCTGGGGACAGTCGGGCAAAGCTGGTGATGACCCGCAGCCCTGCAGGCACAGCAGAGCTGGGCCCCAGGGGAGGGAGGATGGACAGAGGCCACCACAGCTGGGCCCTGGGGTCGGGTTCGGGTGAGGGGGCTGAGGGCTGAGCCCACTGCACACAGAACATGTGAGTCTATGGCTGAGAGTGGGCGCCTGACCTGGAGAGAGTGGGTGCAGTGGGTTTGCCAGGGCCGGTGTGCGGGACCATTCCTGAGATGGTGTGTGCTAGGGACCCGTGTCCCCTCGGGCTAGGCTAGCTCTGCCAATAGAGGGGCAGCCTCTACTCTCCTCACCTCAGCGGCCTGGGTCCTCAGAAATGAGAGGCTCAGTGCGTGTCATGGTCTGAGTGGGTTTGTGGGACAGTGAACAGATGGACCAGCAGAGGTCCGGCCCCTACTGCTGCCGTGAGCCTCATGTCTCCTAATGTAGTTACCTTCAGGGACCCCACCTGCCTGCGCTGGGAGCTACAGACTTCGGGCCCCCCTCCACCTCTCCTTAGATATCACACAGATACATCTGAAGTAAGGATAAAACAGGCTGATGGGAGTTGGCAGGCTCAGGCTCAGACAGCCAGTTGGCCAGGCGCCTCAGCTCGCTGATCTCTGAATAACTTGAAAGACCTTGTCCCATCTTGTGCCCTGTGTTGTTAACGTCCACTCCTCCTAATGCCCAGATCCACTTTTTTTGCCCAGTCCCCTTCCACTCTTACCTTAGCTGTACTCTTTCTGTGGGTTTGGCCTGACTCTCACCTTAAAGCCAGCTTGCCAATTACAACTGTTCAGGTTATGCCCTGAAACACGGGCACTGACACATATGTGCAAATGGTTTAGTCCCACCAGAGCTGTGCTTCAGTCCTCTGAAGTGCTTTCTCTTGTCCCCTGACACTTAGAGATGAGCTTCCTCTCCACATAGGGTGCTTGGCAATTAAGTGATCTGCAGTTCACAGCTGAGAGTGGTGTGTGGGGTGGAGGATGTTGGGCCAAGTGTTCAGATGGCAAGAGTCTAGAGAGTTCTGTAGAGGAGCTCACAGAGCTTCAAAGTTCTCCCATAAGGTGATAATTTCGTTCAAAAAATTTTTTTTAGTACTGTGTGTGTGTGTGGTGTGTGTGGTGTGTGGTGTGTGTGTGTGGTCTAAGGAGGACAATCCATGGGAATTGGTCTCTCTTTCCACCCATGTGGCTACTGGGTACTGAACTCAGGTCATAGGCGGTGGCAAAGTATCTTTTACCCACGAGCCATCTCACCAGCCCAGAAACCAGTACTCTCTCTCATATGCTGCAGACAGGAGCGCAAACCAGCACAGCCCTTTGGGAATAGGCCTGCCTATCGGTGGGATGAATGGATCGCCGTCCTCAAACCAGCAATCCTACTCCCAGCTCTGCATATTCACAGAAATGTGTACAACGTGGTCACCAAAAGACACCTCCCAAAACATCATAATATCCCCAAGCCAGAGACGACCCAAGTTCTGAGCAGATGGTTGAATGGATAAATTGTGGTATGTTCCTAGAACAGAGTATCATATGGAGCTGAGAGGGACAGACCCTGACAACACATGGCACATGAGTGAACTTCCCAAACAGAATGTTGAACAAAGGAAGCTGCATGTCTGGGCTTGGGGAATGGCTCAGTGGGTGAAGAACTTGCTGTGCAAGGGAGAAGACTGGGTTCAGGTCCTCGCACTCACATAAAAAGCCAGGCCTAGCAGTGTGTGTCTGCATACAGCATGTGTCTGTACACACAGGGGCCTGGGGAGATGGGAGCACCCTGCTGGCTGGTGAGTCTAGACAAATTGTGCTCCAGGTCAGGGGAGAGGTCCTGTCCCAAAAAATATGGGGGCGGGAAAGATGGCTCCGCAGTTAGAGAGCACCCGACTGCTTTTGCAGAGGACCCGGGTTCAATTCCCGACCCACACAAGGCGGCTAAGAAACATCTCTAACCCAGTTTCCAGGGGAATCCGATGCCCTCTTCTGACCTCCGCGGCATTGCACGACACGGGTGCACAAACCTACATCGGAACAGTACACTCATACAACAAAAAAATAATAAATAAATAAAATAAAAAATAAGAGAAGGGCTGGAGAGACAGCTCATTGTTTAAGAGTACATATACTTGGGGCTGGAGAGATGGCCTAGTCGGTTAGAGCACCAACTGCTCTTGCAGACCTGGGTTGATCCCCAGCACCCACATGGCAGCTGAGAACCGCCCAAACTCACCAATTCCACAGAGAACTCCAGTCCCAGGGGAATCCAAGACCCTCTTCTGACCTCCAGCATATGCACGACCACGGGTGCACAGACCTGCATGCAGACAGCCATTCATACACATACACCTTGCAGAGGACTCAGCTCCGTTCCCAGTATAGGTTGGGTGGCTCCTAACTGCCAGTAGCTCCCAGCTCCAGGGATCCAAGTCCTCTGACCTCATGGCACCGCACTTTCGCGCACATACACAACCCCCCAATAATTGAAAATAATAACTCTTTAAAAATTTTTTTTTAAATTTAATTTTTATGTTTTTGAATGTACTGCTGTACCTGCATTAGGTTTGTGCACCCATGTGTGCAATTGCCGCGGAGGTCAGAAAGTGTGTCGGATTCCCCTGGAACTGGAGTTTCCTCCTGGAATTGGAGTTACAGTCCGGTTCTCAGCCGCCATGTGGGTGCTGGGGAGTCGAAACCTGGTGTCCTCTGTAAGAGCGGTCGGCGCTCTTAACCGCTAGGCCATCTCTCCTCCCCCTGAAAAATAATTAAAATCTAAAACTAAGGTTGGTAGCCAGTGTAATGGTATACTCTCCGTTATTTCCAGCACTGGGGGTGGGGCAGGGTGCTCTCTGTGATTCAAGGCCAGCCTGGTAGTCCATAGTGGAGCTCCGGCCAGCCTGGGCACATGGAGACCCTGTCCTCAAAAAAGAGGACAAAACAAACACATAAACAAATTGGAGAGAGCAATAGAGGAAAAATAACAATACCCAACATCCAGCTTCTGGACAATACAATGGGCAAAGAAGAAGAAAGCACACACAGAAAACCCGCACCCCGGACCAGGATGGAGAGTTGTACACAAACGGCGACTCTCACACCAACAGCTATCACGGAACCCAGGAGAGAGAAGGGGGGACAACAGCGCACGAACCAAGAAGGGGAGACCCTCCCCCACCAAAGCCGCAATCAAAAGGATGGTGGCTAAGAAGAGACGCCCCCCACGCCTGTATTCTCTAAGCGTAACCCCCTCAGTCAACTCGATCACCCCCCTTTTTTCCCGTAATAAAGCCTCTCCATTATCCATTCCCCGAAAGCGTTGGGAAAGTAACATCCTTTAAGGAGTTTGAGGGAGAGTATTTTCAACAGAAACTCTTTCCCTCTGCTGGGGTGCTGGTATGACCGATGTACGTGTCAGTTGTGTTGAAAACACCATCAAGCTAAAAAGACGGGAAGTGTGACACAAAACCAACGAAAATCTCCTGAAATTCCCTTTCAATGGGTATAGCAAAGGTCGCCAGAGGAGGGGCAGGATAGGGGGGATGTAGCGTGGCAGATATACAAGGGGCGATCTAACACTAGTGTGGTAGTTTAAAGGGCGACAATTGTGGATCAGAGGCTGAGCACATGGGGAGGTGAAGAAGAATGTGAATTTGGGAGCTGCCGTGGGCTGCAAAATTCACACAACACGCGAGATAAGTGAACATCACCGGGGAAGGTAAGCCCTCGGGGGGGGAGGAAGAAAGCCGGCGACGCGTTACCTGCTGTCCGCTGGAGGGGGATACATCAAGAGAAAACTTCTAAGTATGCCTGCCGCGTGTAGCCGCGGAAGAAAACAGCACCCAGTGATCCGCAAGAAAAGAATAAAAAGGTGGGGTGCGCGGCGGCGAGTAGCTAGGAGGTGTGCACAAGTCCCATTGTAGTGCGATAGAGGGCTACAATGATCGTAGCACAACGTTATGTATTTCTGTGTGTGGGTGCATCAAAGGTAGGTATTGAGATGTAATATTAGGGCGGTGTGTTGGAAGGAGATGGGGGGCCGTCCAAGGACGGTATAGGAAACAAGAAGCCAACAACAGCTGACAGGTCATTGTAGAGGCAACCTGGAAGATTATCGAAGGTCCCCAGCCGCCAGGCAGCACTGCAGGAAACTAAGAAACCGAAGAGGACTTTAAAACAAAAGCCGGGCCACTAGGTGGCACAATGCGGCATTTAGGTTGGCCCACACTGAGAAGGAGAAGGGCAGAGGCAGGCAAAAATCTCTGGTGATTCAAGGCCACCTGGGTCTACAGAGCGAGTTCCGTGGATGAGGACGTGGAGACGTAAAGGTGATCGAGAAAACCAAGAAAAGGGGGATTCCTCTAAAACAAGGTATAGTTGAGATTTAATTATGTTATGTGTAGTGAGGAGTATTGCCTGCGATGTAAAAGGGGGGGGGGGGGTGGCAGCTGGCTGTAGGTATGCAGGTGCCTGTGGACATCAGAGTAGGGGGTTAGAGTTTAGTAGTCCATAGAAAACTGACAGGAAATGAGGAAAACGATTGTCCGAGGGCTTGCATGTGGGAGGGTGATGGGAATCAAACTGGGTCCTCTGAAAGAAGAACCAGTGCTCTTAGATTCACTGACGAACCATCTCATAGTCATGAAATTCAAGCTAGCCTTGACAAACTTGAATCTTAGCCCACGGGGTTGAACTGGTAATGGGTCTGGGTGGGCATCGAAATTCACCATAATCGCCAGCACTCGGAGGAGGAAGATTAGAAGCAGGAAAATTTGCGGTAAATAAAAAAGGGGCAGCCGTGAGGATGATTATCTAGTGATTCCAAGGAGGGGGGGGAGGGGAAAAAGGAAAAGAAAAAAAGAAGAGGGAGGGGAAAAAAAGGAAGGCCTTTCTGGGTACTGATAGTATTAGAACGCCGATCTCTGTATACGAAAGGTCTGGAGGGGACGCTGGTTAAACATCAGCAGAGATAAAGCCTCCGTTAGAGGGTACCAGAATCTAGAAGCTCATAAGAAGTTGCTAAGGGATTAAACAAGAAGGAGGATGCTAGATTCCAAGCGCCGAAGGGGGGGGGGGGCAAAGGGGAAGGGAAACCCTGCCCATTATACCATATACCGCCTTTCTCACCACACGCAGCATCCAATAAAAAATAACGAAATTTTCTTTTTTTTTTTTTTTTTTTATGGTTTTTAATATTTTTCCTTCTTTTATTCTCATGATTCAAAGTCTTGATGTTTTCATCCCCAGCACCCACATGTCGTCTGAGAACCATCTTTAAAACCAGTTCAGGGAATCCGACACCCTCTTCGGACCTCCTTTTCATTTACACAGACACATGTGCACAAACCGACAGTGCAGACAGTACTTCATACACATAAAAAAAAACAAATAGGGGTCTGGTGAATGCCTACGTTTAAAAGATCGGCCCTGAACGCCTTACCGGAGGAGCCCGGGTTCAGCATCCCCCGCACCCACATGGCGCCGAGAACCTCTGAAAACTCCAAGTCCAGGAGAACTCAGTTCCAGGGGCACCGAGACCCCTCTTCTGACCTCTGCGGCATGTGCACGACATGGGTGCACAAACTTGCATGCAGACAGTAAATTCATACACATACAGAATAACTAAAAATTGAATAAAAAAAAATTTAAAAAAAAATAAATAATAAAAAAATTTTTTATTTTCGCGGTTTTTTGGGAGGCTGGAGAGGTGGGGGCTCAGCGGTTAAGAGCACCAGCCGCGTGCTTGGGGGGCAGAGGATGGTGGGGTCGAGTTCCCCAGCATCCACAAGGTCGGCTAGGAACGGGGTCTTTAAAAAAGAAGAAAAAACTGACAGTTCCAGGGGAATCCGACGCCCGTCAAATTCGTGGACCTCTGGCTCTACTCTGCAGGCAGTGCACGAAACAGGTGCCGGCAACCTACATGCAGGACAGTACATACCAGGATCATACACATGAAAAAATAATAAGAAATAAAATTTAAAAAATTATGCCCGTTTTTGGTTAAGACAAGGGAGAAGACACTGTTGGTAGTAAAGATAATGCCGGTTGTGCAAACGGGGAGGGCCCTGACCCAATCCCAATTTGTTTGTTCGGTCAGATGGAGGAGAGTTTTAGGGCTCAGAGCGGATAAGCAGGTGTCGTCCCGTGGTTGGAATAACACCAGTGCTGGGGGATACCAGTTTAGGGAGGCCGGTGGTGGGGCTAGAGTCGATGTGGCCAGCTAGAAGAAAGGAGGGGGGGGAGGGGGAGAAGAGGGGGGAAGGGGAGGTGGGGGGGGAGGACGAAGGGGGAGAAGGAGGGAGAAAGGGAGGGAGAAGGAAAGGAGGGAAGGAGGAAAGAAGAAAAAAGAGAGGGGGGGAAGAGAGGAGAAGGAGGGTGAGGGGAAGGAGGAGAGGGGGGGTGGGGAAGAGAAAGGGGGGGAGAAGAGGGAGGGGAGGGGAAGGGGGAGAAGAAGAGGAGAGGAGGGAGAAGGAGGAGGAGGGGGGGGGGGGGGGAGAAAAGAAGGGGGAAAAAAAGGAAAGGAAGGTAAGGAAGGAGGGGAGGGGATGGGGAGAGGGGGGGGGGGGAGGGGTAGGGGGAGGGCGCGGAAATAGGTATGAGGAAAAGAAGAGTAAAAATTTGGAACAAAAAAGAATGAAGAGAAGGGGAAAAAAAAAGAACGGAGAGAGAAGAATGGGTACAAAATTTAAAAAAGAATGAAAGAAATGTAGTGGAAGGGCGGAAACGAAGGGAATGAGGTATATGACAGAGGGATGTAAAGTAAGAAAGACAAGAAAACACAACGGGCATTCGGGAAAGGAGAAAAAAAAAAAGAAAGAGACGAGTGCGGGGAGAGAGGTAGGGGGAAGGAGAGGCCCACGCGCGCACACTCTAAGAAGCCCTTTTCTCTCAAAAGTTTCGCGAATTATCTACTAGCACACTCTGGAAGTCAAAGAAACCAACGACCGATCAAGGGGCCACATAACACTCTTTAATGCTATGTCCGGAATGGCTCATAGGAGGTATCAAGTATGGCACAAGGTGTACCAAATGTCCCCAATCAAATCCTCGTGCACGGGGGATGGGGGTGAATGAGGGCTTATTCCCACACACTTTCTTTCTTTGGACAGTGGTGCTTAAGTTTCTAGAAGAGCGGTTAAGTTTTAGGGTAAGTTAGGAGGTCTTATAAGGCAGAAGATGCCGAAGCTATGGGTCTATACCGGGTTTGACCCAAGTACCTGCCCTCCTTGTAAATCAGGTTGCAGGAGAAATGTGGTAACAAACTACTAAAGAACTGGCGCCATGCCACTAAACTACTGATCTGGACCAAACACACCATTATGCCTAGTAAGCAGCACCAAGAGTTGAGGCCAGACTCTAACACCTCCAGTTCCCTGACCGCCCCTAAAGGTGGAACACCCAGAGAAACGTTCAATGCGCCGTCATAACGACCAGACCCCTTCAGTCGAGCTCTGAAGCACAATATAAGATACATAAGAGAGAACAGAAGGAAGAAGGGTGCGCCGGAGGAGCTGTAGTGTTGTCCTTATAATAATCAAAGGAGCAGGCAAGTAGATCAAAGATGTAGTGTAGTGGTCTGAGGCTAATACCCAGAGCGGAGTAAACAAGGGAATAGGACACACCGATATCAGTACGTGATCCGAAAAAGTCCTCCCAACGGGCTAATCAAATAACTGGTTTACACTAACTACGCCCCTTTTGAACCTGAGGATCCTGCACACACCGTGGTGCGCTGGAATAAAGTGATCAATATCCTCAATCCCCAATCAGATAGCAAAGACTTGGATGCTTGTGCTGAAAGGAGAAAAGCCCTAGGAAACGACACAAGGTGGGGGGGAAGAGAGGGGAAGGCCAGGGGTGCCACCGGACAGTGCATATCCTGAATGGAGGCAAAAAATAAATTCCTGTTTGTGTTTGTTGGTAATTATATTGGCATTTTATTTAAAATACATGTGATGGATTAGGAAGATGAAAAAGAATGAAGGGAATGGAGTACACGTAGAAAAAGTCTACATACATATACAAATAATGTGTCACGGGCAGTAAAGTATGTAGTGCAAAGAGCCTCGTAAGGTCAGGCAACAGTAGTGAAGGATGTCGCACTCAACACTTATAACGTAAGAGGGGTAATTCTCCTCGGAAGTGGAGTTTCGATGGGTGTTGTTGTCGGAGCCGCCAGTGGTGAAAAGTGGCTGGGAAATCAACCGGGTACTCTGTAAGGAGTGGTGTTGGTGGGCTCTTAAAACCGCTAGAAAAAAACCATCTCAATCCAAGCCACCACATCCGTGGCAGAAGTGTCTTAAGTAATATGGTTCCTGGAAAAACAGTGACAAAAAAAAAAAAACACAATGACACTGCATGAAGATTCTTAGGAAAAGTAGCCGGGGGTGTTCGAGTGGCCCAATGCCTCATCCGCAGCAAATGGAGGGGAGGCATTAGCGTGCTAGGGATAGCGGTCTGTGAGTCAAGGCCCAGCCGGGGGTCTAACATAGTTGTTCTGGCGCAGCGGTGCTAGAATAAAGGGAGACCCGTGTCTCAAAAAGAACTAAAAGAGTATACAACAACTCAAAAAACAAAGAAACACAAAAAAAAGCAAATATAAAACAGAAAGGAATAAAACAAAAACATGGAGCAAATAGCATTAAAGTAAAAAGGAGTCAGTATACAAGATATTATTTAAAAAAACAAAAAAAAAAAAAAAAAAAAAAAAAAAAAAAGAAGAAGGAGAGGGGGGAGAGGTAGGTAAATCAGGTGGCTGCCACAAGACTAAAAGTCAAGCCACCGTAGGGAACAGGGTCTTAATAATCCGCGGGAGAACAAAGTCCTTGGTGTAACAAGGAAAACACAATGTTTCGTGATGACGGTCATAGACAAATAAGGTAGAAAAAGACACCAAGGCGGAGAGGCGTTGTTAGTTTTGTTGTTACTACTCATGGGTTGTAACTGAGGACTCAAGGTCGGGATGTTAAGTATAGTACGAGGTGTCGAGAATAAAAGCAAGTGAGATTTGTGACAAACTTTCCAGAAACTACGTGGGGTACAGGTTACGCTAAGGCTAAGTAGATGTGTGCAAGGGGGTGTTGTCAGTGGCATTAACCAAAGTACAGGATAGTCCATGGGGTCTGTGTAATATGAACAAGTTACAGCAGAATACATTTTTTAAGTTTATACAATGGGCACAAAGCCAGCAGGCACAAGTCAGGGAACAAATCGAAATTTATTTTTTTATTTTGGTGGAGTAATTTTGGTTTGGTCTTTTTTTTTTTTTTGAGACAGTGTCTTGCTTTGTAGCTCAGGTTGGCCTGAAAATCACTATGTACCATGCTGGCCTCAATCTTATAGATATCAATTTGTCTTTGTTTCCCAAGTGCTAGATTACAGGCGTGGGGGCGCCACCGGAAAAACGACCCGGCTCTGGAAACAAAAAACTTTTTAAGAACTGAAGAAGATTTGTGGGGCTTTTCTTTTTATTATTACTTGATAACTAAAATAACCTTTACTTTGTGATCCTTAAGGTTTTTAAAAAACTTTTNTTTGTCTTTTTTTTTTGTTGGCTATGAAACAGGGTCTCCCGTAGCCCCAGCGGCCGTGGGAACTCACTATGTAGACCAGGCGGGCCTTGAGACTCACAACGATCCGCTGCCTCTGTCTCCCAAGTGCTGGGATTAAAGGCATTTTTTTTGTGCTTCTGCTCGGCCGGTTTTTTGATTGTTTTTAAATATGTGTCTTTGGTCCACACGGGCCTGTGGAGGCCAGAGGTATTGGAGTTACAGATGGTTGAGAGCTACATTTGTGGGTGCTGAGGACAGATACTCAGGTCCTTTGAACAGGCAGTATTAGAGCCGGGCTGTGGTGGTGACATGCCTTAATCCTAGCAGAGGCAGGCGGATCTTTGTGAGTTCAAGGCTAGCCTGGGCTACGAGAAATAAATAAAATTAATAAAAAAAATTAAAAAAAAAAAAAAAGAAGTCATAGCACTCGTCCATGTTTGGAAAGGCTACAAACAAAAGTCTCCACCACCTATTGCAAGCAGACAGAATTTCATTAAGAGCAAATTGCTATTTAATGAGCCTGCAGGCCCCGTCTAGACTTAGAACTAATCGATTTCTGTAATCTGGGTGTGTAGTGTGGGCTGGGGAGGGGGGCTGTGCACCTGACACCCAGCTGGAGTGCATGGAAAAGGCAGTGTGGCAGGACAGCCTGGAGCCTGTGCCTCAGTTTCTCCATCTGTGAAGGAAGGAGGTAGTACCGACCTGCTGGTCCCTTAAGAGAAGGCAGATGCAAGATCCGTTGAGAGAGCCAGGTTCAAATGGTCACTTGCCACTGACCAGCTGTGTGCTTTGAGGGTTTCCACCTTCCTAAGTAGGCAGCTCCCCTCTGAAGTGGATCCCAGGCCTCACCGGATCAGGGCAAAGAAAACGAGACGGCAGGGTGGGTCTCAGGCACACCTGCACCCTTCGATGTCTCATTCAAGTTGGACAGTGCCCGGGGTGATGAAGTTTAGGAATTCCCTAGAAGCCCTGGGAGCGGCCTCAAAGGGCAGGAGACAGATAGTCCAGTAGTTCTGGGAACAGGAGGGGAGGGCCATGGGCAGCAGCACAAGAGGTCGAAAGGGCCCAGGCTTTCCCAGGCTCGGGGCCCCGCACGGTGACTTCATCACTTCTCGGATTCAGGGGTGAAGAAAGCCTGGGCCCCGCACGGTGACTTCATCACTTCTCTGATTCAGGGGTGAAGAGAGGCGGATGAGGAGCTGGGAGTGGCTGCCCCTCCGGTCCTTATCAGTGAAGGGCAGATAGCGGTGGCCTCAGTTCCGGGGCCTAATGGAGGTCTCGGCTGGAGGATCCGGCGGATCCCTCGGTGTTTGTGGAGATAAGCGTAGGCAGCACTGGGTACACAGATGCCACTTAGCTGCGCAAACAGCCCTGCCTCCTGGGGACAGTCGGGCAAAGCTGGTGATGACCCGCAGCCCTGCAGGCACAGCAGAGCTGGGCCCCAGGGGAGGGAGGATGTGACAGAGGCCACCACAGCTGGGCCCTGGGGTCGGGTCGGGTGAGGGGCTGAGGGCTGAGCCCACTGCACACAGAACATGTGAGTCTATGGCTGAGAGTGGGCGCCTGACCTGGAGAGAGTGGGTGCAGTGGGTTTGCCAGGGCCGGTGTGCGGGACCATTCCTGAGATGGTGTGTGCTAGGGACCCGTGTCCCCTCGGGCTAGGCTAGCTCTGCCAATAGAGGGGCAGCCTCTACTCTCCTCACCTCAGCGGCCTGGGTCCTCAGAAATGAGAGGCTCAGTGCGTGTCATGGTCTGAGTGGGTTTGTGGGACAGTGAACAGATGGACCAGCAGAGGTCCGGCCCCTACTGCTGCCGTGAGCCTCATGTCTCCTAATGTAGTTACCTTCAGGGACCCCACCTGCCTGCGCTGGGAGCTACAGACTTCGGGCCCCCCTCCACCTCTCCTTAGATATCACACAGATACATCTGAAGTAAGGATAAAACAGGCTGATGGGAGTTGGCAGGCTCAGGCTCAGACAGCCAGTTGGCCAGGCGCCTCAGCTCGCTGATCTCTGAATAACTTGAAAGACCTTGTCCCATCTTGTGCCCTGTGTTGTTAACGTCCACTCCTCCTAATGCCCAGATCCACTTTTTTTGCCCAGTCCCCTTCCACTCTTACCTTAGCTGTACTCTTTCTGTGGGTTTGGCCTGACTCTCACCTTAAAGCCAGCTTGCCAATTACAACTGTTCAGGTTATGCCCTGAAACACGGGCACTGACACATATGTGCAAATGGTTTAGTCCCACCAGAGCTGTGCTTCAGTCCTCTGAAGTGCTTTCTCTTGTCCCCTGACACTTAGAGATGAGCTTCCTCTCCACATAGGGTGCTTGGCAATTAAGTGATCTGCAGTTCACAGCTGAGAGTGGTGTGTGGGGGTGAGGATGTTGGGCCAAGTGTTCAGATGGGCAAGAGTTCTAGAGAGTTCTGTAGAGGAGCTCACAGAGCTTCAAAGTTCTCCATAAGGTGATAATTTCGTTCAAAAAAATTTTTTAGTACATTTGTGTGTGTGTGTGTGTGTGTGTGTGTGTGTGTGTGTGGTCAGAGGACAATCCATGGGAATTGGTCTCTCTTTCCACCCATGTGGCTACTGGGTACTGAACTCAGGTCATCAGGCTTGGTGGCAAGTATCTTTACCCACTGAGCCATCTCACCAGCCCAGAAACCAGTACTCTCTCTCATATGCTGCAGACAGGAGCGCAAACCAGCACAGCCCTTTGGGAATAGGCCTGCCTATCGGTGGGATGAATGGATCGCCGTCCTCAAACCAGCAATCCTACTCCCAGCTCTGCATATTCACAGAAATGTGTACAACGTGGTCACCAAAAGACACCTCCCAAAACATCATAATATCCCCAAGCCAGAGACGACCCAAGTTCTGAGCAGATGGTTGAATGGATAAATTGTGGTATGTTCCTAGAACAGAGTATCATATGGAGCTGAGAGGGACAGACCCTGACAACACATGGCACATGAGTGAACTTCCCAAACAGAATGTTGAACAAAGGAAGCTGCATGTCTGGGCTTGGGGAATGGCTCAGTGGGTGAAGAACTTGCTGTGCAAGGAGAAGACCTGGGTTCAGGTCCTCGGCACTCACATAAAAAGCCAGGCCTAGCAGTGTGTGTCTGCATACAGCATGTGTCTGTACACAGGGGCCTGGGGAGATGGGAGCACCCTGCTGGCTGGTGAGTCTAGACAAATTGTGCTCCAGGTCAGGGAGAGGTCCTGTCCCAAAAAATATGGGGCTGGAAAGATGGCTCCGCAGTTAAGAGCACCGACTGCTCTTGCAGAGGACCCGGGTTCAATTCCCAGCACCCACAAGGCGGCTAAGAACCATCTCTAACTCCAGTTCCAGGGGAATCCGATGCCCTCTTCTGACCTCCGCGGCATTGCACGACACGGGTGCACAAACCTACATGCAGACAGTACACTCATACACATAAAAAATAATAAATAAATAAAATAAAAAATAAGGAGAAGGGGCTGGAGAGATAGCTCATTGTTTAAGAGTACATATTACTTGGGGCTGGAGAGATGGCCTAGCGGTTAAGAGCACCAACTGCTCTTGCAGAGGACCTGGGTTCGATCCCCAGCACCCACATGGCAGCTGAGAACCGTCCATAACTCCAATTCCAGGAGAACTCCAGTCCCAGGGGAATCCAAGACCCTCTTCTGAACTCCGCAGCATTGCACGACACGGGTGCACAGACCTGCATGCAGACAGTCCACTCATACACATACTACTCTTGCAGAGGACTCAGCTCCGTTCCCAGTATAGGTTGGGTGGCTCCTAACTGCCAGTAGCTCCAGCTCCAGGGGATCCAAGTCCTCTGACCTCTATGGCACCTGCACTTTCGCGCACATACCAACCCCCCAATAATTGAAAATAATAAACTCTTTAAAAATTTTTTAAATTTAATTTTTATGTGTTATGAATGTACTGTCTGCATGTAGGTTTGTGCACCCATGTGGTGCAATGCCGCGGAGGTCAGAAGAGGGTGTCGGATTCCCCTGGAACTGGAGTTCTCCTGGAATTGGAGTTACAGACGGTTCTCAGCCGCCATGTGGGTGCTGGGGATCGAACCTGGGTCCTCTGTAAGAGCGGTCGGCGCTCTTAACCGCTAGGCCATCTCTCCAGCCCCCTGAAAATAATAAAATCTTAAAATATAAGGTGGTAGCCAGATGTAATGGTATACTCCTTTAATTCCAGCACGTGGGAGGTGGAGGCAGGTGGATCTCTGTGAGTTCAAGGCCAGCCTGGTGTACATAGGGAGCTCCTGGCCAGCTGGGGCTACATGGAGACCCTGTCTCAAAAAAGACAAAAAATAAAAAAAATTGGAGAGCAATAGAGGAATACATACAACATCTACTTCTGGACATACATGGGCGAGCACACACACGCACACACGTGCACACACGCGCACACACACGTACACACACGCACACACACGCACACACCCCATACCACACAGAATGTGGATCTATAAACACTGGCAAAGCACCCCCTTTGGTACAGTAGAAAGCAGGATAAATGGCCTCCCAGGAGAGCGTTGGGAAGGACTCGTAAGGAGTTTAGTTTCTAACAGAAACTCTTCCCTCTGCTGGGTGCTGGTTCCATGGACGTGTTCAGTTTGTGAAAAACCATCAAGCTAAACATTTACAGCCCTTGCCCTTTAATGGATGTACACTAGTCTTCAATAAAAAGCTGAAAATGGTTTTTAAACATTTATAGAGCTAGCATTTGGGTGAATTTAAGCTGCACGCTACATTAAACTCTTGACCTCACCATGCCCTCCCTCCCCTGTCCTTCTGTCCTCTGTCCTCGCTTCTGTTCCTGGGCCTTGTCCAGCACCCATATCCCCATATTCCCCAGGCTGGCCTGCTTCTGGAGGCTCAGATCTTGCAAACTTTATTCTTTTTAATATTTTATTTAGGGCTGGAGAGATGGCTCAGCGGTTAAGAGCACCAGCTGCTCTTGTAGAGGACCTGGGTTCGATTCCCAGCACCCACATGGCAGCTAAGAACCATCTTTAAGCCGGACATGGTGGCACATGCCTTTAATCCCAGCACTGAGGAGGCAGAGGCAGGCAAATCTCTGTGAGTTCAAGGCCAGCCTGGTCTACAGAGCGAGTTCCGGGATAGCTGGGACTAAAGGGAGACCCTGTCTCAAAAAAAATTTATTATTTTAATTTTATGTGTATGAGAGTATTGCCTGCATGTAAGAAGGTGCACTGTGTAGTGCAGTGCCCGTGGACATCAGAGGAGGAGGTTGGAGTCCATGAAACTGGAGTAACAGATTGTCGAGGCTGCCATGTGGGTGCTGGGAATCAAACCTGGGTCCTCTGCAAGAGCAGCCAGTGCTCTTAATCACTGACCCATCTCATAGCTCAAGCTAGCCTTGAACTTGATCTGTAGCCCACGTTGACTGTGAATTCTGTGGGCATCACAATTCACCCATAATCCCAGCACTCAGGAGGTTGAAGCAGGAAAATTGCTGTAAATAAAAGGTCAGCCTGATTTATCTAGTGAGTTCCAGGCCTTTCTGGGCTATAGTATGAGACCCTGTCTCTGTAGACCAGGCTGGCCTTGAACTCACAGAGATCCGCCTGCCTCTGGCTCTGAGTGCTGGGATTAAAGGTCTGTGCCACCACGCCCAGTATAGACCCTGTCTCAAAAAAGCAAGAATAAAAATAAAAATAAAATTTCTTTTTTGTGGGGCTGGAGAGATGGCTCAGGGGTTAAGAGAGCCAACTGCTCTTTCAGAGGACCTGGGTTTGATCCCCAGCACCCACATGGCGGCTGAGAACCGTCTTTAACTCCAGTTCCAGGGGAATCCGACACCCTCTTCTGACCTCCGTGGCATTGCACAACACAGGTGCACAAACCTACATGCAGACAGTACATTCATACACATAAAAAATAGGGGCTGGAGAGATGGCCTAGCGGTTAAGAGCGCCGACCGCTCTTACAGAGGACCCGGGTTCGATCCCCAGCACCCACATGGCGGCCGAGAACCGTCTGAAACTCCAATTCCAGGAGAACTCCAGTTCCAGGGGAATCCGAGACCCTCTTCTGACCTCTGCGGCATTGCACGACATGGGTGCACAAACTTGCATGCAGACAGTACATTCATACACATACAGAAATAAATAAAATTAATAAAAAAAAATTTAAAAAAAAAATAAATAAATAAAAAAATTTTTATTTTCTTTTTTGGGGGCTGGAGAGATGGCTCAGCGGTTAAGAGCACCAACCGCTCTTGCAGAGGATGGGGGGGTTCGATTCCCAGCATCCACATGGCGGCTAAGAACTGTCTTTAACTGCAGTTCCAGGGGAATCCGACGCCCTCTTCTGACCTCTGCAGCATTGCACGAAACAGGTGCACCAACCTACATGCAGACAGTACATTCATACACATAAAAAATAATAAATAAATAAAAATTTAAAAAATTCCTTTTTGGTTAGAGGGAGAAGCACTTTAGTAAAGATATGCCTTTGCCTGGAGCCCTGACTCCCTGTTGTTCTGTCAGATGGAGGGAGTTTGGCTCAGATAGCAGTGCGTGCCTGTGATCCCAGTGCTGGGGAGACAGTGGATCCTGGGGCTGCTGGGCCAGCTAACCCACCTACCCGGGGAGCTCTGGGACAGTGAGAGACTCTGATAAAAAAAAACAAACCATACACTGAGATGGCCGAGATGGCTCAGAGAGTTCAAGTTGCACAAGTGACCAAATGTCCCAATCAATCCTCTGTGCACAGGTGGCTTTCCCACACACTTTCTTCTTTGGAAGTGGCTTCTTTCTAGAGAGCTTGTTTGGAGGGTCTGATGGCAGAATGCCGCTATGTCTATACCTTTGACCAAAGACCTGCCCTCCTTTATCAGTTGCAGAGAAATTGTACACTACTGGCCGGCCACTACTGATCTGGACCAAAACACCAGGTGCCTAGAGCAGCCAAGATGGAGGCCAGACTCTAACCCTCCAGTCTGACGCCCCTTCCCCAGAAACTTCATCCCCCTTCAGCTCTGAAGCAGATACAGAAGAGAGAACAGCGCCCTGTTTCCTTATAATAATCAAAAGGCATAATCAAAATGTTAGGTCTGAGCTTCCCAGAATACCAAGGGACACACAGATGTCTACTTCCTCCAGAGGCTGTCAATCTGGTGACCTCTACCCCTTTACCTGAGGTCCTGCCCCGTGGCTATAAAGTGTCATACCTCAGTCCCAATCTTGCTGGCTGCCCTACCAGGTGCCCACCGGCAGTCAGTCCTGGCAATTTCTTTTTTTTTTTTTATTAATTTTATTTATTTCTGTATGTGTATGAATGTACTGTCTGCATGCAAATTTGTGCACCCATGTTGTGCAATGCCTCGGAGGTCAGAAGAGGGTGTCGAACTCCCCTGGAACTGGAGTTCTCCTGGAATTGGAGTTTCAGATGGTTCTCGGCCGCCATGTAGGTGCTGGGAATCAAACCCGGGTACTCTGTAAGAGTGGTTGGTGCTCTTAACCGCTAGGCCATCTCTCCAGCCCACTCCTGGCAATTTCTGAAGTAAATATGTTCCTGGAGTGACAAAAAAAAAAAAAAATACACTGCATGAAATTCTTAGCCGGGTGCAGTGGCCCATGCCTTCGATCCCAGCACTGGGAGGCAGAAGCAGGCAGATCTCTGTGAGTTCAAGGCCAGCCTGGTCTACATAGTGGTTCTAGGCCAGCTGGGGCTATAGGGAGACCCTGTCTCAAAAAGACTAAAAAGCAAAACAAAGCAAAACAAAACAAAACAAAATAACAAAATAAACAAAACATACAATGCATGAAATTAAAAAAGAATTAATACAAATATTATTTAAGAAAAAAAAAGTGTTGGTACTGGAGAGGTAGGTCAGTGGCTGCCACAGACTAGCCCACCGGGGGTCGGGGTCTTAATCGCGGGAGAACAGAGTCCTTGGTGTACAGGAAAACACAGGTTCGGTGACGGCATACAGAAGAAAAACCAAGCGAGGCTTTTGGATCTGCTGCGATTTTACTGAGCTCAAGGCAGTGATTTTATAGTACATTCAAGAAGAAACAGCAAGGAGAGTTGGCAAACTTTCCAGAACTACTGGACAGGTTACTAATAATTCAATTTTCATACATTAACCAAAGTACATAGTCATGGGTCATGGTTGACAAGTTACAGCATAATACATTTTTAAGTTTAGACAATGGTCACAAAACCGCAGGCACAAGTCTGGAACAAAACTTTTTAAGAACTGAGAGATTGTGGCTTTTCTTTTTATTATTACTTTATCACTAAAATAACCTTTACTTTGTGATCTTAAGGTTTTCTTTTTCTGTCTCCCAGGGAAACGGCTTGGGCCAGTTAAAATGTAATCCGAGTCAAGATTCAGGGCTTTCTTTTGCTGGGAGCATAGGGAAATGGCTCAGGCCAATTGTAATGCACCTGGAGCCAATTTTTCAACATGTCTCGCTTTGGTACAGTGTGTGCAATGCCACCATTTACTATCGTATATTTGATTAATAATAGTTTGTTTTTGCTGTGGGGTTAATAAGCACCAAGGAGGCCTAGCTCTTAGCAATTTTTGCATGAAGTTTAAAGTATAGTAAAGGACCCACTGCCCATCTATATTAACCCACCTATCTTCCCATTCATTATATGTTCCTGTGAAAGGAGGGGGAGAATCAGGGACCCTCTGTATGTTATTTTTTCTTAAAGGAGGAGCCCACCATCTGCCTTTAATTAAATAATGCCTCCCGTCATACACGACTGCCACTGGAATTCCCATTTTACTCAGTAACAGTTATGATATAAAACGTCATTCTTATCTGATTATCCTATTTTGAACTTTCTTTAAACAATTTATCATTTTGTCATTGGTCTATGATATCACCCAATGTAATGTTGTTTTTCCAATGAATTTTTGCAAGAGCTTTTAAGAAAGGAGGGTCATACTCAAAAATATTTTTATATTTAATTTGACTAAGATTTACAGAAAGTTCCTGCTCCAAGAATGGCCAAGAACTGGGGGAGGTATTTGGCTATTATTGCCAACTCCCGGAACATCTAGGTAACTCTGTCCTTTGTCTATAAGGAACATTTAATGAAACTTGAGAGAGGACTTTGTTGTATTCAGAAAGTATATTATAACTAAGAAAGACAGCATGCCAAGCCCAGCACCAAGGAAGCGTGACATCTTAGGAGCACATCGGGAAATGGTCAAGGCCAAGCACTCTGTCAGGGACCTCCAGGGGGTCAGGCCCCGAAGGACTTTGCTCCCCTGCCTACCTTGAATATGACTTTTGTCATTGCTCACACAGGCGACACTGGAGTTGGTGTGGCAAGTGGCTAAGAGCACTGGCTACTGTTTCAGAGGACTGAGATTTAATTCCCAGCACCCACATGGTGGCTTACAACCTTCCATAACTTCAGTTCCAGGGGATATGATGCTCTCTTCTGGCCTCTGAGCATTGCATGTACACGGTGAACTCTCCTGCATGCAGGTAAAACACTCGAACACATAAATAAAGAATAACTTTCAAGCTGTCATGGTGGCACACGCCTTTAATCCCAGCACTCAGGAGGCAGAAGCAGATGGATCTCTGTAAGATTGAGTGGGGCCAGCCTGGTTTCCACAGCGAGTTCCACCCCTGGGTAAGCGGTCCTGTATTATATAGAAAGCAGGCTGAGCATGGGCTGGAGGAGCCAGGCAGTAAGCAGCGTTTCTCCATGGTCTGTGCTTCCGCTCTTAGCTCCAGGTTATAGACCTGAGTTCCTGCCTTGGTTTCCCTTTTCTTCTTTTCTTTTCTTTTCTTTTTTTTTTGACAGGGTCTCCCTAGTCCCAGCCCACCTGGAAGTCATGATATGCACCAGGCTGGCCTCCATCTCACAGAGATCTGCCTGCCTCTGCCTCCTGAGGGCTGAGATTAAAGGTGTGGACCAGCACGCACAGCCTTTGGGTTCCCTTAATAATGGACTGTGCTGCAAGCCAAATACCCCCTCCCCAAGTTGATTTAGTCAGTGTTTCATCACAGCAATAAAAGATAACTGAGCCGGGCGTGGTGGTGCATGCCTTTAATCCTAGCACTCGGGAGGCAGAGGCAGGTGAATCTTTGTGAGTTCAAGGCCAGCCTGGTCTACAGAGCGAGTTCCAGGACAGCTGGGGCTACAGGGAGACCCTGTCTCGAAAAGACCAAAAAAAAAAAAAAAAAAAGCTGAGATGACATGCATGTCTGGTGTTTGTCTCTGTCTGTCTGTCTGTTGTGCATGTCTATGCATATATGTATGCGTGCTTATGTGTGCTTGTGTATGTCTCTGTGTGTGCTTGTGTGTCAAATGTGTGTCTGTATATACATGTGTGTTAATGCATATGTATCTGTCTGTGTATCTGTGTGTATGTGCATACATGTGTGTACCTGTTTCTGTATGTCTATGTGTGTGTCTGTGTATGTTTATGTGTGTCGTTGTGTATGTGTCTGTGTCTGTGCATATCTATGGGACTGTATTTGTGTATGTATGTGTATATGTGTGTCTATATATGTCTCTGTGTATGTATGTGTGCATCTGTTTGTGTATGTGTGTCTATATGCTTATTTGTGTGTCTGTGCATTTATGTCTATGTGTCTGTATATGTATGTGTCTCCATGTTTCTATCTATATGTCTATATCTATGTCTGTGTGTCTGCATGTGTGTATATCTGTGTATCTCTGTGTGTGTCTGTGTGTCTGTGCATCTGTGTGTGTGCTTCTGTGTGTATCTGTGTGTATGTCTGTGCATCTCTGTGTGTGTGTCTATTTGTGTATATGTTTCTATGTGTATATTTGTGTGTGTGTGCTTGCATCTGTGTGTATGTATCTGTGTGTGTGTATGTGTGTGCTTGCATCTGTGTGTATCTGTGTGTGTATGTGTGTGCTTGTATCTATGTGTATGTATCTGTGTGTGAGTATGTGTGTGCTTGCATATGTGTGTATGTATCTCTGTGTGTGTACGTATCTGTGTGTGTGTACGTGTATGCTTGCATCTGTGTGTGTATCTGTGTGTACGTATCTGTGTGTGTATATCTGTGTGTGTGTGCTTGCATCTGTGTGTGTGTGTGTGTGTGTGTGTGTGTACCCACTTCTCTTTCAGAAGGTGCAGGATGGGCCTGAAGCTGTGTCTCTAACCAGTTGCTAGGTGCTGCCAGGCTGCCCTGGAAACTGCTGAGATTGACAGTTATAAAAGCATCAGGCTTTATTCTAAGAAGCCCAGAGGCTGGTGCTTAGGGCTGGTTGGCAGTGAATTGTCAGGAACCCAGGACCCACTGAACTTTTCACTCCTGTTCCCAAAGGCATGGCCATCGCCTGATCCAAAATGGTTGCTTTAGCTTCAACCATTCCAGTAGATGGGAATGAAGAAGGACCAGTGGAAATCATTAAGGAAATGCAAATCAAAACCACTTTAAGATATCATCTTACTCCAATGAGACTGGCTAGGATCAAGAAAATAAATGATACCAAGTGCTGGAGAGGTTGTGGGGAAAGGGGAGCACTCATCCACTGCTGGTAGGAATGTAAACTCATACAGCCACTATGGAAAGCAGTGTGAAGAACCCTTGGAAGACTTGGAATGAACTTGCCACCCGACCCAGCCATACCACTCCTGGGCATGTACCCCCAAGACTCACCCCACCGCAGAGATACGTGCATGGCCATGTTTATTTCAGCTCTCTTCACAATAGCAAGGAACTGGAACCAACCCAAATGCCTCTCAACTGATGAGTGGATAGAGAAAATGTGGTACATCTACACAATGGAGTTCTATGCAGCAGTAAAGAAAGACAACATCATGAGCTTTGCAGGAAAATTGCTGGAGCTAGAGGACATCATGCTGAGTGAAGTAACACAGTCCCAGAAAAACAAACGATGAATGGTATCCCTCATCTGTGGATGCTAGTGCCAATTACCTAGTTGTAAGTATTTCTTGTGTATGGCCCCCTGAGCTTTTGTCCAAAGCAGTTGGGAGTGATGCATATTGGAAACAACAACAACAGCAACAACAACAACAGAAAGGGCTGCATTGAAGAACTGACTGAAACGATGAACTTCTGCTCAAAATAGTCAACTTCCTTATGGAGAATATTGAGAAAGACTGAGAAAGAGATGAAAGGCATGTTTGGCAGAATGCATGAGCTCTGGCGGGGTGGGGGAATGGGTGGGAACATGGGTCTAGAGTTGTTAAAAAAATAAAAATAAATTTATTTAAAAAAAAAAGAAGGACCAGTGGATAGCAGACTTCATAGACATGATAATTATTGGGCTGGGATGCAGCTCAGCTGGTGGACAGCTTGTCTAGCACATGCAAGGCCCTGGGTTCGATTCCTAGCATTGTGTAATCAGGTGTGATGGTGCATGCTTGTAATGTTAGCACTTGGGAGGTGGAGGCAAGAGAATCAAAAGTTCAAGGCCATTCTTAGTTAGAAAGGGAGTTTGAGGCTAGCCTGGGCTACATAAGGCCCTGTCTCAAAAAAAGGGGGGGGCCGGAGGTTGGGGGGACTGGAGAGATAGCTCAGCAGCTAAGAGCACTGGCTGTTGTTGCAGACTACCTAGGTTCAATTTCCAGCACCCACATGGTGGCTAACAACCGTCTATAATTCCAGTTCCAGGGGATCTGATGCCCTCTCCGACCTTTATGGGCATTGCATGACACAGCTGCACTTACATACATGCATGTAAAATACTCATACACATAAAATAAAAATTAAAAAATAACAAGCCAGGCATGGTGGTGCATGCCTTTAATCCTAGCACTTGGGAGGCAGAGGCAGGTGGACCTTTGTGAGTTCAAGGCCAGCCTGGTCTACAGAGTGAGTTCCAGGACAGCTGGGGCTACAGGAAGACTTTGTCTCAAAAAAAGACAAAAAAAAATTAAAAAATAACAAACCATTTTTTGGTCTTTTTGAGACCTTGAACTCACAGAGATCTGTCTGCCTCTGCCTCCCAAGTGCTGGGATTAAAGGTGTGTGCCACCACACCAGGCTATAAACTATTTTTTTAAAAAATGAAATGCCACCCCATTTGGCCACAACTCAGTCATGTATACACAGTCATAAGGAAAGCCACCATGCGGGTGCTGAGATGTGAACCTGTGTCTGTCCTTTGCGAGAACAGCCAGTGCTCTTAACAACTGAGCCATCTCTCCAGCCTAGGGAGTGTGATTTTAAATCTAAGATGTCAAGGGATACTTGACTGTGAAGTGGGAAGGGCACTGGGGACAACCAGGAGAAGTCAGCAAGGCCCCCAGGGCCAGGGAGCCACCTGAGCCAGCATTCCAGGTCCAGCAAGTTACTGTCAGGTGACCTGAGATCAGGCAGCTCACTTGCCCTCTTTGTATCTCACCTCCCTTTCTGTGAACAAGTGTAGGGATCCTGTTTGGCAAAAACAGTTAGGGAATCAGCAAGCAACCTCCAAGCCTGGGCTCCCGCTGGTCTCCTGATTGCCTGTGAAAATCTGCCTGGTGCCAACTGTCTTTGATGCTGTGGGCAAAGCATTGTCACATTTCTGTAGTGATCTGGAGTATACGGCCTGAAATCCTGCTTGTCCCAACCCCCAATTCTGTATGTCCCAACCCCTGCAAGGTCCGGCATAAAAACCCTGGATTACAGCAATAAACCAAGTTATTTCCCTTGTGGAATAGCAATTCCACAAAGGAAATAAGTCCTGTCTCTGGGTCTATCTCTTTCTCTCTCTCTCTCTCTCTCTCTCTCTCTCTCTCTCTCTCTCTCTCTCTCTCTCTCTTTCTCTCTCTCCTATTCTATCAGGCCTTATTTCCAATTCCTCCCCCTCCCCACCAGGGCTTAGACCCAGGTTCTACGAGTCCTGGTCCAGGGAGGAAGAACACCTCGTGGAAGGCAGCACATGCATGATACATTCTATACTACAACTGGCACACAATGTGGGGCACAACCACAATGTGGAGCACAGCCACAATGTGGGGCACAGCTGCAATGTGGGGCACAGCCGCAATGTGGGGCACAGCCGCAATGTGGGGCACAGCCACAATGTGGGGCACAGCCACAAAGTGAGGCACAGCATTTGTATCTCATCTCCCTTCCTGTGAACAAGGACTGTTCGTGCCTTCCTGCAACACGACTTAGCAAGTCTCTCCCTACCTGGCACTTCACTTGGAACCTGGGACTGAGAAGGATGAGACAGGGGCCTGGGGCACGGAAGCCCCTAGTCCAAGTACAGAGGGGCAAGTATCTGTGCCCTGTTGATGCTCTGCTGATGTGGAGTGTTGAAAGTTGTAAAGTGAGGAGTGCAGAGTTAGGAAGGAGTTGACACCACAGAAGCCATTTCCTCCTACTCCTCACTGCTGCAGCAGAGATTAAATGTTAACCATGGAAATGAGGGGCTGGTGAGATGGCTCAGGGGGTACAGGCACTTGCTGCCAAGACTGATGAAGGACATGAGTTTCATCCCTGGGACCCACATGGTGGACACACACACACACACACACACACCAGATACACACACACACACACACACACACACACACACACACACACAGCACAGAGACAGTGGTTGGATGTGAGTGTGAATTAAAAATGGCTTTTCCTTGCATGTGGAGAATCCCTTCTCCTTATGCTTTTGGAGCAGGAATACATCCCGCATGCTACAGTGAAAAAGGAGTTCTCAGGGCTTCCAACCTTACAGTAGAGGTTGAGTGGTAGTATATTTCTCCTACATAAAAAATAAAAAAAAAATAAAAATAAAATGGCTTTTCCTGCTGGGACACAGAGCCCTGGGGTCTCCCAAGGGACTGTTGCTGTAGAGGTGGTCTCCTAGCTGGCTTCTGGTGACTTTCGTGGCCTTGGGCTCCAGGTTTTGCGGCATCAGTTTTCAGAGCATTTCCTTAAAAAGCCAAACCCTGGCACAGGGACTCAGGAGGAGGACCCCGGAGGCAGTGGCAGAGATGGGTGGATATTGGCTTGCAGGACCTAGGACCCCAGAGCCACACCGAGGAGACAGAGCCTGCCTGCGGAGTGGGGTGGGCCAGGCGGATGGACCCAGAACTTGGACGAATGGCTCCAAGGCTCAGGGGTGCCAAATCACAGGAGGCGCACAGGAACCTGCCGCAAGCTGTCCCTCAGCTGGGACAGTGTCCCCGCATCCTGCCAGAGGCCAGTGTGTGCCAGGGAGGCCCCTGGACGATGGTTCCCATGGAGCGGTCCTAGACTTGCTCTTCCTGGGAGGCGGCAGAAGGGTGGGAGTTGGGCCATTTTCTTGTTTTCTCCTCTCTTGGCTGTCACCTACCACCCTCGGTTCTGATGGATGGCACAGACTGAGTCACACTAATGGCTTTCCACAGAGCTCTCCGAACTAATGAAGCTGCTAACGAGCGACCTACTAAATGAATCAGGCCACTTCGTCACTCCGTCCCTGCCTCCACCAGGGGCCCCAGAGCAGACCATGCCACATGGGGGACACTGATGACCCAGGGGCAGGGATGGGCCTGTTGCCCAGACAGGGTGTGAAAGAGGGGGGGAGGGGAGAAGTGTTTGCCTCTGGGTGAAGGGCAAAGGGATATATGTAGGGAGAGAGATGGGAGATACAGAGAAAGAAGCAGTACATGGGGTGGGGTGAGGTCCCCTTTCATGTAGACACTGGGGCACAAAGGTTGGAAGCCCCAGTCTTTATCTTTTCCTTCCCCTTCCTCTTCCCCTCCCCTCCCCTCTTCTTCCTTCCCCTCCCCTCCTTTCCTCTCCTCTCCCCTCCTCTCCTGTCCTGTCCTCTCCTGTCTTCTCCTCTCATCTCCTTTCTTTCAGATAGGGTCTTGCTATGCGGTCCATGCTGGACTCCAATCTGTGTTTCTTCTGCCTCAGTCTCCCCAGTGCTGAGACTGCAGCCATGTATCATATACTTTTGTTTCTTTTTTAAAAAATATTATTTATTTTTTATGTGTACGAGTGTACTGTCTGCATGTAGGTTTGTGCACCCGTGTCGTGCAATGCCGAGGAGGTCAGAAGATGGTCTCATATTCCCCTGGAACTGGAGTTCTCCTGGAATTGTATTTATTTTTTATGTGTATGAGTATACTATCTGCATGTAGGTTTGTGCACTGGTGTCGTTAAATGCTGCAGAGATCAGGAGAGGGCATTAGATTCCTGGAACTAGAGTTAAAGATGGTTCTCAACTGCCATGTGGGTGCTGGGGATCGAACCCGGATCCTGCAAGAGCAGTCAGTGCTCTTAACGGCTAGGCCATCTCTCCAGCCCCATACTTTTGTTTCTTATGATGCTGAGGGTCAAACCCAGAGCTTTGTGCATGCCAGATGATCAGCCAGTCATTGAGCTGATCCCAGCTTCCAGCCTTGCCTCCAAGAGGACCAGAGCCAAACAGATGTGCCAACCATTTTAATACTGTGCTGGATAGCTCTAGTGTCAACTTGACATACCTGGGTTGAGGGAGCCTCAATTGGGGAATTGGCTCCATTGGATTGGCCTGTGGCCACATATGTGGAGTATTGTCTTGATGGTCAAGCAGTGTGGGAGGGCCCAGCCCATAATGAGTAGTGCCACCCTGGGCAGGTTGTTGTGCACTGTATAAGAAGGCGGGCTGGGCATGAGCCAAGAGAGCAAGCCTGTGAACAGCATTCCTCCATGGCCTGTGCTTCAGCTCCTGCCTCCAGGTTCCTGCCCTGAGTTCCTGCCTTGGGCTCCCTAAGTGATGAACTGTGACCCAGGAGATGTAAGCTGAATAAACCCTTTCCTCCCCAAGTTGGTGTCGGTCAGAGTGTTTTGTCACAGCAATGGAAGACAAACTATGACAAATACCAAAAGAAACCTGGGGCACCAGCATTTACTTCTGTTGTTACAGCGAGGCTCAGAGAGGTCAGGCAGCTCACACAGTGACAAGTATATTCGGGTTCAAATTCAGAGCAGTGTAACTTCAGCCATACCCTTCGCACTGTCCTTGAGTTCACCAGTTTGTGGACATAAAAGATATAACCAAGGATGGTAAACACAAATTACTCTAGCTTGATCTGATTTTCTGTGTTGATGGAATTATTTGGTCAGAGTTTGGGGTGCTGGAAACTCCTGCGTCTGGACTTTAGCAAGGCACTCGGCAAAATCTCTCATGACACCCTGTGGACACAGGGTGATGTGTGGGTGAAATGGTTCACAAGCTGCAGGAAAGTCTCAGCACTAATCAGATGAAGGGCAGGTTCTAAAGATGGTAAGGAGAGCCTGGAGGCAGGTCTGACAGCCTGCTTCGGGGCTCTGTCCTGGGTCCTGTTCTGTTAGTACTTATCTATCTATCTATCTATCTATCTATCTATCTATCTATCTATCTATCTATCTATCATCTATCTATCTCTATCATTTATCCATCTATATCTATCCATCCATTAATACACACACACACACACACACACACACACACACACACACTGATCCATCTGAGATCGTGTCCTGGTTTGTCTTCCATTGCTGTGACAAAACACTCTGACCGACACCAACTTGGGGAGGAAAGGGTTTATTCAGCTTACATCTCCCGGGTCACAGTTCATCACTCAGGGAGCCCAAGGCAGGAACTCAGGGCAGGAACCTGGAGGCAGGAGCTGAAGCACAGGCCATGGAGGAATGCTGTTCACTGGCTTGCTCTTCTGGCTCATGCCCAGCCCGCCTTCTTATACAGTACACAACAACCTGTCCAGGGTGGCACTACTCATTGTGGCAGGGTGGCACTACTCATTGTGGGCTGGGCCCTCCCACACTGCTCGACCATCAAGACAATACTCCACAGATGTGGCCACAGGCCAATCCAATGGAGCCAATTCCCCAACTGAAGCTCCCTCAACCCAGGTGTGTCAAGTTGACACTAAAGCTATCCAGCACAGATCGGGTTCTAGTTATCTATTTATTATCTATCTATATCTATTTATCTATCTATCTCTCTATCATTTATCTATCCATCTATATCTATCCATCCATTAATACACACACACACCTGAGATCCGGTCTCACGTATTCCAGGCTGGCCTTGAACTCAATATGTAGCTGATGATAACTTACAACTTCTGACCCTCCCGTCTTCACCTCCCAGGAGCTAGGATCACAAGCACGCATCACCACGCTGGCTTATGCAGTGCTGGGGATGGAAGTCAGAGCTTTGTAGGCAAACACTCCATTAACTGAGCTACACCCTAAGCCCCTTTTCTATTTATTTATTATTAATTAATTAATTAATTAATAAGACAGGGTTTCCCTGTAGCCCCAGCTGTCCGCCTGCCTCTGCCTCCCAGGTGCTAGGATTAAAGGCGTGTGCCACCATGCCCGGCAATCTATGAATTTTAACACAGGTATGTCATCTTCTTTTTTGAGACAGGATTTCCATGTGTAGCCTTAGCTGGTCTGGAACTTACTATGTAGTCCAGGTTGATCTTATAGAGATCCTCCTGTCTCTGCTTCCTGAATGTTGGACCCAGAGGATTCAAGGAGTGGGCTGCCACACCCAGCCTCCACTCCGAATTTTTGACAATCACTGATCTGTTCTCTGTGAATGTAGTTTTTATCTTTTTTGCAAATGCCATGTAAGTGGATACAGGATGTAACCTTTTGAGCCAGGCTTTGTTCAGTCGGACTAATTGCCTTTGAGATTAATCTAATTTGTTCTGAGTATCAATAGTTCATTCTTATTATTACTGGAGGCAAATAGCTCAGTTTATAACTGTGTCATAGTTTATTCAATCACCTCTGGAAGGTTTTGGGCAATTATAATGGATTTTCTATAGACAGCTATGCCTGGGTTTATGTGTGGACATACGTATTCATCTCCTGAAGACATATGTCCCACAAGTCATCCTGGTGTGGAATTCCTGGGCCCTCTGTGCTTTTTTTTTTTTTTTTTTTTTTTT